>CM055202.1:3410164-3522664 GCA_029224185.1 Karalla daura | reverse complement strand
ACAGGACTCAATATCTGAAGTTTGTACATCAACGGGGATTCCTGTTTTACAATCCCAATGTTTAACTGTTTGGATGTATTATATATAGTGGGTCTGATTCTCCACTGACCTGGCGCCCTATGTTTCTATCTGGCAACCACATGTACAGTCGGCTTCACCCTGATTGGCTGTCTCGCCCCATCACTCACATGTGACTTTACGTTCCCAACTAGTTCCACGTTTTTCAAATTGTCATATTTTCATACGTCATATTCTGTCTGTGTCTCCTTTTCTAACTGTACTGAATCTCTTGATTCTAGCTCTAGGACCTGCTGAACATCCAGGGCTGAACAGCGTGCAGTTTGACTCCTGGGAGGGGGGTGGGGGGGGGGGGGTGGGGGTGGGGGGGGGGGGGGGTAAGAGGTGCGTTGTGAGCGATAAGCGTGGTAAGCGATACGTTACCCATCTGTTAAGTGTATAGGCTCCTGCAGGCTGGCGGCTGGGAGTGCGTGCTTCTCCTGGAGTCTCTTAAACAGCAAGGCCTCCTCCACCCGAAACGGGTTTAACAGCGAGAGCCTCTGGCCACATAAAACCAGCCAGGCGCTGTGAGAGGCCAGCCGCTTTACGAGGCGGAGGCCCCGAGGCAGCGCGCCGCCGCCGCCCGATGAAAGGCGCCGCAGCCGCCGCCGCAGGGCGGCCACGCTGCAGGGGAGGGGCCGGCAGGGCCTGGGGGGGCCCGCCGGGGCCCCCGGGGCCGCCGCCTCGCTCCTGGCCCTCTTCTGGGGCTGGGCCGAGAACAGCTGGTCCAGCAGCTTCTGGTTGCTCAGCGGCGCCTTGCGCTTGTGGGCGGCGGCGGTGGCGGCCAGCCGGCTGCGCTGGTCGTGGTCCTCGTGGCGTCTCCTCGCCTGCTCCTCGTACCTGCAGCCAGGGAGCACAGCGGCCTCAGGTTAGGGCGGCTAGGGGTAGTTTACCAGTTTTCTAGTGATAACGAGGAGTGGTCCGCATTGTTTGGGCCCCAAAGAACCAATCTGGCAATGCAGTCAGTCAGCTTCACAACAATCATTCATCACACCACTCGTCCAAACCAATTTATCCAAACTCACCATCTCTTTTCTGTTGTCGTGTGTGTGTGTGTGTGTGTGTGTGTGTGTGTGTGAGAAATGTGAATTTGCCCCTAACTAAACTAACTAAACTTAAGGCCCATGTTTACAGAGAGAGAAAGGGAAAGCGAGAGAGACGGGTGAGCTGACAGCCGAGGTGCGTTCAGGTACCATAGGAAATTTGACGATTTCTGCAGTTTTTTAAACTACGGCTCCTGATCTTTTCCACCTGATTCTGATCCATTGAAAATTACGTGATCAGCCCAGATTTCAGATCCCTAGTGATAACAACTCATTCATTTGTTAATCTGACATAACAAAATCTGTTTTCTTGTGATAACAATAGTTTGTTACCAGTCTTCCTCTTCAATGACGTGAAGAGGCAATGCAATGTTAAAGTTTGACTGAAGTACATCCTGATACACTGATCAATAATAGATAATCCTCAATGTCCTTCTTTAGTGTTTCTGTGCAGGCATACGGGTGGATCTATGTGGGATGGGAGGGTATTATTTACTTATTACTTCCTGCTGAGTGAAGCATTCTGGGCTGCTTCCTTCTGCTTTAAAAGTGCTTTAAAAGTCAAGTTTTGAGTCGTTAATTGATCGATCGATCCGTTGATTGGTCTGCCATTCCACCAGTGGAACATACTTAACCCGACAGTGACATCTGAAAACAAAACAATGTCATGTTGAGATGACGACATATCAACTAGTTTTCACTGGGAAACGTACGTTATTAACATAAACTGATGTGTTGTTGGGAAACTGTGTAATTTTACCTTTTTACGAATGAATTCATCTTCACACTATAATCTTAATCTCATTTCAACAAATGATGTTGCTGCATGGAGAGATAATGTTCTTGTTCTTTTCTCTCATTTTTTTGTGTTTTTATCATGTTTTTAGAGGCGTAAGAAGCGAGCTGTGGTCACCATAGCTCCTCTGGTCCAACCTGGGAGCAGGAGGAGCAGGAGGAGCAGGAGGAGCAGGAGGAGCAGGAGGAGCAGGAGGAGCAGGAGGAGCAGGAGGAGCAGGAGGAGCAGGAGGAGCAGCTTTTAGCGGCTCGGGCCGGTGAACCCTGGACGCCTGGCCTCCGCAGCATCCAGATGACGTTTACATTAAAAGATCAGCTTCACTGCCATCTGTCCTCGTCCACTCAAACATGTTCCAGTCGCTTCTAAAAATAAGAATCTGGACCCCTGAGAGTCACCAAAGTCCCACCGAACATGCACAGAACATGCTGAGAATTTGATCTGGCACACACACACTCTCACTCACACACACACACACATAGACACACACACTCTCATATAGAGAGTATAGGGTGCTTCCCTCAGCACAACAGTGACTCGTCCACTCATGTTTCCATACGTCTTCATGTGTTAAGCGTTAGGGCTTAGACCCGGGCTGCCCGTCGAGCCGGTGGCCTGGTGGGTGCACTCGGAGCTCCGTGCGGTTCCTAGAAGTCTCTAGAAGCCCCTGGGCAGTGAGAGGAGGCGAGAGGAGGCGAGGGGAGGCGAGGGGAGGCGAGGGGAGGCGAGGGGAGGCGAGGGGAGGCGAGGGGAGCCAAGCCCTCTCCACATCCTATTTCACCTTTAAGACGCGGGCGGAGGACTCTGAACAGATGTCTTTTTCCATACCTTATATAAGGCCCCGGGCGCTGCTGATACACATTTTCCGACTTTGCAATTACTTTAAATTGGAGCGTGTTAAAGCTCTTATTCCATGATGCCACCCGCTTCATTTAGACATTAGCTCGGAGAGCTTTGGGTTTTTTCTACTCATCTCTCTGCACACCTAGTTTCAGTAGTCAGCCATCTTCCCTACGTTAATCTCAATCCTTTTGACGGACACACACACTCACTACCTGCCATGTGCTGGGTTGCCAGATCTATGTGTCACTCCTCATGCCACTGTCACTGTCCAGGTGAGACTCGGAGTCGTCCTCGGGCCTCGCTTCAACCACACCAACCTCACAGTGACTACAGCTGCTCGTCACAATCATTAGGATGTGAAATCTCTGAGCATTTGGAAACTGTGGAAAAACACCCCGGAACGTGAGAACCTGTGAGACCTTAACCTGATGTTACTTCTGTTGATGTCTTATCTTTATTTAGCCCTTTCTTTCTTCCACTGGAACGAATTAAAACGTCACAAAAACAGCCTGAAGCCTCCAGAGAAAACCACCATCACCAGTCAACAGGTAAACTGGTTCACAGGTAAACTGGGGAGAGGACTGTGAGACAACTATGTACAGTTATTTATTCATGGTCTAACTGTCTATATGTATCTATATCTACACCTGTATCAATAAAGTACATCCTATCTATCTTATTAGGTTCTTAGGCTCAGATTGAGACGTTTTAGATAATCTCACTTTAAGGGTTAATTATCCTGCTGAATAGACTGACAATGTCACTTATGAGTGACTTTTCCCTCAGATGTAGTATTTCTATCTTTCTATTAGCAGCGTATCTGCAACAGTAGATAGCTCTGGCTGTCTCCGGGTTTAGGTCGCGTCTCGGCCCCTGTGGCCCCTCAGGGTCGCTGCAGACGCTTCACCTCCAGCCATACCTGTTGTAACCTCGGGAAAACTCATCCATCCTATTAGACACAGTTGTCTGGAAATTAGAAACACAGCTCGTATCAAACCAGATTTCCAGACTGGGCTTCTCACATGCGACTGACAGGTCAGACTTTCCCCCCTCTCTCTCTCTCTCGCGCTCTCTCTCTCTCTCTCTCTGCCCTGCAAATAACAAGAAATGGAAACAAACTGCCTGGAAAGGTGAAGGTCTGGAAACTCACTTCTTACGTTCTTCCTCCCCCAGATTTTTCCACCTCTGGTGAACGGCGGCGCTGATCTCCTGCAGGCTGGCTGCGGGACTCTCCCTCAGCACGGCCGCCCTGGCCTCCCTCTCGAACAGGGCTGCGGGGGACGGCGGGGCCCTCATGGCGCGGCTGCTGATCAGGTCGAAGGCCGTCAGGGCGGCACGCTTCTCCGTTATGGCGTTGACGGGCCTCCTCGCCACCGCTTCCTCCTCCTTCTCCTTCTCCTCCTCCCGGCCCGAGGGCGTGTGGATGGAGACGGGCTGCAGAGGTTCTCCAGACGCCGGGTCGGTGAGCGCCGTCCCCCGGCTCCAGGCCTCGGCCGGAATCAGGTCTCTGCTGGAGGCTGAGGCTGAGGCTGAGGCTGAGGCTGAGGCTGAGGCTGAGACGGCTGAGACGGCGTCCTGCTCCTCCACAGGTTCCTGGGTCTCCTCCACACAGAGGGAGAAGTTCGGCTCCAGGCCGGCAGGAAGCGGGTTCACGGCCCAGTCCTCGGCCACAGAGGACGAGGAGCTGTTGTTGGAGGCCTGGACGTGCAGACAGACCTCCGTCTCCACGTCGTCCGCCTCTTTGGGGACGTTGTCTTGGTGGTTGGAGGAAAGCTGAGGCTCTGGAGGTGTCTGCTTCTCAGTCCCAGGGTCTCCACCATCAGGCCGATAACCGTAGAGAGACACCAGGAAAGCTTCCACTGCCGTCAGAACAGCCTCCTAAAAGCACAGAGCACCATTAGCTCACTCAGAGTTCTAGTCAGGGCCTTCTCATTTTGATAGGAGGTGTCGTTTATAGAAGGTGATGGAAGGACCAGTTCCATCATCTGAACTGCAGAAATACACACAACCTAATTATCATAATAAAAAACAGCAGCTAAAAATAATCACTAATCATAAAATCTGTTTGATCTGACATGTCGTAGGTGCTATTCAGAGGTATAGAGAAAGATATCGATATATAGGTTATATGTACAGTTGAGATAAATACTTACAGATAGAGATATAAATGAATAGATACAGATGTAGATAGATAGAAATAGCCAGACAGATGAACTTTGAGATCATAAAGTGATTTTAAAACCTTTCAACTGTATGGTTGTTGCGTTTTTACGCCATTCAATTCATTATCTTTCATTCTATTTGGATTTTTAGATAAACAGATGGATCAGAGCGACACATCTGGCTGACGGAGCATCAGACAGAGGTCAGAGCTTGGAGCAGCAGCTCCTGGCTGGCTGTCCGCCCACCTTGTCCTGCAGGAGGACCTGGGTCTTGTCGGGCGTCAGGTTGACGTCCACGGACGAGGGCGGGACGCTGAGCTGCAGCACGGCGGTGGGGTAGCGGCTCCGAGCCGAGTCGTCCGGGTACTGAGCGGCGTAGTGCTGACGAAGCAGCTGACGGAGGGTGAGAGAATAATGAGTGATGAGAGGAAGGTAAGATCAGGACCAGGAGGAGGTCTCCTCTACCTTCATCAGGTCTTTGTGATGCACAGGCCGGCTGTTGACGAAGATGAAGGTTTTGTCGGGGTGAGACGAGCTGGTGGAGGACAGGTCCGCTCCAGGCTTCGGGAAAAAACCTTCTAGAAGTATCTACACAGAACCAAGGAGACATGTTGAGATGTTTAGACAACATGTCCAGTGTTCTGGAGGCTCTTTGATGGTTTCTGATTCGATTCAATAAGCAGCGAAGAGAGACAGACAACGTGGCTGCAGATGGAGGAGCCAAACAGAGGAGCTGATCCACAGCTTCAGGAGGACCACTCCTAACCTGTTCTGGAACGTTCTGGTTGTGTGGTACTTGTGAATGGTGTCGTGGGAATGTTTCTGATGTGTAGTCTGTTAACAGATACTGACATTAGAGACTCACTGTTATTCAGTATTTGGGCCTGACTAGTTAGAGAAACTTCCTAAAAGAGACTTAAGACAAATGACAGACGGATGTGACTGGGTTTTTTTGTACGTTTGCATAGCTGAAATAAAAGAACTGGCTCTAGTGGACGAGGATGAAAACCTTCTGCAGAAAACTGAAAGTCTTGCAGCTTGGAGACCTGAGCGTTACTCAGAGTTTAGCGTTGTGACTCGTTGATTTTAGATTTTTTTCCCGCTTTGACACTGACAGCTGCAGAGCTGCACAGCTGGGAACGAAGCCATTACTGCTGCAAACAGGCACAGGTCACAGCCTACCGGACACACACACACACACACACACACACACACACACACACACACACACACACACACACACACACACACACACACACACACACACACACACACACACACACACACACACACAGACACACAAAGACAGACACACACACACACACTGCATAATTAGAGGTGTGAAGCAACATTCTCATTCCATCTCCAACTCCCTCCATCCACTTCAGCTTTACTATCTGCGGTGTTTCACTGATTTCTAAATTTCCTTTTATGGTTTTACTACAAGTATAAGACTAGAAGTTGACAGAAGCCGAGTTAAAGCGGACTAAATAAATGAAACAGGAAGAGCAGGTCAGAGAAAGCCCTAGGACTTATATCATTCAAAAAAAGAGAGAGAGAGAGAGTGAGTTGATTGCTACTCTAGGGTTTGAGGTTGACCACCTCCGCAGACGTCCGCGCATCTTTCTGTCCTAGCAGGAATGAAGACAGACTGCGACACATCTGCACAGCTGCTGGAATAGATTCCACTACTAAAGAAAAGTTGCATCATACGTGACGACCTCTCACCTAGAACCACGCACCGAGGCGGCTCTCGCAAGCTCAAAAAAAAAACAGAGAAAGAAAAAGCGATGACTCGACATAAAACCGAACAATTGCACCTAAAGCTCCATCCTGAATGCGCCCTTGTAAGAAATTATGGAAAGCTATTAATGCTCTACAGATTGCAAGTGGAATAGCTGAGCTTTTTTTTTCCACACGGCCTCGGGCTCATTATTAGCAGCAACGCACGCCAATGAAGTTAATAAACGAACTGCGGTTTCAGGTCGGGGCACATATGCTTCTCTCTATTTCTGCTCATTAGGGTCACTTTATGAGAGCACGAATGGCACCTCTGGCCCCAAAGGGCCGCAGCTATTTGTAGTCATGCTGCCAAAAAACCAGTGTCACATTTTGTTCTGCAGAGGAGTAGCAGCAGCCCCCCCCCACCTCCTCCTCCACCTCCTCCACCTCCACCCTTGATCACTGAACGCTTTGGTCTCGGGGACAAGGAGGAGAAAAAGTTCCCTTTCATTGCTACGGGGAGTCAGAGGAAAAGGTGAAAGGTTGTTCTCATAACCGGGCACCAAAGTGCAGCAGCAAAATAACAACAACAAAGAGGGGAAAAAATGAGAGAGAAACGGGGTGAAAAGGGCTGCTCCATATCTGTCAGGCTAGATTAGTGTGTGTATGTGTGGGGAGGGGGTGTGTGTGTGTGTGTGTGTGTGTGTGTGGGGGGGGGGGGGGGGCTGGCAGCCAGGTACGAACCACATGACACCTACAGTGACCAAGCAGAAAAGTTAGCGCTGGACGGTAATTGAGTTAGGCTGGGTGGTGCAGAGCTCGGCTAGCAGGGCTCGGCTAGCAGGGCTCGGCTAGCAGGGCTCTGCTAGCAGGGCTCGGCTAGCAGGGCGCGGCTAGCAGGGCTGGGCTAGCAGGGCTCCTCTAGCAGGGCTCGGCTAGCAGAGCTCGGCTAGCAGGGCTAGGCTAGCAGGGCTCGGCTAGCAGAGCTAGGCTAGCAGGGCGCGGCTAGCAGAGCTCGGCTAGCAGAGCTCCTCTAGCAGAGCTCGGCTAGCAGAGCTCGGCTAGCAGAGAGTGGTTGCTCCTCATCAGGAAGGAGCTGCAGAGACGAGCAGGCTGGGAGCTGGCCCGCCACCAGCTCACCACACCGGCTGGCTCCAGACCAGCCACTCATCAGGGGGCCATCACTCGCAGAACGTGCACGCTCGCCCCCGCTACGCTAACACGAGTCAGGGCCGCTCACTGATTCCACAGGTTGAGCTCACGACATTACAAACTACAGACTCGAGTGATTCGTTTTCAACCTACATTTACACGCGATTATCTGTACTTTCTGCTCCGTCCATTCATAAAGTAAGGAGTAGAAGGAAAGTAGATGCATGTGTGTGAGTGTCCTCGTCTCCAACTTGTTTTTTGATGAATCATTGATCAATAACGGATATTGATAAGTTTAACATCATTACAATACTTCCATAGGCAACCAGTCATCATATCTTCTGCTCCATCAAACACATGTTGATGGCCACTGTTACACACATGTGGTTATATTAGCGCACTACAGGCTATGGTTTGGTCCATAATGGCATTTTTCTCCTTGCATTACTTTTGAAGCACTTTAGAAGTAGTTTAGTACACTTTTACTTTTCATTAAGGAAAAAGACTTCATTGATATCTCACCTTCTACAGAGGCATTTCTAAACCCTAGTAATCTATACTTCTACTGGAGTAATAAACGTGGATGCCTCTGACATCACTGGTTATTTCCAGATTTCAGCTGTCTTGACTTTCTTCATTCACCATTTTTTTCCACTTTTTTTGTTGACTTTTATAGTTAAATGCACACGCACACGTCATTTATTGCTTCTATTTCCATGTATTGATGCAACTCTGCAGGAACTCTGCGGATCTTCTCTCCGTGGGACCAGTAAAGTTCCATCATCTAAAATAAACAGCTAAACTAAAGCGCTGGTTTGACTGTTTCCCAGGCAGAGTGAACTAATGCTGGCCTTCTTGGAATGCAAATATCCCTCATTAATGACCTCATCACATTTCATTTCATTTCCGGCTGGATTTGCAAATAACGAGCTGTGCTCAGGAGCGTCTAATCGTGCTAAACTGCCAGCGGCTCCACAACCAAGGGCAAAGGGTCATGGGAGCCTCAGTGTGAGAGCACAGTGTAAGGTGTGTGTGTGTGTGTGTGTGTGTGTGTGTGTGTGTGTGTGTGTGTGTGTGTGTGTGTGCCAGCTCAGCCGCGCTATGCGTCATCCATCAGAGCTCAGGGCGCTCCACGCTGGCCTCCTAGCATTCCCGCCGTCGCTGGCTACACTGCTCAAAGGTGACTGTGTCCACGTGGGACAATAAAAATAACAGTGGACCATGAAACCAGAAACCTGCCAATGTGAGGCCGGCCGGCCGGCTCGCTGCGGCCCGGCTCAGCCTGGCACACACCGAGGGGGGGGGTACACCGAGCTGCTGTCGGACGGGCTGATCTCAGTTTAAATCATTTGAAATGAGCAGAAAAACTCAGAGTGAGTTAGCTCATTAAACAGCTGAGCCCAGGTTGAAATCTTAAAGGAGACCTAGAATAGTTGAATGGAGTACTCATCTGGTGCTAACATAGAAACTAAGCTTCTAAGACTTCTATTTTTAGATGTTGTAACATTATGGTCTGTTTCTGCACAGACATAGCTCCTTTTCAAGCCGATCTGGCAACCACATGCGGGCTTCACCCTGACTGGCTGGGCTCCCATTGACATGAATGATCACACAGACTCGTCTGCTTGTCTCCCCGTTAAGAGAGGAGCGGACCAGCGAGGTGTAGGTGTGTAGGTGTGTGTGTGTGTGTGTGTGTGTGTGTGTGTGTGTGTGTGTGGGCTCCTCGGCCTGCCTGGCCTGGCCTGGCCTCACCTCCGGCTGCTCCTGGTGATGGAGGCAGGGCAGCAGGCTGCCAACGGCTCCGGGGCCCAGCGCAGCAACCAGGGCGCTCCTGTGGTCGGGGGCCCGGGACTTCTGCCAGACCGCCACCTGCAACAACGTCCATCAGTCAGTCCACAGGTCAGGACGGGGAGGACACAGACCTGTCCGGACCGGACCGGACCGGACCGGACCGGACCGGACCACCAGGACCACACTGGACACACACATACGGTTTCCAGGAGGCTCTGACTGACTGAGGTTTAATGTCTGAAACGTCCAGATCTGAAGGAAGGCCACAGAACAAAGAGGATGTGGAGGAGCACTTGATAAAGTCTATTTACTCTTAAAATAAAGGTAAAGGATGCTGTACAAAAAACATCTAGTTTCTATTGTGGTGCACAGTGGAAATTATTTGGTTCTTACAAGATTGGAGTTAGAAGCATTATTGTTTTTTTATGTATCTTTCCTAGCTCTTATTTGCTATCCATCCATCCATCCATCCATCCATCCATCCATCCATCCATCCATCCATCCATCCATCTCGTATCTACACTGCAAATTATTCGGTTCTTACCAGATTTTGAAAAAGAATTCAGATTTTGAGATATTTTATCTTGTTTGAAGAGTTCATTTCTTGTTCTCAGAGTTCATCACGTCACATCACATCTTCACATCACAGTTCAACAAATCATCCTTTCACCTGTTTTGAGTTCTTTCCTCTCAGATTTAGTGATTTCATCTCATTCTTAGATCCCCCCTCCCTCCCCCCGCTGGTCCCTCCTTCAGGATTTATGATTCTGACGTGAAATCGTGAAACATCTCAGGCCTCAGATGTGTTGACACCTGGCTGTGGGCTCGTAGCTTGTGTCTGCCGGTGGGTCTACCTCGCGGGTGTTGATTTCTGGAGGCATGCAGGCCCGCTGCGGGGGGCATGTCTCAGCTATTAAAGACGCAATCCCACGCATGTAAACGGATCACTCCTGTAAACAGTTTCTCGAAGAAGCTGTGAAACAGGACACAGGCCCCAGAGGTAAAGGATAGGGGCAGCGAAGTGCTGATGGCACAAAATGAGTTCATCACCCCCCCCAAACCCCACCCCCACTCCCAGCCCTCCACCTGACAACCTGGATTTCTATGAAAGTTATATGGTGGTGTGTGGTGTGGCCCCTGCCTGACCCGCAGCACCTATACACTCCTGTGCACACGCTGGGGCTGCAGGCTGAAACCCAGCCCGGGGTTAACTCTGCAGCTGTGTTCAGCAACTTACTCAGGCGTCATAATCAGCCAAATCACAGCTCACAGCCGGCCAGGTTTGTGTTTGGGGCACCTGACAGCTACGCTTAGCTGCGGCGGGACACGACATAATGGATGGAAATGTCTAATTGCTAAATAATTCCACCGCTGATTAATCTAATGTTATGTAATGGAACAATGTGAAATAACTGGGTTATTTATGCAACCCTGCACGGTCCCCGGGGACAGCTGGTTAAAAAAGAAAGTGAGCAGAGACGCTAAAAAACTGGATAAAAACCTAGAAATAACCGTTTGTGTTGCTGCTCATGCTGAGCTCGCAGCCTCAGTGCCACTGTGTCCCACACAACGACTGATACTGAAGTCAGATCGAGGTTGAAGCTGGAGCTGGAGGAGCTCTTATTTTTATGGAGGGAGGGAAAAACAGTGAGTGTAATGAGCGATAATGACGACCAATAATTGATAATTGATAATAACTGATGGAGCTGGCTGCAGGGCTGCAGGAGCGCCACAGGCGTCTTGTATCGTACATTTAGAACCATTATGATCTGCTGGAGTCTCAGAGCAGGCACGGTTATTTTTAGACGTTTTCATACCCAATATACAACTTAGAGTGTGTCATCTGAAGATCTGACATCTGTCTCCATTCATATCCACCTTCTTCAGCTCGTTGCATATCAGTATTTGCTGCTGTTGAGGTAGGAAGCTACATCTGCCCATCTCCAGTTACTACAGAGGTTATCAGAGGACATTATCACAAACTGTCACGATCATTAAATATTATGGCAAAAACAGGTCGATTCATTAGTCGATTTTAATCAACAGATTATAAACTGAACTCTTCTAGTCCATGTTCCACGCTGAGTATGTGTTTCTCTTGCTCGGGTTAATATCAGTGTTCATTCCAAACATGAGATTTCTAAATGCAAACAGGTGCACTTTATATTTGCTGCTGTTGGTCTGACTCTGAATAAACCCATCAATATATAAACTGATCAGAAATGAAAGAAATTGTTCAAATAAATTGCAGTTATGCGTGTTTTGAAGGTGCCGGTATCACTATAATTCAGCTCCAGCCTCAGTTTACCAACCTAGGTCGACCGTTCAGTTCAAGTCTGATGAACAACTTTTACCCGTCTGCACGCCATCGGCTGCACCCACCAGCATCTCAGTCCAACACGGTCAGATCTGAGAGGTCAGGCTCTGTGTTTCTACCTGCCCCTCCTGCACCTCCTGCACCTCCTGCCCCTCCTGCACCTCCTGCACCTCCTGCACCTCCTGCACCTCTCAGGACCGAAGACGCGTTAACGCACGGACTCACTGACCTGCACGGACGGCGCCTCCTGCCCCGCTCAGCATTTGCAGTCTGAGCCTCTCTAAAGAGGTTCAGAACCGGCCGACTCAGGGCGGAGGAGACTACGGAGCATGGGCTGGAGCGCCTGGTGAACCGGCGCCGTTACCTGACGGGCCCAGGTGAGCGGCGCAGAGCGCTGTGAGAGGGATGACGACACGTGTGTGAGGCTGCTGCAGCCTGTCATGTTAGGAACAGAGTGAAACTCCAGCGGGGAGACAGAGTTTTTCCTTTGGCCCGGCAGACTTGTTAAAAGGTCGTGTGTGAAGCACAAGTGCCCAGTAAAAAGGATCTGAAAACAGAGAAGTGGGGCACAGGAGCCTGTCAGTGTTTCTGTGAGCCTCTGCAGACCGGCTTTCATTTCATCCACAGTGAATGCTTTCTCCTTACGCTGGGCTGCAGGGTCGTTACTCATCATTCTGCAGGAGAAAAGCTTTTCTGAGAGAGCACTTTATCATATTTATTTGTGGGTGCAGCATTGAAATCCTGGAATCTACCGTGATCATTTTCCCCTCGAAGATCCAAATAAATCTTCGCTCTGACACATTTTACAGCCTCTACTCTGGTTTTACATGTGTGCTTTGTCATTTAAATGAAACCACAGTGCAAAGCGTTTCATCAAACTCAAACTGTGGAGCCAGAGATGCAGGCCACAGCCATGTGAAGACTGATGAGGACACCTAGTGGCGGCTGTGTCGGGTTTGAGGTTCCTCAGGCTGGAACAAAGCGGCTTCACAGAGGTAAAATGGACTGGTTCGGGTCAGGACTGACAGCTGAGGTCGGGGAGGGGTTACTGACCTTATTGTGGACCAGCGTGAGCCTCAGCTCGGGCTTGATGATGGCGTAGGCGGTCAGCAGGTCCTGCACCTTCTTCAGCTCCTCTTTGCACTTCTTGGCGGAGGAATAGTACTGGCGGCGCACCGGAAGGTTCTTGAAAAGCTTCAGCACGCTGACTGTAGTCCCTGCACCACACAAAGACTGGGGGTAGACTCAGACTGCAGACTCAGATCCACTTAAACCTGCGCTCTCCTGGTCTCTCAACACCAGCATACACATATAAACCAAAACTTAAAGACATTACTTTATAGATCTCTCACTATCTCGTCCTGACGTGTGGACTATCTATCACTATCTGATTTCCATGTTTCCATATGAGCAAACAATAAAATCCAACATCTAGATGACATCGTATTGTTCAAAGTAAACTGGAGCTGCAACAACTAATTGATGGATTGACGCCTTATTTGATGAAGAAAATATCTAACAACTATTTTAATGATCTATTGATTTAAGCATTTTAAAAAATGTTAGAATGATTTTGTAAAATTCTGAATTCTGAAAGCTGAATGTTGAGATGAGGACAGAAAGACCTTTTAAAAGTGCTTTAAGCTGTTCAGACCTTATCTTGGCCTTTGTGAAACAGACATTAGCAACATTTACCACTTTTGCATTGTTTTGTAGACCAAACAACTAATTGATTAACTGAGAAAGAAATAAACAGATTAATCGACTCCAAAAATCATTGTTGTTGCATTCCTATATGAACTGCTAAGCATGCTACATATCAGTTACATAATATTTGTGCCCTACCTTGTCCTAAGTGAGACGGCTTCTGGGAAACTATCCCTCCAGTGAAGTTCAGCGTGTACTGGGTGCTGATGTCGTCCTCCTCTGTCTTGGTGATGATCGACACCTGAGGAGGTGAACTCTTTACTTCCACCTGACCTCTGACATGTGAGGTGGAATCGATCGAGCTGATCAGTCGATCGCTGCTTCCTCACCTCGGCCACGGCGCAGATGGAGCCCAGGGCCTCTCCTCGGAAGCCGTACGTCTCCAGACGCTCCAGGTCCTCGTGGCTGCAGATCTTGGAGGTGAAGTGTCTCACCGCCATCACGGGGGTGTCCTCAGCTTTAATCCCGCGACCGTTATCACGCACCTCTATCCGGTCCAGACCGTAGTTCTCCTGCAATGTCAGGTTCAATCAATGCTCTGCTCCCAGAAATCAGAAGAAGTCTAGTGAAGGTGCAAGTACATTAAAGCCCAGCAGAAAAGTACAGTTTAAGGATATTTTATGAATTTTGCTTTCAAATACAGCAACAACCTTACTGACAAGACACAATCTGATTGGTTAACACAACCAGGTCTGCATATCTTAAGATGTGATTAATGATACTGATCGTATTCAGATGGGTCCGGAGTCACTGAGACACCATACTGTACCAGTTTAATGTCGATGCTTGACGCCCCTGCATCCAGAGAGTTTTCCATCAGCTCCTTCACAACGTTCAGCACGGAGGTGATGACCTGGGCGCTGGACAGCAGCCGCACCGTGTCTGGGGGGAGCTGCTTCATGGTGGGAGGATCCCCGCTGGAGATGGGGAAGACTGACAATCAACAGCATAGAAAGGCTCGAATTAAACCCCACTCATATTACAAATGCATTTTTCTGAAGCCTTGTAGTGATCTTGTAAGCTACAGGTGTCTCTCCCTCTACCAACAACTATGCGGAGGCTTTGCTTAATGGGAAATGAACTGGTTTTGATATGGTGCTTTTCCAGGCTTCATGGCCACTCAAGATGCTTTTACAGACCCAAGTGGCATTCACCCATTCGCACACCAGTAGCAGAGGCTACCCTACAAGGCCTGTCTGCTTTAACCCGAATCTTATGACTGAATGTGTATGGATGGTTAAAGCTACAGGTGGAGCAGGTGTACCCTGTAAGGGAGCCTCTGCCACTTGTTTATGAATGGGTGAATGTGACTTGTGTCTGGAAAAGTGCTTTGAGCAGTCATGGAGACTAGAAAATCCCTATTTAAGCACCGGTCCACTTACAGTTAATCTTTCTTTGCGATTTTTAAATCGTCCTTACAAAAGCTATGCCCAGGTCTCCAACACAAACCAGAACTAGCACTCTAAAGCTGCTGATCTTGGAGAACATCTTGTCCACAGTCTGACCCCCTCATCGAGTTAATGAGGCAGCTTTTGGATGTTTACAGTCTGAATCTGAAGAGCAGCTGTTTATGACACATTTCGAGTGGGTAAACACTGGATTAAACACCGCAAACATCATAACGCCATACAAACCTAATGACACTGAGAACATGGGTTCATAAATAAAGGATTATCCTTCATTGGAGCAAGGTTTGTTAGAAAGGTGTTTTGATCTTTAGTCCTTCTGCATCTTGTATGAGCAGTTGAGAGTAGATAGCTCACATTTTATAACCCAGCACTACTGTATCTAGTTTAAATAATGTTCAAAGTTTAGAATGTCTGTATAAAACAGTTGAATACTGACCTGAGAGGGGTTTGTGTGAGTTTGACAGCAAGCTCCACGGTAATCTGTGATAAACAACACACACGAGCTACACGCCGGAAACGACCTGATTCCCGCCCCCTTTACTGCACGCTGATTGGTTAGAACTGGAGAAAGAGGGCGGGTCTTAAAAATCCCTCTCTGGTTCACCCTGGGTTGAGACTAGCAGGCACAGTCTTTCGTCATGCCACGGAGAAGTCTGTCTTTAACGAAATTGTATATAGATTATGTACACAGTATTATACAATAAAAGACATTTATAGTTTATTTCAAACCTAAAAATACAAATACAGACATAAAGACGCCACAACAATAAACCAAATATCAAACAAAGCAGCAACCAGGGTTTGAAACAGGGATGGATGAAGCAAGCTTATCTTTTTAAATATCCCTGTCATCACAAATACAAAATCAATACAACAAAGACACTTAAATCGCACTCTGAATCTACCTTTGATGTAGAACATTACTTCATTTTTTTTCTCAAGCCTGCTCCTGCTCATTATATTGCATATTGTTGTTAAATAATTACAAATTGTTGTCTCATACTGCTGTACTGTCTTGTGCTGCTAATTTATGTCATGCATCTTGCCTGTTTGCTGTACCAATCACCAAAACAAATCCCTCCAGGCTGTATAACTGTTGTATAACTGCCTGGCAGTAAATCCGGCTCTGATTATACCTCATATTGTTAACTAAGTCTACAAACTAGGTTTACAACACAACACTAAACTACTTAAGACTCTTTACTGTAGTATGCAGAGAGGGAGCAAGTTGTTTTAAAGGAATTACCCCAGACTTAAACAAATAGCTCTTGTATGATACTACAAATTAAAGACATAAATTTAGTTAGTAGATATAGAATATATAGATATTTTGTATACTTTGTGCACTAACCTAAAGTGCTCTGATGCCTTGTGCTGCTAATCTATCATCCACCTTGCCTGTTTTCTGTAGCAAATTTTCAAATTTTGACTGAAAAAGTGAAATGTAATTGCAATAGACCCACCTGTGCAAAATAAGAATGGAAATAAAATACAAATATGAAAAATGTAAAAAGTAAAGCAGCAGTATTTTTTACCAATCAGATAGAAAGTCAAATGATAGAGATAAAGATAAAGATTTAAAATGAACAAATATAAAAGTAAAGCAGAATATAATAGAACATGCCTTAATTCATCCCAGATCAACAAAATAGCAAAAGATACGAACACCTATGAGTGAATGGATGAATGTGATGTCATAAGCAAATATGCTATACAGTGTAAATATAAACTATATGTATTGTAATCTATATGCATTGTTAAAAAATATTACCAATTATTATCAAATGTGATTATTTGTAATACATGTCGTCTGATATGACCACTTGTACAGTAGGAGGTAAAAGGGGCGGGGCTTCGCCTGAGAAGACAAACTCGGGGTTTCCCCAAACGGTCCAATCGTAGCCTTGAAACCACGTCTCCTTCCGCCGGGGTCAGTCTATGGACGTGTAGTCTGCTCCTTACATCAACAAGGAGATAAACCCCATTTCTCTTCATACTGGTCTGACTCTGTAGACACCTCCACTGCTCGCTGCTACCTGTAAGTCCTGCTGGCCGCCCTCTCTGCGTCGCTTTGACCCGCGAGCGTCGCTTGTACGTGTTTACGTCATGACAACTTGGTTTGGGATGGTGCTGCCTCGGTGCTGGTTATGTAGTGGAGGCGAACACACATCCAGGGGGATGTCTCGTGCTTTCAGAGCAACTTGACATACTTAAATGGACTGTAAACAATAGATAGCATCTGTTTGCATTGAATCAATATCAGTTTTAGTTTAATGGTTTGTCTGGAAATGCAGTAGTTTGCTTGCAGCTACGCACAGCGGTCGGTAAATAGACTAAGCCCGAGATTGTTTTATGAGTGTTTAAGCAGGTGTTATTTCTGTGTAACTTCAGACAAGTGTTGTTTAAAGATGTCCAGCTGCAGAGGGAATGTGTTGTAGCATTTATGTGAATGTTTGTAGACTGAAAACAGCCCAAATGTCGCAGAGTCACTGCAGGGATCCAGGATCCAATCTGCTGTGTTTACATATATGCAATATGTGTTTGATTGTGATCTTCTCCCCTGGCTGAATGTTTGCATGCAACCAGGCCTGACAAAGGACAGGAGAAGATATTGGCTTTGTTAGACTGGAACTACAGCAAGTCCAGGTTTCTCTAATCCAGCAGTGAAGTGTGTCAGCAGGCAAAGTTCAGCAGGATTGCACAAGATGTTTTTCTGTTATCACATCCAGACACGCAGAGAGGCCAAAGGGCTGGAATGGCCCCTCAAGTGTGCAGGGAAATAGGAGAAAAAAATAGAAAGACTGTTATACAGCTGCATGATCTAGAACTAGATACTTAAACGTGAGTGTCAAGTCTGATGAAGCTTTTGAGTTGAGTGCAGGGAAATTTTAATGATCTTTTTGGCTCGTTTTTTTATGGACTACCCGTCCATCTATTATCTTACCTCCTTTGCAAGGTGCCACAGGGATCTGCTGGTTCCCACCTCCAGCAGCACACGTGTATGTGAAGGCAGAGAGTAGTGTACACCCTGGACTAAAGCCCTGGATCAAAGTGGATGATAGAAAGTTGAAAACATTATGTTTGATTGATTGTGATTTTAATCTAGGATTCTGGGAGTGTTGCTCCCCGGCTTGAATCCCAGTGTGTAGCAGTGAGTTTCCATGTCTGTGTGGGATTTCCATGTGGTCCAAAAACATGCATGTTCAGGTCAATTAGAGACTCTAAATTGCCCCTGGGTGTGAGTGTGAGAGTGAATGGCATGCATGTGTGTCTGAGTCCCATGACTCCAGTAGAACCAATGAGTACAAAGTGGGGTGAGATACTGGATGGATCATGGACTGTATGATAGTGATATAACAGTGGAAAAGTTGGTATAGCTACAACCATCGATGTGGGTGAAAGCCACAAACACAGAAAAACACATTATATAGATCAATTTAATGGAAAATCTTCCTTTGTTAGACTTTTTTTTTGACCCCACTTGTGCTTCAAGATGATGCTTTAGTTCTGAGTGAGTGCAGGAAACATCTGTTGTCCAAAGGTGTGTGTGTGTGTTTATATGTGTGTATACACAGCACTGAAGCGAATACGTGTGTGTGTGTGTGTGTCTGGGCTCTCTCCACAGACCAGAATGAATGTGGGTGTGGCACACAGTGAGGTGAACCCTAACACGCGGGTCATGAACAGCCGTGGGATCTGGCTGACCTACGCCCTCGGCGTGGGGATCCTCCACATCGTGCTCCTCAGCATCCCCTTCTTCAGCGTGCCGGTGGTGTGGACGCTCACCAACGTCATACACAACCTGGTAGGTTTCATCCTCACAGATGCCCTCACAGAGTGCTTCCCCTCCCTGTTCTCTGGGGTTAGCATAGAAGCTATGGGAACACCGTTTCCATCAGAGCTACCTCAGCCGCTGTTAGAGCTGCAACCACGAGTCCACTTATCAACCATCAATGATTGACAGTTATTTCATAAAACATTAGTCGATTTAAGCATTTTAAAATAATTAAGTGTTTTAAGAAATGGTTTAGTGGTTAGTCTGTGTGACAGAAAGTTGAATCTTGTTGAGGTGAGGATAATAGAAAGTAAATAAACAACCTTTTCTTGACTTTTGTGGAACAGGCATTAACAGTTTTCACAGTTTTTTGTGTCATTTTAGAAACAAAACAACACGAATCGACAACAAGTTGCAGCCTTCCAAGCCTTTTCCATCCTTGTTTTTAGGTGGGAGGAATCTAGTATTAAAGTCCATTTCTGCACAGATCTGGCTCCCTTCCACGCTTATCTGGCAACCACACATCTGCTTTATGCTGAATGGCCGTGTGTGTGTGTGTGTGTGTGTGTGTGTGTGTGTGTGTGTGTGTGTGTGTGAGACATCATGATGCAGTGCATGCTCCACATGGTGAACAGTGTAGAGCGGTCACTGCAGAAGGCTATTAAAAGGAATGGTGGAGGTCAACTATCGCCCATTGTTTCCCACACAATCCCAGCAGCAGTGTGCTGCTCAGGCCTCGGCCACGTGCCTCCACTTCACTTCTGTTACGCTTCCCTCTGTTCGCCGCTTCTCCGTTTACAGGCAAATTCCTCCGTTTCCACACACAGGCACGTCATTGGGAAGAAGCGCCGACAGCAGTTAAAAAAACACATTTTACACCATCCACTTAAATACCAGAGGTATTCAATTACAACTCAGCGGTTCAGATAGAGAGGACTGTATGTGTGTTTAATTTCAGGATAAATGAGATGTTTAAAATAATAAACAAGCAAACGCAACGCTGTAGTGGACAGACTGTGTCTCCAATGGTTTTAACTGAATAAAAAGTGCAGCTTGAGTTTCCCTGTTTTGTTTCACAGTCTTCAGAATAAGTTCATCCACCTGCTCATAAAAGAGAGGAACAGTCAAACTACTCTGACACTATTTCATTTCCGTATCATGTCAAAATGACTGAAAAGCTTTCAGCATGTGTTTGTCTGTTGTGTGTCTCCTCAGGGCATGTATGTGTTCATGCATGCGGTGAAAGGGACTCCGTTTGAGACTCCCGACCAAGGAAAAGCCCGGCTGCTCACGCACTGGGAGCAGCTGGACTACGGCGTGCAGTTCACCTCGTCCAGAAAGTTCTTCACCATCTCTCCAATCATCCTGTACGTGCACGCCTGCTCACGGCCACACTGGGGTGGGGACGGGTGTAAAACCTCTGTTACAAAAGGTTCAGCTCACTGCATGTACACAGCTCGTCTTATATAATGGCTAATGTGGAAACATAAACAAAAAACACAAACAAAAGTTCATCTAAATGTTAAATCAAATGCATTTGTAAACGTGACGTAGCTTCTCGCTGTTTGGGGGCGGGGCCTCTGACACGAGTGTTTGCATATTCTCCAAATATTTATTTTTTACAAGTATTCTGAATAAATACTCTGAAATCGCCCCATTTGGAGAATATGAAATAAGATGAAAATATTGAATATTTAGAATGAACATTCTGATTTATAATTAATATTTCTATTTATATTTAATACGTATTTTCAATATTAATATTTTGCATTTTATTATTCATATCTACTTAGATATACATTTAACTGTTCATTTAATTAAAAAAACAATTAAAAACTCAATTTGTTGTACCTTGTATCCCATAATAGTGGCAACAGAGACGATTCAATTCAACATTTCATAGATTCACCAGTTGGATTTACATTCTTTTATGTAGAAACATTTCTAACAACAGTTACAGAGGACTTTGTGTCAAATGATAGCAGAACGAGCTCTAAGTGAGTGTTTGTGCAGCTCAGTGTCTCTGCCCAGCCAGACCCTCCTGACCCGACAGACCCGGTGATGGAGGCTGCGTTCTCTCCTCTCTGCAGATACTTCCTGGCCAGCTTCTACACAAAGTACGACACGACGCACTTCGTCATCAACACGGCCTCGCTGCTCAGCGTGCTCATCCCCAAGCTGCCGCAGCTGCACGGCGTGCGCCTCTTCGGCATCAACAAGTATTAGAGCGAGCCGCAGCGTCCCGGCGGAGCGGCCCGGGGTGGAGCGGCCCGGGGTGGAGCGGCCCGGGGCGGAGGGGCCCGGGGCGGAGGGGCCCGGGGTGGAGGGGCCTGGGGCGGAGCGGAGGCGGAGCCGGGGCGGAGCCAACGCGTCCAGCTCCTCTCTACGCCAGCCAGCCAGCCAGCCAGTGGTCGTGTAGGTAGCCCAGGCTGAGGATGAAACGTTAAGGAGGAATAAAACAGACAGAATGAACGAGGAGTAGGTGCGTAGATGACAGGATGCCATATGCATTACTAACTTATGTGAATATTTAATAATAATAATAATAATAATGTATTTTTTTGGCCTGTATACTGCGGACCTGGGCTGGCCCGGGCAGCAGCGAAGGCTCTTTTTGGTTGAGTTTTATTTTTGTTGTGTGTGTGTGTGTGTGTGTGTGTGTGTGTGTGTGTGTGTGTGTGTGTGTGTGTGTGTGTGTGTGTGTGTGTGTGTGTGTGTGTGTGTGTGTGTCCGTCTCTCCTGCTCTCGGTTCTCACGGCAACACAAATTGTGAGTACGAGTCCGTTTCTGACCACGAGAGATGTCCTGACCTATTTTTTTCCAAGGACGTTTACCTGGTGTGAGTCGGGCGGGGGGGGGGGGGGGGCGGGGGGGCCCTCTGGGTTTTTTAGTAGCAGCCGTGGAAATCTGGAAGAGTAGAGTCCTACTCCTCGTCTGCATGACGTCCTCCACGTGTGAATCAGTTCTCATTTGTAACTCAATCAGAAAAAGTGAATGAATGAATGAATAGGGAAGGCTTGTTTCACTGTACAGTATTTTGGTAAATGTTCATGTTCCGTTTGTAGAAACGAGACACCATTGTGTTTACTGAGGGAGGTCTGCAGCGTCCATACACTGTGTGATGAACTTCATGTAGCTGCTCTCTACATCCTGACGGTTTTTGCTATCGGTCCAGGCAGCGAGTCCTGCTTCCTTTCGGCCATCAGCTCATAGTACTCTGGAGATTTCTTGTTCTTAATCTCATTAAAATGTCTGTCCCCTCATCCCGGCCTCGTGATGTGCTGATTTGGCTTGTTTGCTATTGTACTGACATACACGTAGCACAGGTTTGGATACAATCATCAAACGTTTATAAAGGCAAATCTTGACTCAGAAGAGTTGCCTTTCAGCACTCTGGTGGTGGCTCCCTATCACCACACACACACACACACACACACACACACACACACACACACACACACACACACACACACACACACACGATTTAAACTTTCTGCAGAGCCTGACAAGTCCTTTACTGATCATAATAAACTTTATTGCTAGAAATCACAGCACTGAAGCTGATAATCTGACAGGGCACGTAATGGTAATAGATTCAGCTCACATTATCTCATCTTGTGTTTTACAAAGTCTGAGCTGAGTGCCCTTCAGACATCATATAAAGGCCAATAAAAATCTGTCACATCTTAGATGGATGTTTGCATGTTTTTGGACTTTTGGGAGGAAACTGAAGTGTCTGGACAAAAGCCATGCATGAGAACAAGCAAACTCCACAGAGGAAAGACCTCGCTTTATTCATAAAACAGCTCTGTTCACATAAAACATTATTCCTGCTTCCCTGCAATAACTCCAGCACCTGAAAGAAGTTTCCCCTTCCATGTGCTCGTCCATACAGTTCTCCTCTAGGTGATGGAGCAGTTCACTGTCTGGTTGTTGCAGCTCTGGAGACGACAGTGACTTCCCAACCAGTCGGATCTTCTCCACAGAAATGAGCCTAACTAGTTGTCCTCACACAGCCGCCTCGGTGCTTGGAATGACTCCTGCTCGGCCCTGGAGCGTTTGTGTGTTTGCACAGTTAAAACCAATGTTGTCACACGCCACCCGAGCTCCCCTCTCTCTGAGGAGCACATCAGCTACAGTTCTGCAAGCGTTCCTTCGTGTCCTGCCGGTCCAGGTCTTCACACTCCTCGGACAGGACTCCTCGGTACACCTCGAAGCGATGGTTTAGATCTCTGTGGGTGTGGAGCTTGTATGTGCTCCCCAGGGCTCCGTCCCTGGAGGAGGTCCCGTAGAAGACCCGGCTGATGCGGGAGTGGACCAGCGCCATGGCGCACATGACGCAGGGCTCCCGGGTCACGTAGAGGTCGTAGCCGGTGCAGATGTACGGCTGCTGCGTGGCCCCTGCGTCTGCAGGCGTGGAGCTGCAGGCTGGGAACCCGTGGAAGGAGTAGGCGCCTCCTCCCTGGCTCCGGGCCACCAGGTCGATGCACACCATGACGGCGTGGTGCAGCGGGTGAGCTCCTCGGCAGTCGTGTCCCACGGCGACGATGCGCTGGGCCGCCGGGTCCACCACCACGGCGCCCACCGCCTCCATGCCCAGCGCCCTGCCGGCTCTGGCCGCGGCCAGCGCCGCCCGCATGTAGCCGCTCATCCTGCTCCTCTGAGCCGGCCCGAACAGCTCGCCCCGCAGGGCCACCGTCACCGCCTTGTCCTCGTGGAAGGCCGTGGGCCAGTGCTGGCTCGCCAGCTCGAACTGAGGCCTGGTCAGAGGAGGCCGGGCCGGGACCCGGACCAGGAACGGCTCCCCCAGCCCCTCCCCCTGGATGGAGGGGAGCAGGGACCGGATGCTGGGAGCCGAGGAGCCCGGAGCATCGGGGACCAGGCAGAGCAGCACCTCCAGGGGGTGCGGGCTGCCCGCCGCCCGGACCGCTCGCACCCTCTTGACGTGCTGCAGCCCGGGCAGCGGGTAGAGCCCGTTCAGCTCCCCGACCAGCCGAGACGTCTCCTTCTTGTCCAGGATGGGAGCGGCGAAGGCCTGGAGCAGCTCCACGTCCTGCGACTGCTGGTTCGACAGCACCGGGTAGCACACCCAGGGCACGGGCTCAGGGCTGGAGCTCCCCGAGCCCTTCCAGCGCTTCCTCCGAGGCTCCGCTGGCACGTTGGCCTCCTGCAAAACGTGGTTTCACACCACAGCGAAACGGTCAGAACCTCCTTCAAGAACATGACAAAGATACGAGACAAGACCTCCCTACTACTCGGACTACAACAAGCAATTACCTTGGTAGTCAATTACTTTCTCACATTATCAATTAGATTGAAAAAAACAAGACAAAGGTCTGTTAATGCCTTTATTCTATCCTCACTTCAATGACATTAACTCTCCTGGCCTAAAAGCCAAACAATATTCACATTTATGAAGCTGAGATCAAAGGATCTTGACTCATTCCCTTTAAATGCTGTAAAAAACTGTCTAATTGATTGAGACGTCTTCAGACGTATAGATATTCAGTTTGCTGTCATACACTGCAACTTATTTGGTTCTTACCAAGATAAAGAACAACTCAGATTAAGAAGACACTTTATCTTGTTTTAACATGTTCTTTGAAGTGTCAAGTAACAACTATCTCATTTCAACAAATCTTGGCAGGAGGTAAGTGCACTTGTCTTGAGTTGCTTTTTCCACAGATTTATAGTTTTTATCTTAGCTTACACACAGCATAGAGAATGAAAGAAACCAGAACGTTTTCAATGTCATGATGTTGAAAGCAGACTTTAATCATCTCAAACTCCAAACAACCTCCACACGCTTCACATTTCCTCCCCCAGACTCACAGTTCACCACTCCATCGTAACAACAGCAGAAGGTCAATGCAGTGCTAAACACAACAGCTCAGAGCAGCTGCTTACTTTTCCTTTCATCTCTTTCCCTCCACAGAAATCAGACCACGGCTCGTCCCTCGGTTTCATAACGGAACAGGAGCGAAGCTTTCGCAACTTCAAACGCTAACGAGGGAAACGTCTGAGTCAACGTGTTGGACTGAGGTCTGACCAGGAATAGTCGTCCTGTGACCTCAAACATGTCTGTCACCAGACGCTCTGGAGTAAAGACATATAATAAGACAATAAAACAGACGATTTGTCTGCATCCAGACATTTGGTTCTTATAGTGTCATACCTTTATACAGTATACCCGACCTTCTTCTTACTCTACTCTCTTGATTATTCTATAGCTGTTCAGTTTGTCTATTTGGGTCTTGATTATCTGATTAGTTGATTGTTCTGTAAAATGGTGAAAATATGGTGAAACATTTTGGTCCGTGGCGAAGACAAAGAGTTCAAACATTTTGGTTTGTCCACAACTTTGAGATTCTCAGTTTACTGTCACAGAGGACAAGAAAGACACACAGCTACTGCTGATCCATCCAGCAGGGAAGTGCAGATATGCACAGTTATGAAGTGAATATCTGAGAATTTGAAGCTTTTTTTAAAGTTGATTAATTTGTCAGTGTCATTATTGTTTAATCATTGCAGCTCTATCACACACACCACTTATTCATATATCACACAACCCTTTGATACATAAGTGAGGAATAGAGCATTTCAGCAGTTGATAGTTGATCTAATGTTGGCAAATATTTAATCAAGCCTGAAGAAGATCAGTTTAAGACGTGAGTTCATTCAGACATTACGCTTTGCATTAGCTCCCCTCTTCACTTCCTGCCCAGCAGAAGCTTTGTCTTGATCACTTTGGGAACATGTCGTATGGTCAGGGACACCCTGGTCCCCCGGGTCAGGCTCTCTCCGGGCGCCGCCCCAGCAGCTGCCAGGTTCACCACCCGGTCCGAGAGCGTGTCCTGCTCCCGGGGCTGGATGCCATGGAGCAGCCGCTGGTACATGTCGTCCTGCAGGACCAGGAGGCTCCGGGGCTGCACCAGCAGAGAGAAGAGGAAGCGGCTCTCCTCGGTCTGTGGAGCGTCGCCCTCCAGGCTGCAGACGGGGGAGTAGAAGTCCAGGAGGGTGTGGGAGCCCAGGCTGATGGTGGTGACTGTGGGGTGGTACAGGGGGCCGTCCTCATGAGGCATGATCCCCTCTCCTGGCTTGTACTCGTTCACCAACACGTGGTTGGCCGGTTTGCCGCTGAACGCTCCCAGGGAGGAGATCTTTTCACAGTACCTCTGGAGCCAGTCGGGAATCTTCTCCGGCACCATGCCTTTGGGGTGTGGGAGCCCGCCCCAGTTCTGGAGCCTCCTGCCCGACAGCTGAGTCCACTTAGTTTTTGGGGACCTGTAAACCTGCTGCTGAAGGTAGGACTCCTCCTGCTCCGATATGAAATCTGGGACGTAATACACGGTCGGCAGGGCATCGCTTACGACAAACCGCTTCAAATCCTCCAAAATACAAGACGGATGTTCCATGCCTCCTTTAGGAAAGTCAACATGAAACTGTTGTTACAACCCAAGATAGAGGTGTGCAGACTACTGTCCCTGTCCCCTACAGCTGCTACCACACTATGACTACTTTATTCATGTGTTGCTGGTGTAGTACCGCACACTTTGCACATTGACACAACTGCTGCTATGCTGCACATAAATCACCTGCAGCATTTGCACTAATTTGTTGCTACCTCTGTGAAATGCATGCCCTAACTATTGATACTGTACTTGGCCTTATCTGGGGAAACCTCCTTAAAAGGATCAGGTTTATTTCTGTCTATCCACCTCCATCTGTTATCTATCTCCTTATCTTCTGGTATCTACCACCTCTCTATCCATTTATCAGCCTAACTTTCTACCTTGCTGTCTATACACTTAGGCATCACCCAATAATGTAGTTGACTGTTGGTCACGTTTTGATTGTCAATTTATTAACTCGAAAATCAAAAATATAGTAGTAATCAGTTCATATATTAAGACAATATTTATGATATAATCGTTGGGTCTACATTCACAGACATAGCAATTTGTTGTATTTCCTTCTGTCTCAACAATCTAGTTAAAGTATGTGTTATATAGTATGTGTTAATACTACCTGGAACATCTATCAATCTGTCTATGGCATGTGTCGTATGTGAAAGCTTTGTAACTTAATGACTTAATATAGTCTAAAATGAATCCTAAAGTGCAGGTGAGTTTATCTATAAATGGCACAGGCAGATCAATAGACAAATGCAATCAGTCCAGGGGGAGAGGCTCAAAGTAGAGCTGCTGCTCCTCCTCCTCCTCCCTCAGTGAGAGGAGCCACAGCAAACACATGGGAAAACTTCACTGTGGTTGAAACGTCACCAAAGGGAAGCTTACCAAATAAGAGTCGAATCAAGCATGTTTCTTTCATATGAAACTGTCCATTGAAGGAGCATCTACTTACATATGGTTCTGGTATGTTTGTTTTTAACCACATTTCTGAGACCTGTGAAGGCAGCACAGCTCACTGTGGGACAGACTCATTTATTACTCCTGGAAACGACTTTCTCTCCTTTTGATTATCAGAAACATATCTACGTTATCTACTGAACAGACAGACTTAAATACGACGTAAAAAGGCACTTTACCTCTGTAGACATTGAAACGTGACTGAAATGAGCCCAGCTAGCCGCTTCACTCCTGGTGCAACACACTAAAGTGTCCCCGCGACAACACTAGTGAATGTTTAGTTCCGGGGCTCCACTTTCTTAACTATATTATTTTGATTTTTCCCTTTATAATAACATTGAATTAAATTTAAAAAGATTTTAAGGGAAAGGTACATTTGCATTATGCTGCGTTTGGGGTATTTAATCTCCTTCTCCAAACTTGCCGCTGGCCGGAATCAAAGATGCGTGTGTAGATGTAGCCCGGACGGATTTACTGAGCACACGTGGACTCAGTGCTGGATATAAGGTTTTCTGTTTCTGTTTTCTGTTTGTGATTTGCTTCTTTGAACAGGCTGTGATGCTGATGCTGCCAGTCTGGCCTGTGTTGGGTGGGCGGTCAGTGTAAAGGTGAGGACCAGGAGCAGAGCAGAGGTCACCTTCAGACTGAGCTGAGCTGAGCTGAGCTGGAGGTGGAGGTGGAGGTGCAGCATGCTCCTGTCAGCACTCAGATCTGCTGCTGCTCCTGCTCCTGCTCCTGTCAGGCTCCTCCAGAGCAGAGCAGCTGCTCACATCTCCACTCTGGTACTGGGCATCGAGACCAGCTGTGATGAGACCGGAGCTGCTGTCCTGGACCAGACTGGACACATCCTGGGAGAGTCTCTGCACTCACAGAAAGAAGTCCACCTGAGGTGAGTGACAGCTGCTGGACTGCAGGTCCGAGGCTGCACACAACAACAGCAAACTTTCTTTGGTGAACACTTTTCAAAACATCAAAGCGATGTACAGCCAAAATGAGATAAAAGAAGTTAAACAGACCAAAGAACAATATATAGACAAGTAGATTTAGGTAAAGTCAGGATGACTGTGCAATAAAAGTGCATTTTAAAAATTAAAATAATCAAAAATCAGATTAAAGACATGGATTTAAGAACGCATCAAAGGTTCAGGCAAAATCAGGATAATGTGATAAAAGTGCTTTACAGTCAAGTTAAATAAGCCAAACAAGTTAAAAGTCATTAATCAGATGAAAGAACATTTTAAACATATTATGGTTCATGTGAAATCAGGACAAGTTCTCCCATCATACATGGTTTACTCAGTAATACGAGGAAAAGTGAGTTCAAATAGACAAGTGGGTTAAAGTGGTAAAATAAGGAGAAAAAAGTTAAAGACATTAAAGATACATATTGATGTAGAGAAGTAGATTCAGGTAAACTCAGGATCGACCTGCTCTAAAAGTGGTTTTTAAGAAGTAAAATGAGCAGAAAGACAAACTGATTAAACAGCAGGTTTAGAATGACCATTTACCATTGACCAGCTGTTTACTGATAATGTGAGCGTAATGCTGCAGGACGGGCGGCATCATCCCCACCGTGGCCCAGCGGCTCCACAGGGAGAACATGGAGCGGGTGGTGCAGGAGGCCCTGGAGCGGAGCGGCGTGGCCCCCGGCCAGCTGGCGGCCGTGGCCACCACGGTGAAGCCGGGCATGGCCCTGAGCCTGGCCGTGGGCCTGGAGTTCAGCCGCAGGCTGGTGAGGCAGCACAGCACGCCCTTCATCCCCATCCACCACATGGAGGCCCACGCCCTCACCGTCAGGATGCTCCAGCCCGTCGCCTTCCCCTTCCTGGTGCTGCTCGTCTCCGGCGGCCACTGCCTGCTGGCCGTGGCTCGAGGAGTGGACGACTTCCTGCTGCTGGGTCATGCTCTGGACGAAGCTCCAGGGGACTCGCTGGATAAAGTGAGGCCTTTCACCCGGGCTCTGTTCGATAAAGACAGTCTAGCCCTGGCCAAAGAGGCAGAGCATCGTATCCTCCTCAGTCATGTTTATATTCCAGAAGCTGCAATGGTAGCTGAAAAAGTGATGTGAACAGAGACAGAATGTGACATAACGAATGACTGTGATGTAAACCCTAAACACTGTCACCTCCAAAGTAGAGCTTCAACAACTAATCAGCAATATTAATGAATTCAATAACCAATTTAAACGTTTAAAACATGTTTTGTAAAAGATTTTAAGAAATTAAGTATCATCTTCAGCCCATAAATGCAAGGAACCTAGCCATGTGATCATTCATGTGAGTGGCAGGTGAGCCAGCCAATCAGTACAGAACCTATGTGTGGTTGCCAGATAAGCATGATATGTGTGTAAGCATCCCACAGTGTAACAGAGATTTAGAATAGAGTCTGAGGCTTCTATGTCAACACCAGAGAGCAAGGGTCCCCAGGTCCTCTTTAAGGGAACGCTGTCCTCTGTGGACTGACAGGTGGCGAGACGTCTGTCCCTCATCAAACACCCGCTCTGCTCCACGCTCAGCGGGGGGCAGGCCATCGAGCTCCTGGCGAGGGACGGCGACAGGGACAGGTTCCACTTCAGGACTCCGATGGGCCAGACCTACGACTGCTGCTTCTCCTTCGCCGGGCTGCGGAACCAAATCGCAATGACGATCATGAAACAAGAGGCAGAGGAAGGTATGAGAGAGACTCAGCCTGGGCGTGGCTCCCACCGTCGCACTGCTCCCGTTCCTTCATTTCCCCACTATGAACGACCTGCTGTGCAGGTCTGGACCAGTGAGCCTCTCTCTCTCTCCTCCAGGCATCGAACCGGGGACTTTGCTGTCGTGTGTGAATGACATCGCGGCTGCCACGCAGCACACCGTGGCCTCTCACCTGGCCCAGCGCACTCACCGAGCCATCTTGTTCTGCAAGGCGAACGGTCTGCTGCCGCCAAGCAGCCCCACCCTGGTGAGGAGCCCCCCCCACAGAGGAGCCGATTGTAGACATAACAGACATCTAAAACGTCTCCCTGTTCTATTGCCATATGTACATAAAGTCAGAGAACATTTAAAGGCTGGAAACGTGCTATATCTCTCTTACTGTCAATGGTAACAACATATATACTCACTATTGCCCAAAATGAGCATTAACTCACAGCTGAAGAGGCAAAATGAATGTGGGAGCCACAAACGGGGAGGGATGTGAAGAGGAAAGAAAGAAGAAAACACACCAGTGGATCCTTGTGCCACCAGTTAGTCCCAAGCTGTTCAGATAATGGATGGATGGCTATCTCTCAAACGGTCAATATTCGAGTTGTGAACTCAGTTACCTCATCTTGTCCTTTGTCAAAACATGGCTCAACATTTTTCACCACTTTCCAACATAAATAGTTGCCAGATTAACCAACTTCAAAAGTTATCATTTGTCTCAGCTCTAGTTTTGTTTTTTTCAAGGGAAATTGTTGACTAAAAGTTGAAAAGAGATCAGTAAAAGCTGAGTCTTTTCAGATCCGAGAACGTGTCGAGCACAGGCCTGACCTGCAGCTCTTGATTGACAGGTGGTGTCTGGTGGAGTGGCTAGTAACCAGTACATCCGCCAGGTGTTGACCGGCATCACCGAGGCCGCCGGGCTGCTCCTGGTCTGCCCTCCGCCCAAGTTCTGCACCGATAACGGAGTGATGATCGCCTGGTGCGTGCTCAGGGAAGCTCAGCAGAGTCACATCCATCTCCAGACAGATACCTGACTCTGACTCTGACTCTGACTCTGACTCTGACTCTGACTCTGACTCTGACTCTGACTCTGCTTCATCCTGAGCAGGAATGGAGTGGAGCGGCTGAGAGAAGGGAGAGGCATCCTGCCCCCAGACGTGGATGTGCGCTACGAGCCAAAGTAAGGACGTGTCTTTAGGTCTGGGCTGAGAGTGAGCTGAGCCTGTGCTTTGGTTTCTCTGCTCTGAACGTGAGCGTTGTGTTCCAGGGCTCCGCTGGGACGTGACATCACGGCCGAGGTGAGGGCTGCAGCCATCAAGGTGCCATCAGGCAGGAGGAAGATCCACAGATAACTGCTTCACTCTCCGTAAGATAGCAGCTATGTCTCGCCTAGGTGTTTCCACTTGGATGTATATACTGTGTATATACATTACATGCTCAAGTATATTAAACAGCTATTTTTATTGTTACTTTTTTGTTTCTGTTTTTTAATTAATTCTAGTTAAAACTCCACAAAACTTGAAACTCTGAAGAATCAGGGTAGAATATGCCTCAGTTCACTTTGACTGGTCTTTTGGAGCAGTTATTCAAGTGATTTCAAAGAAAGAGTTCTCCTCTGAATTCCAGTTTCTGTACATAGGCGCAGTTCTTGTAGCACCTCTAGTCTTTGAAGAAAGTATGTCACGTATGTGGAATAAGACATGTGAGGGGAACATTTGGAGTAAAGTTCAAAACTTTTGATTGAACTAAAATTGAGAAACAGACTGTGCAAATGAACTTCAGCACTTGAGATGCATTTGATAGAATCACAGTTTGATAGTTTGATCAGTTTCTGACTGAGGTAGGTGCACAACACTGACCTCCTGTGGTTGGTCTGTGCAGGTGCACCTCAACAGGACAGAGTGACGCACTTTCAATGTTCTTCTAGGAGTTTTACTGAACTCGGCGAGGAGAACAAGAGCTGATGTTGACGTGAGAAAATAAAACTCATTTATTGGGGAACACAGTAAGAACATCAACATGGACGAGTCAGCTGTTAGTGATTGATCAGTTCAGGTCAATAACACCCTGAGGCAGAACGATCAGATCTGCTCTCTCACATCACGTCTCCTCACACAGAAATGGCTTTTGTTCTTCACTCAGAAAAATGAGACCTACATGTGACACTTAGTCACTTTGTACTCTCTCAAACTCACACACAGCATGTTCATGTGACACTAAACACAGAAACGGTGCAACTGGACACAAATGGAGTACAAAGAGAGTTTGACATAAACAACATTTACAACTGTAAACACACTTGACAAGGGGCATCCACCACATCTCTGTCTTCTCTCTCTGTTTGAGGCCTGAGTGCATTGTGGGGCAGGAACGATCAGCCTTGGCAGTCACGTTTCTTTATGTCTGATCTGGTGTGATGCTGCTGGTGGAGGGCAGGACAGGCCTGGTTCATCCACCCTCTCAGCCTCACAATGACAGTCACAATACTGTCAAAGCCGCTGACTGCATCACTCTGCAATCCTGGGATTTCTTCTTAGGGCTGCAAACTAATATTCAGGCAAGGACAAAATATAGTGGTGTGTGCACAACTAACCAGGACATATTTGCAGTTTTATACTGAGGCTACTTTGGAAAAACACTGTAAAGATGTTGGCGTTGACACATTTTAGGTCCTCATCTGGTCAAGGACAGACCGTTGCCTCACAACTACAGTTAGTTCATAGCAAACATTCACAGGCTGGAACCAACCATGAAAGAGGAAGAGAAGTATTTCGGAATAAACAGGGGTTTTCAGTGGGCAAACTGGGAGAAGTAAGAAACCACGAACATGGTGAGGAGACGCGTTGACAGGGAAGTGGTTTCACCAAAAAAAAACAGTAAAATCTCATCACTAGGTTCATTTTCATTGACCCTAGGAATACCACAAAACCTTAATATTACATTTAAAAATTGGTGATGGAAACATCTAAATGTTAAAAGACCTTTCTCACACATCCACAGAATTCGCTCTGTAACCAAACCATTAATGTCCCAATCCGTTATGTTTCACAACCGCCATAATTGTTAGATTCTCTAATTTCCATTGGTACCTGAACGCCCCTCATTATGATGGTGGCACCTGAGAGGACCTGTCAAAGGTGGCCCTGCCACTGCATGACCACTTCCAATACACACTGTGATGCAACACTATCAATGGAATCAATACAGTTGTCCTAAATATGTTTAATGTGTTGAAAACGGGGCCCCCTAGTGGCCAGGAGGCCCTGAAGCAGCCGTTCAGCTTGCTTATACCTCGGGCCGGGCCTGACTACTAAGACAGATGCGAGCGTGACCCCCTGGCTGTGACTCTAGAGCTCATCGTGCTCATAGACGTTATACTCCTTCGCACTGATCATCCCGTCGCTGTCGTGGTCGTTCTTGCGGAAAATGTCTGCCATGATCTTCTCGTAGAAGGGCTCGTCGCGTGGCTTCCCCTCCTTTTCATACTCCATTTTCAAGTAATCCTTTATCTGCAAGTCAAGAGACACATGGCGTGATTGTGAATAATGACTGTACTTCCACAGGACAAAACAACCCCTCAACGGCGCGCTGATAGCAGGTCATTCACTTGTTCTACATGTTCCAACGTGCTTCCAGCAAACCAGGAAACGTCATGACCATATTTGGTTTTTATCACAGACAGGGATTCTTGTAATAGTATTGTCGGCTGCAAGGAATTTCGTACAAGGCTATGCAGTTAACGAATCAAAGATTAGGCGATTACAGCCACTCTCTTATGTAATCACAGGGTTTTTATGACGTGAGATAATTGGAACACAAACAGACGTGGCCTTTGATCTTTGTGAGAAAATCTGGACAAACACTTCCTTTGCTTCTTTGAAACCGACAGTGGAATAAGTCAATAAAATCAGGATGAAGCCTTTTTAATACTTCATTCTTAATCCTTCAAAAATCAATTGACCAACTTTTAATACCTTTTAAGATCCTGCGGACATCCTGTCATGCTATCAGGATATCATTATTTTAACTTCTTTTTATGTCCAGCTCTCTTATGCAATAGAAAGAAAATAACCTCTTCAAGACTCTCTGACTGTCAGTCATTACCCATCAGCCTCCTATTCTGCAGGATGGTGAAGAGGAAGCTACTTGACAAAGAGCACTGTAGGACCTTTGCTCTCCATTACTGTCTTGTCTTGTCCGAGGGGATGCAAAGTTGTGGTAACTGTCCTTTCCTGGACTTCCCCACCGGCCAATCAGAACTGAAGAAGCTCCATGGGTGAAGGTGAAACTACAACTAGTCCAGGTGCCACAACTCTACGACTCCTTGGACTACAATGACCTCAAAGGATGAGAACCTTGTTTTCTGAGTCAAACCTATCTGGTGGCTTGGTGAATAGAACAGGAATAATGTCTGATGTTTGCATGTTCTCCTGGTGTGTGCATGGGTTTCCTACCACAGTCCAGACGCATGCATCTTTAGTTTGACTGTCCCTAGGTGTGCGTGTGTGAGAGGGAGAGAGAGTGGTATACGTGTCCTGTGATGAACTGGAGATGTGTCCAGGGTGTCCCAGCCTTAGTCCTACCTGAGCTCCCCCCTCGACACCACTAGGTGCAAGCCAGGTAAGATGATATAGAGGTGGAAACCCTAGTTACCTCCTGTTTGGTGAGACTTCTGTCTTTGTCCACGTCTATGTTTGAGAAGGCCTCCATGCTGCGTGGTCCCCTGGACACGGAGTAGACCTCCACCTCAAAGATCACCGTGGCGTTGGGCGGCACGGGGTCTGCTCACATAACAGCAGGTTTTACTTTTACAGGCCGGAGAAGTAAAGCTGCTCCGGTAAGATGTCAAAAAGGATGGGAGGTGCATTTCAGCAGAAATAGCCGATTGGTCAATCTGATCCATTTGCAGACTTTGTGATGTATTTTATTTGAATAAAATAACTGAATATAAAGGATGCTGGAAAATCTGTGGAAAAATCTAGTGTAACATTCACTAAAGTCAGTGAATGTGTATTTCAGGGAAAGTTAAGCATGTATCTGAAGGATTTTGTGGTTTAACCAAAACAGCTTCTACCAGCATAAATGAATATCAAACAAAACTGATTTGGATTTAAGATGTAAATGTGCATAAAGAGAAGTTAGTATGAAAATAAAAACATGAAGCTGTTAATTTTTACAGAGCAGACAGAAAAAAGCAAGAGAGGCATTAACTCCGTTGCTTTCCACCCCATACACATTCAGCAGAAACCACTTGCTCCACTTAGAGTGAAATCAAAAGCAAAAACACTGAAAAGCAGAATCCCAGATAATGAGCAACACAAGATAAAGGTCTTATCGGCTGTTATGTGTTCTTAGAAGCAGTGCATGCAGGAAAGAGAAGAAAGGACCTTGAAACCGTGGTCCATTCTCACAGTACAGGCCACGGGAAGGCGAGAAGCGAGACGTGATGCCTTCAGCTTAAATACTGCAAGAGTCAATATTATCCACCCAGTCAACATTATGCTCCTGGCAACTCGTTTCTCATCATTTCACAGGTCTAAAAGTGAGAAAACATTGACAGGTGTTAGAATTCAGCAGACTATCCTCAACAAAGTCACTGTTAGAAAAGGATCATTGAGTTTATGTAAGAGATATTTATTTAAATATTGTTAATCACATGCAATAAGAAAACCATATTCAAGCTCAACTGGTTGTACTAGAACTTGTACCTGATGAATTATGAGAGATTATTCATATTAGTACAGGGATTTTTACAGATTTCTCTCAACACAAAGTCATTCTGCTTTCCCCGTCCAGCAGGTGGCGTTGTAGGAAACCTCACCTGGTCTCATGCACCTCAAGCTACTATTTGCAACAGCACCATTCACTGGTCCACTGTGTGGCCAGAGCCAGATTGTGTGTTTGCCATTTGTGCAAAAAAAGAAAACAGAGTCCCGGCACATAAGCACTTTTATGCAGTGTTCTATGTAGTGTTTTGCACAGGTTATGAGTTTATTAAATGAAACGAGATGAAGATTAGTCTAGTTCTTCAATTTTATTTTTCACTGCACCTGTCACTCTATTACATGCATTTTTACACTGTCTGCTGAGGGAAGTGTCGTATTGAGTGATTTTGCAACCTAAACCACAGTATGTGATAAAGATATCCTAGAATATGAACATGTTTAACAGTAGGTCGGACAGGCAAACTGCTGCTGGTACAACAACAGAAAAAGAAATCACTGCCTGTGACACTCTTACCTTTGCCCTTCTCCCCAAAGGCCAGGGACGGTGGGACTATGATTTTCCGCTTTTCCCCAGCACACATGCCGACGATCCCGATATCCAGACCCTTGATGGCCTGTCCTACCCCCAGCACAAACCACTGGGGGTGTCCCGCTTTGTCCGAACGACTGGGAGAGAAGAGAAAAGACAAGGAAACAAATAATAATATACTAATACTAGTACTACTACTACTACTACTACTACTACTACTACTACTTATAATAATAATAATAATAAATACATCCATCCTGTGTGTGTATGGATGGATGAATAGATGGATATACACTGAGTCTTTAGGTCCTCTAACAATATAACCAATCTATGGATGAAGTGAATAGAAGTCTTCTATAAGTGTCAACATATTTTGGCACTCTTGAATTAGACCATAATACACTCATTGCAGGAATGACACAATAATGCAGCAATAAAGTAAGATAGCCTATTATACCTTATATAACCTATCTATCTAGATACAAAAAGATATAACGTCAGATAAAACTTTATTTATCCCAGAGTGAGGATATGAAGGTATAGTATTGAAGAAGAAACAATAAACTGGAAGTACATGCATTTGAAATGGTTGAAAATAGAGTAAAGGAACATCTCCAACTATGAAATACGTAGGCCTGTCTTCCCTCCCTTCTTGAATTGTCACCAAGGTGACACATGGAGGACCAGTGCAAGCATCTGTGCAGACTCCCACATCCCTGGTTGACTTGTAGTTAAAATCAAGCCATGCAGCGCAGTTTTGCAGCCTATCTCCATATCTGTCAATGCACCAACCTGCAGTAGAACTGGGAGCCATCCTTGGCCAGGAAGCCATCGTAGTGGAAGTTGATCAGATCTCCTCTCTTGCTCTTTGGAGAGCACTGCTCGGGCTGAAACACAACTTCAATCTTCACCTCCTCCTCCTGTTGCTCTGCCGTGGCCCACACGGAGCCCAGGCTGAGCTGCCAGGACACAAAGAGATACAGTGTGCAGCTCACACACCTCCACATCATTGCCGCTTTGCAGTCGTGGCAACTTTCTCAACGCTGCAGAAGACGTGGAGAACAGCAGCTGTCCACTCCTCCTGTGCTTATACGTGCCCTGGGTCTTGTCTGACAGGGATGTCTGCTTCCTGGTTCGCCCCATACCTTCCTCCCGTCACTACAGCTCCGAACCAGTAATGGTCCTGTTCTCAACCAGTGCCGACAGGCCTGAAGGAACTTTGTGGAGGCGGTGTTCAGCCAGAGCCCTAACTACTCCTGCAAGACAACACAGAGGGCAAACACACAAAACTTATAACCATAGAACAAACCATAGAACTGAAAATATTGCCAGCAACCAGTTCAGTCTGCAGACTCAGAATGCAACAGTTAATTTTTTTTTGCACTTTTACACCATAACATGTTCTATCTATCTATCTATCTATCTATCTATCTATCTATCTATCTATCTATCTATCTATCTATCTATCTATCTATCTATCTATCTATCTATCTATCTATCTATCTATCTATCTATCTATCTATCTATCTATCATCTATCTATCTATCTATCTATCTATCTATCTATCTATCTATCTATCTATCTATCTATCTATCTATCTATCCGCCAACCATCTAGCAGCCATGTATCATCCATCCATTCCACATTTAGATATACATATATATATACATATATATATATAGAGAGAGAGAGAGAGAGAGAGAGAGAGACAGAGAGAGAGAGAGAGAGAGAGAGAGAGAGAGAGAGAGAGATACTGTGTATAGCAAGTCCTAGTTCAAATATTCCTGTATGTTTTTTTACATTCTGACTGGGGGAGAGGGTCTGAACACCTCCTGCACCTCTGGCTCTGTGACGTTTACAAACAGACACCTGAAATGTCTGCACTGAGCGGACCAATAGTTCTCCAGTGAAATAAAAAAAACACACAACAGAAAGTGACTGACAGGGAGTATAATCCAACAGAAACCCTGAGTGCATCATAAATCTTGTATGTGGGCGGGACAGGACTGCTTTTCCGCCAATGGGAGCGGCCGGGGCGTGCGACACCGGTATAAAAACCCAGCAACCGGCATGCGTGAGTCATCGCCTCTCAGACAAGTCTCCGTGGTAGCAGAAGAGAAGCCGGTTTCACCCCTCAAACAGCAGCAGCCACCACGACCTCTCTAACTGCCTGACAGGATTGAGATGTTACATTTCAGGTTCTCCACAGTGCTGAAGGAGTTGTTTGAAACCACCCTCAAGCGTCCCCAGAGCCCCTGGTTGGCACCGAGCGTCTTCCTGCCCCGCAGCTGCTCCAGCTCGGCAGCCCCCGTCTCCGCTGATGCCCGCCGGCCCGTATCCACCCCTCCTCGGCGGCTGCTGCCCCATGCCGCCCCGCCGGGGCTGCGCTGCGCACCTTTCCGCTTCTACTGTGCGAAGACCGAAGGTGCAGTGGAGCTGGACGAACAGCTGAAGAAAGACGGTGTCGCCAGTGAGACGGGAAGTGACAAGTAGGTCGTTTTAAAATCTTTATTTTGTGTGTAAAAAGACTGAAAGAAGCCGGTGTGGTGTGATGGAGAGCCAGAGACATGGCGCAGACAGGCGCGAGCGGATGTTCGCCAACGGTCGTCGCATTCAGTAGCTTCGGCTAACTTATTAGCTCAATTACCCTCATGCACCTTGGTGCAGACCAGATCTGGTGTTTAAAGTGTCTTGAGACATCATCGCCGCTTTAAATAAAGCAGGATTTAATTAAATCAGCTATACCGGAGGTCAAACCATGTGTTACCAGTGCCCTACCTACCTGGTGCTGCCTCCTGGCTGTGGTTGTGTGTCAGTTAGCTTTCTGAGGAGGCGCCCAACCTTAATAACACTGTAATTAATTCAAGGTTTTAATCGAGCTGGAGTTGCTAATTAAGCCGTTTGTGGCGCAGCGTAGCAAGTGAACCAGCAGAGGCAGGTTTTAAGGTGGAAGACTCATACATTTCTATATATTTATATATATTATAATATTTACATATTGTTTGGTATTATTGTAACATCTGTCTGTATCTATCTGGAGGTGTATTCGCTGGCCAGTCGCAGAGCACTCTGTCTGAGCTGGTTTCCAGTAGTTTCTACTGTGACCTCCCACAGTGGTAGGTCACAGCTGGAGAGCTACTCTTCCAGCTACTCACAGGCTTCATTTTCAGGAAGTTTTCATGCTGAAATGCATGCAAACCAAACCCTGTGATTATATTTGGCAACATTACTCACCACATACTACCTTAAAAGACTAGTTTGTCCTTGTCTTTGCTGTTTTGCAAGAATTGGGGCGCAAGTGCCGATGCAGGTGGGTTTTTGAGCTACATAAGCACATGGTTGCATATGAACATATGCATTTTACAAAATGCACTTTACACTAAACCAGGGCCGATGCTGCTGTAAGTGATCTCAAAGAACCACATTCATGACTTTTTTTTCCACAGTTATGCTTGTTCTAACCTCGTTACCCATGCGTAAACCCTGGTCGCTTTACGCCTGAAATTACTCGTGGCTCACATTTTTCATTGTTGAATTGAAATGGTCCATATTAACCCTTTTTATCCTTCCAATCTGTGTCCTGCTGTTGGTGTCGAGCTGGGTGCAGGTCTGTCTGCGACTGTGACCCATGTGCTCTCCTCCCTTTACTAGCGAGGAGGCAGTTTTTATGATCTGGCTCCCAGTTACCAAAATGACTGGGATATTTCCTGACCTAGATAGGATACATTAGGACGGGGCGTTACCATTCCTGAGATGTGTGCTGACGGGTGTGGAGGTGGGGGTCCCAGTCTCCTCTCATACAGAATACTTTCAGTTTTCTTTGGTTCAGTTTTTCCCCAATCTCTGAAAATACTCTGCTTTATTACAAGCAGTCAATGACACAGGACATGGTTGTTTCCATTGTTCCTGGAACTACATCTCCAACTTCATTTACTGGAATCGGCATCAATAATTGTACCCCTCCATCTATTCTGGCCAAGGTCACAGTGATAAATACAGAGCAAAAAGGAGAATTGACAGGGAAGTTTGAAGGTTTTTTATTTTTTAATTTTTTTGTTTTTTTTAAAGGGAGCCTAGAATGAAGGGGAGAAATACATGGCAGGTCCGTCATGTATAACCTCTGACATTGAAATGCAGCTTTGATGTTGTTCAAGCTGCATCGTGTCTCTGAAATTTGCATGCAGCCGTCTACGCCTCGGTCCTGGAGGCATGCGACTATGGGGCGGTAGTTATTCCTCAGGCTGAATGTGTATGTGCTGCATCGCTCCAGACACCCCTGAGATCAGCGAAAAGATTCCTCAGCTGAGTTTTTCTCTTTTTCTTTTTTAAAGAAATATAGTGTCTTGCAATCATTCAGTGTAAAAACCTGCATGTGGTTGCCGGGTAAACATGACAAGGCACCTGATCTGTGCAGATGCAGGCCTTCATAATCCCTCACACAACTGAGGCCTGTCTGATGAAATCAATGTATATAGCTTCTACATTAATATGAGAGAACAAAGATAAATACTCTGTTCAACTGCTCTAGGTCCTAAGGTTTTGGGAGCTGAGCTCATTCAGAGTGTTAGATTGTAGGTGTCACTGTTGGAAGATGGCTGCAGGCAGGAATGCTGCCTCTGTCTGATCTTGCCGGGTAGCTTGGAGCAGAACACAAGAGGCGCCTGAACTATTCCAGCCTCAACACCACTGTGTGATAATGACGACCAGAGCCCGGCCTACACACTCTCTGTATACACACACACACACACTCTCTCTCTCCGTGTCTTGGAAAACTTCCTAACAGAGCGGCCCTATGATTCATAAGTATTATAGGTCAACACACACACGCTGCTGAGGCACGTGACTGGCACGTCGCATTGACCTCGTTTCTTCACATTCACAAGACAAATCTCAGCAGGATTTGTCATGGAGCTGCAACAAACCAATTTTTTTTGTATTTGCCTAATTGAGAGAGTGATCAGCAGATTAATCGGTTCATTGTTTCTATATACAATGAGGCAAACATGGTGAAAATGAATACGTATTTTACAAAGTCCAAGATAAGAGCTTTTAATGCCTCCTTTTGTTCTCACCTCAACATTCAATTTTCTGGAGCAAAGAACTAAACAAAACCAGAAAATATTCACATATGTGAAGCAGAGAATTTTGGCTTGGTTTCTTGAATTCATTCTTTAATCAATTATTTTGTAGTTATTAACTTTTCACAAGTTTAAAAGCCGATTAATCGATTAGCAGTTGCCTCTCTAATTGTCACAGTGAATCTCTCAATCCCCTACTTTTGATTTGTTTACATTCTTACAATGGTTTTGCCATAAAGCTCCGGGCTGTCAATGAACTGAAGATGATCCAGGGTTTTACTGACATGGAATAACAGGTTTCTATTTCTTGAGTGACGCCTCACAAACGAGACGTAGAGCTAACAGCGCTTTTGGACGGCAGCCATCCTCCAAGCCACTTTATGGGATCTGTTACAACTACAGAGGGCTGAGGTGGAGGGGATTAAGATATGACTGCGACACATGAGCGCGCTGCAACACATGGCAGCAAGAGAAAGTGAAAGCCGCGCCGCTGCTAACACGCAGCATGGTGAAAGCAAGCCTGGCGATAAGTCTCTGCTGGAGCCTGCGGGGCCTGTCCCCTGTGCTCTCAGGCCAGATAACGCTGCAGCCAGAAACCAGTTTTTTCTTCCCATCACGTCATCCTGAGTGCAGAGGCTCTGTCGTTCCCCACAGAGCTGCCGAGTGTGGAAGTAAACCTGAATAATATAACACCGGCCGCAGAAATAGAAATTCTCCAGAGAGGAGGAGCTCTGTATTTTTTTTCTTCTCTCTGGTATCCAGGAAACTCTCCAAGTGTTGTGCTCTCACACCAATGAGCAGCCATCCAGAGGCAAATGGACCAAGCCATATGCAGACAAAGAGGATTTCTAAAGCGTGCCAAACAGGGCGTTTCAGGCTGTATCTTCACACCTGAGCTGTCTAATCATCTGCCTGCTGCTGCTTTTTTTTCTCATTTTCATAGCCTGAGCAGCAATGTGACTTATGTATACGAGATGGAAAGCATGGCAATCACTGAATACTTTGAGCAGAGATGAGCAGAGATAAGATAAGCAAAATCATATAGAAACTAATACATAATCTTGTCATATTATTTACCAGTTTCACAATGAGAAGGCTGGATTTTGTGCTGCTGTGAGGCAGCTTTGACAGGCTGTATCTCATGCCTATAGCTCATAAGATAAGGAGAAGATAAAGCCTGGTAAGAGCAGCATACTGCTGGCTACATGGCCTGAGCTTGGTCTTCTCGCTAAAAGTGACCGACTCTGTTTTTGGTCCTAAGCAGATATTCAGATCCAGAGACAGAATGATGAAATGAACTGCATCTATATCGACTCTTCTTTCCCAGTTAAAGTATATTTGTGGTTTAGTACCATTCCCAATCATTTTTGTCTACTTAGTTTATACATGGTGAGTTAATTATTGAGCCAGTGCATACTTCAACTTCAACTTTATTTGTTTTAAGTCCATATCATAACAGCTGTTATCTCAGAGCACTTTACAACAATGTGTACTGTCTTCTTTACCCTCTTATCACACAGATCAGGGCTTCTAGAGCCATGATGGACTCTTCTCGGTCTACAGATGTTCAAGTAGAAATACAGAATAGGAAAAGACAAGATGGCGCAGTTAGAGGAGGTGGTGGTGTTATCTTTCAGACCCTGTGTGGGTTAACTCATGAGCTCCTGCGCTGGTATTTTGAAGGTTTTCAGCCAGCTGCTAGTTCATCTTTGGAACCTTTGAGGTTCTGTCACCCAGATCAGCCCACTCTGTGTTTTCCGGTCGCTCTGTGACTGTCAGGTGCACCTGTCGTCTGCCGTATGGAAGGACAGATGTCGGGTCAATAACGCTCCCTTTTGAATTAGACATGCCTGACGGCCAGACAGCGTTTTAGTCAGTCCCGGGTTGTTTGCTCATGTTGGAGCGAGGTTACCTTGGCTGTGTGAGGAGTGTTTACTCTGTGGGGGAGCAGAAGGAGGACGTGGGCCTGGAGGAGGTGCAGGGATGAATCCTAGATTCAGGTGTTGAATAAAATCATCGTTCTTCTGAATTGGAACAAAACGAGCACGTAAGCATGTGGAGCTGGTACTGATTGGTCAGTGAGGGAAGCTGGAATCTGTCTGATTTCTGTGGGCGTCTCCCTCATGACCAGCGTGTGAACAGGCCACAGTGTTGGCTTTATTAATCCAGAAGCCTCCGAGGCCTGGACAGGACTAAAGATGGAGAATTCCTGGAATTCAGGCCCGAGTCTCTACCACTCTCCAGACACTGCTGCCAAACCAACACGCGCTGCATCTCTGTCGCTTCATGTTTCTCCATCGCTCTGCAGGTGTACAAGCTGCTGCATGAGGGAAGTGTGGAAATGATGAGGAACAGTGCGTGTTTGTTATATCCACACTGCTGGCGCTCTGTTCGTGTCCTGCCTGCATCTGTGCTCTCCAGAGGGACACAAACAGCCATTCACATGTCCAACGCATGATTCACAACACTGCCAAATGTCACTGGAGCACATTATTGAAACTCCTTCGCCCAAAGTGTGACGTAGCAAGGCATTTTTGTAGACATAGTCATTTCTGATTCATTATTGCAGTTCTAGATGTTTCCAGCTCTTTCTCTCGCTGCTATGTCAGAGCATACAGGACACAGAGGGTTTGAGCATGAGGGATAAACATTTAGACTAAAGACATTTAGACATTTGACTTTGACTCTCTGACTCTGCAGGTTTTGTCAAACAGTCATAGTGCATGAGTAAGAGTGGACGCAGTCCTCCCTCTGGAATGCACGGTTACGTAGGTTACTGCAAAGACGAGAAGAGAGGCGCCGGTTAAAACAGAAACTCCACCAAGCTGAGCAGAACACACACACACACACACACACACACACACACACACACACACACACACACACACACACACACACACACACACACACACACACACACACACACACACACACACACACACACTTGTGTGTTCCCAGTATATGGCACTGAGGCCCAGCACTGACGTGTGAAGCCTGTATGAACAGCTACTGACAAGGTGTGTGTGTGTCAGGACAGGTGGGAGGGGGCTTCACTGTGGCTTGTGCTAAAGGGCAGTTCAATGTGTTTGAACTGCGTTTACTTCGATTCACAAAACAAATGCCTGAGTTTTTCCTGGCTTCTTCTCCAAAAGACCAGACGAAGGGACACCGGGAATGAATTCAAGGGGAAATTGACTTTTTAGCTGAACAACATATCTCATGTCTTTTCAGGAGAAGAAATGCTGGAATTCTCCCCAGCCTGGAGGACCTGCTCTTCTACACAGTGGCAGAAGGTCAAGAGAAGATCCCTGCTCATAAGTTTCTCACAGTGAGTCCTCGTTTTGAGAAGTTGAGCTCTGTTGTCTCTCTGCGTGTCGCTGTTTCTGAAGGGTTTCTTTCTTCCAGGCACTCAAAGCCACGGGACTTCGCTCTGGAGACCCCAGACTGAAGGAATGTATGGAAACCCTCAAAGAAACTCTGAAGAACACGGCAGATGGCGTCACGCTGGACAGACACCTCTTCAAGAAGTAAGGCTTGTGGTGTCACTTCTCATCTGCTCCTTTTCAACAACTTCTGACGCTTTGGCCACATGCGTTTGGAAAGCTTATTCAACGGACAGAGATAGACTTCTATCCAAACTCATTTAGGAGACTCCAGAGTTTCTGGAGTTTCAGGACTTTCCGCTTTATTTCCAGACGTATTTAAATGTCTAAAGGAGGATTTGGCAAACTGGATATATACTGCAGCCACAGCAGGGGGAAAAGCAAAGGATCCCCAGATTGTGAAATTCTGGGTGGATGCTGATGCAGAGGTCTTATTTATTCCTCTTTTGTAAAGGAAACCTGAGAGGCTGAAGGTTTCTTTAAGATTGTGAAATATTCCCACTGAGCTGACATTTTGCTCACTTGACTTTTAACCCTGTGTAAATGGTTATGGAGTCAGTCAGCAGAATGCGCTACTTCACTAACATGTTCCACGCTACGAGGCATTTATCGGCTGCTCCATCAACCCTGACGACTCAATGTCAACATTAGACTGAGAAAATTTCCAGAAAAGTTTCTCTACTAGCTGCTTTTCCCCGTCAGCAAAACCCATCTCATTCATTCAGCAGAAAATGTCCCAGGCTTTCCCTTTTACAGTGCAGGTCATTAGACCTTCACCCTGACTCAGGATGTATAAAGTTTCACTAGTGCCAGGGTTTGAGGAGCCATCGCTCGCCAAGATGTTCAGTTTGGGATCTGTCTCATCTGTGCTGTTGCTGCAGTGTGTGTGTGTGCTTGGATCAGAAAGCAGCAGATCAACATCTTGGATGGAGCTCCATCCTCGGCCTCTTTTTATTTTCACATGGAGTGAAGTTTGTCGCCCGGTCCCGGTGTGCATGTGCCGGAGTGGCGGTGTTTAAGCATGCTGTCTGTGGTCTGTCCGTCAGGTGTGTCCAGAGCAACATTGTCCTGCTCACGCAGGCCTTCCGCAAGAAGTTCGTCATCCCAGACTTCCAGTCCTTCACCTCCCATATTGATGAGCTGTATGACAATGCCAAAGATCTCTCTGGAGGACAGGTGTGTCCAGAGCCTCATCTTGTCCAGTCCATACAGACTCATTACTGCTGTGAGGGAAACGAATCCACCTCAGATCAAATCAAATAGCCTTTATTTATCAAGTGATCTGCTCTCTCTATGAGAATCTGAGGCTGGGTTTTTCCACTCCAGGCTGTTTTTATTTTTTGCTGTTGTGTGGTTGTGAATTGTCAGTGGTGTCCCCTTCTCTCTGAAGCCTGAGCTTCAGCGCGTCAGCAGTGTAAGGTGAAACTGTGTCTCTGTCCTCCAGGTCGCAGACTACATCCCTCAGCTGGCTAAGTTCAGCCCCGACCTGTGGGCCGTCTCCCTGTGCACGGTGGACGGTCAGAGGTGAGACGGGGAGGAGGGATAAGGAATGGATTCATCCAAGAACATACCGCAAAACTGTCAAACAGCACCTGAGGGTTACCAGTGATGAATATGAACGATGCCTATATTTGTAATGTACACATAGACCCTATTTATTTAGAACTTACATGACTACAAAATATATTTTTAGAACTAGAAGTCTTATATATAGTGTTGAACAGTTTGTAGTACATTTGCATTTTTCTGTCTATATGTATGTAACTACCAAAGGGACATACAAACTGCACTGGAATTACTTGCCACTTGTGATGAAACAAATCTTGAAATCTTCAATTCTAATACAGTGAACAGTGTTGCTCTGTGCTGTTTTAAGAGCCAGTTCCTGGCCCGGTCCAGAGATCAGTCTGAGTAATGTCAGCAGGGGTCATCTCTAAGGTGTGCTCTGATAGGCTGTGGTCATAGTTGTGTGTGTATGTTCCCTTTGTGTAAGAGAGGAAGTCATAAAGATCATAAGGCGGAGAACAGGCTGTTTTGTTCTTTTCTTATCACTTGTCACTCCCAGCTTTATGAATTTCCCTGAAACAGGTGATTCTCTGCAAATGGACATTTTCTCCCGTGGCTTTCGTTTTCACGCGCGGGCCTGCTCTAGTGTCTGTGCCCTCTAATCGCTGCGCGAGCAGACGCTTTAACGCGAGATAACGTGCTATCTGTGTTCTTTTGTAGACACACGGTTGGAGACACCAAGGTCCCGTTCTGCCTGCAGTCCTGCGTCAAGCCCCTGAAGTACGCCGTGGCCGTCAACGACTACGGCACCGAGTACGTGCACGGCTTCATCGGCAAGGAGCCCAGCGGCCTGCGCTTCAACAAGCTCTTCCTGAATGAAGACGGTGAGCCGCTCTCTGCCTCCAGCTGCCCCGAGGACGGTGTCTGTCTGCATGGAGCCCCCGCAGCAAACACCCCTCTCCCTCCTCAGTGAGGAGCCCATCTGATCAGGGAGTGTCATCTGTGATGCTGACCAACTGTTCAGGAAGCCGCTGTGTTCCACCGAAGAAGAACATCGAGACGACACAATATTCCCCCTTTCTCCTACTCCTACCACAAACACACTTAAAGCTGGAAGGCTTCAAAGACGTGCACTGAAGCACTAGCGACTGGACAGTCCATCCATCGGTTCATCCAGTATCGTGTAGCCTAGTAATATCACAGTAGAAAACATGGGATGGGAACATCCACATGTTCAACAGTGATAAAACTTTCAGATCAAATGTAGATGGAGGCCCAGCGTCTGCTGGTTAAAACATCCCATATCTGAGGTGAGGTTGTCCCCCTCAGCCGTGTCCACCAGAGGACACGTCTCAATCCCCAGGCTGGCAGCCAGCCTGCATCCTTCTCCTGCTGACCTGTGTGGTGCCAGGGGCCAGGGGCCAGGGCGGCCTCCAGGCTGCTCCGTTATGTAAGGGGATCACACCACAGCGAGGGTTAGGTGACCTGAGTGTGAACGCACTCCAGTTCCTCAGATCTGAGGACGGACTGCTTCCTGTCACCTCAGAAATCCCAGGAAACCGAGGTTTAACTCTCCTGTGAGGGACCATGTCACCCACTCATCTTCATCACTTCACCTGGAAACCACAATAAGCTCCTCGACAGCACCCACACACACACACACACACACACACACACACACACACACACACACACACACACACACACACACACACACACACACACACACACACACACACACACACACACACTGCTCCCAGACAACAACCACCCCTGAAACAAGTGGCTTTGATATCGTGAAACACTCTGTTCCCACCAGTGTTTGTTTTACAAGTTTGGCACAATGAGCAGTTCAGCAACAGGTTTCCAAACGGGCTCAAGGAGAATCTGTCATCGTGCCAAGCTCTATAAAGCTTATCGACAGGACTACCTCATTACTCGCCACGCAGCTCGCTTATCTTCATGAAAATAGACTCAAAGACGGAGCTTTATTTGCATCCGGAGCGTGAACCTGAGCGAGCTCCTCAGCTGCTGCTGGGGAACGTCACTGATGGAGCAGCCCCAGAGAGAGATCAACAGCACACACCAGTCAAGCACAACGAGAAAGATGAACAGAAACATGAATAAAATGAACACAAAATACAAGCTAAATAAAATAAACCCAACTCCAACAGCTACAAAATGAATATGCAATGCTTTACATGAAGAAAATACAACTTCAGAAACCTCAATAAAACAAACAGATGGGTAAAATAAACTTGAATAAAATAGACAAACTAATAAAAAACAAATAAAATGCATAAAACTTAAAACAAAATAAAACTTAAAATAAACCATTTTTTTGGTCCACTATTCATTAATCCAAGAAAACGGAGGTCAAGTAACTCACTCCCTGTGAATCTGCAGCATCTGGACGTGTGATCCTCTGTTCGGTCCATGCAGACCAGTCGGGCTCGGAGGAGCTGCAGTTTGCGCTGGATGGTGCGAGTCAAACCAACCGAGCTCTCCTTGTCTTGCAGATAAGCCTCACAACCCCATGGTGAACGCCGGCGCCATCGTCTGCACCTCTCTGATCAAGGTAAAAGCAGTAGACCTTTAGTTTGCTTTGTCTCCGTCCTTTTCTCTTTTTCATTTCCTTTATTTATGTGTCTCATTTCCACCTCAGATCTCCTCTTCTACATCTCACTGAGCTGCGTTATCAGCCAGATGAAGTGAAGGGTGGCACACAGTAAATATTAGCCATAGATAAGTTAAGGGTTTTGACAGAGGCCAGTATAAGCTAGGTGTGTTTCAATCCCCATGTATTCGCTGTATTTCCACTCCACCTGCTGAGGTCCTGAGAACCCCCCCCCCCACCGTGCTCAGGTATTTGCGACTCTTGACTCAGCTGGAGTGAACTCCAGGTCGCTAGCCGCCGTGTGTCATCCAGTGCTGCTGACTTAAGACCTGTGCTAATCCTTCCTGTCGGTACTTAGCTCCCACGCTGTTTCTGCGGCCCGCTGAAAATAACCCACGCTCCTGTTGTCAGGATGTCAGCGTGTGATCGGTCGTCTCGTTGACAGAATAGTGGCCAATTAAAAACCCTGAGAAGATGGAACCAGTCTTAAAGGGCCGGGACGCGTCGTAAAGGGCCAGAGAGGTCCCAAAGTCGCTAAGCTCCTGGTAGCTGTGATCGATCGCCCTTAGCTTCTATCTTTAGTGCTGATAGGGCAGATATGCTCTTTTATAATGTGTACCTAGTAAGTTATTAGCACTCACACGCAGACTGAAGAGCTGCTTTTACAGGCCCTCTCTTCCTGCTCTACTCATGGATTCTGATACATTTTTTTGTAAATCTAGAGAATGTGACATAGAGCCTGACCTGAGCTCGTAGCCTTTGAACTGTAGGATTAATGATGTTGTAAGAAACGAAGCTTGACCCCTGGATGAATCTGTATCATGCAGGAGGAAACAGGACATACCTGAAAGCCTTGGCAGAGTAATTGAACGGTAAAATGACTCATGCTGCAGCATGTGGCCTGCTTGGTCTTGATTTGATGTCCAGCATCTAGTTTGTAAAAGCAGTGACAGCTCAGTAGGTGCAGTGAGTTTAAACTCTTCCCTCAGATTAAACCTATATTTAGTCCCACAGCACTTCTATTCCCCGTTGTTTTTAAATGTTTTTCACCTGCTCCTCTTCTCCTTCATCTTGCTAATATAATCCTATTGAATTTGCTATACTTCACTATATATACTATACTATATATATATATATATATATTTATATATATATATATATATATGTTATACTTGTATAATACAGAAATAATTCAAACATTCTCATTTATCTGTAAATCTCTGTCAAAAGATTGACACTTGTGGGACAACAATGACGCGCGGTCTTGACAGTGGACTGCTTTTACAGCGGCCTGTTTCTGAAGCCGGATCCATTAAGTTAATTTTTAAGCGACACACACACACTCCCTAATCTCCACTTTTGTAATTCTGCTCCACAACACTTAGACTGACTCACACTTCCAAGGACAAAGATCAGTGGAAGCTCTGCAGACATCCAGTTTCCATGTCCCTCTGGGGCTCGTCCTGACTGGAAAAGTACCCTAGTACCTGGTTGCACTTGAGAAATTTACAAAACATTGGATTCCTCGATTCCAAACTCTGAGCTGCAGCACCAGCGTCTGGTATTGTCTCGGCTGCCTCCAGATCTGTTCTCCCACCTGCGGTGTTCAGAGGCCGCCTTCCACTCTGTTCTGTGACTGTTGTTTTCTACCTGTTGTTAAAACTCTCTATTCCTGTCCTCCCATAACTTATTTATTTTGCTGTTGAGCATTGTGAATGAGAAACATTACCACAACATTCTGCAGTTCTGTTTGTACCTGTGCTGTAGCTGTAGAAGCGGCCGGGCTCAGGTAGTGTTGCCAGGCAGACACAGCCCAGGGCCAGAGGCGCTGAGACGCCACGCTGTGGTTGCATGGCTCCAGTGGCCTCTGGCCTTCTGTCTGCAGACGGCTCTGAAGCAGCTGGCTGAAGGAGCCGGTCGTGTTGGACTGCACCTCCCAGCAGCTGTCCACAGCCACCCTCTCCCCTCACGCCTCAGTTCAGCAGTGAGGCAGTTTATTGCTTCATTCTGTAAACTAAACAACTGTTTCACAAGGGCCAAGATAAGCTCTTTAAAGTACTTTTAATGGTCAGATTTTCAGACAATATTGACTTCTTTTCTCTAACGCTTCTTAAAAGAATGCTTTTAAATGTTGTTAGTTGTTTGCAGCTCCAAGTCTTCTCTATATCCGTGAAAGTCTTGTAGTGTGTCCCCAAGCCTAAGAAGTTCTCCCAGCTTGTTGAACTGGTTCTGAAACATCCCATCAGTGGTGTGAGCAGATCTCTGTGGCGCTGAGACCAACCAGAAGATGGTTGTTGAGCCTCCAGGCTCAGTCTGTAGGTTTCACACTGAGCCTGTCCTGTCCTGTGCAGCCAGGGCCTGTGACGCAGCCAGCTGTACCTCAGTGTGTGCAGCACTCCAGTCCAACTGGTTTCCCACCAGTTTATCCTGGCAGGCATCCTGTAGCAAGCCTGTAGCATGTGGATGGTTATCTCTGCAGGTCTCTCACACACACACACACACACACACACGCACACGCACACGCACACACACACACACACACCGCCAGCCATCTTCATCCATGTCTCGATGTGTCTTTATTTTCCCATCCTGAAGCACATTGTGTTGCTGCCGTGGGTCAGGTTTGCTTCATCACCTCGTTTGGGGAGAACAAAGGATCTGTGGGGTGGTTGCCGTGGCAGCACGCCACACACTGTTGTTACATGGTGCTTGAAGGCTACATGTGTTGCTGTTTTTTGTATGTTGTTGCATATTTTCCAGACTTAGGAACTGTGGGAAATAGTGACTGCTGCTGCAGGTCAAATGACGTTGGTAATTTTTTCTTCCTTTTCCATATCTATCTCCTCGCACTCTCCCAGCCCCCTGATCCCTCCCTCTTCCTCCTCCTACTCCTCCTCCTCTTCTTCTTCTCTCTCCTCCGATCGGCTCTGTAGACAACCCCATCTAGTGACTCTTTAACATTTTCCATCAGTGTCACTTACGTTTGCCTCGGCACAGTTACACGATAGAAATTGAACTGAACTGTAAGGTTAATAAAACATCTTCCCATCTCATCCAGAATCTAAAAGATTAATACAAGTAAAACCACGTAATGCCATAGCACTGTAAACGTGCATGTGTGTTCATTCTCTCTCTGGCTGCGTCTCTTCTTTTTGTTTGTGGGGAGAAGCAGCATCAGTGACTTCAGGAGCCACACTCACACTGAGGAAGAGCGGTCCTCCCTCCTCCCCCTCCCTCTGTCCCCTTTTTGTTCTGACCGACAGATGACACCTAACAGTAGACACACATCCTCACATCCTCACGCACACACACACCTGCATAATGTTAAAACATAACCCAAACACGCACCCTCACCTCATGTAGAAACGCACACACACACAGTCAGGGCTGCTGCAGACGGTGAGCGTGTCTTCTCTTAATAGACTGAGTCCAGTTGAATCCTTTTCATTGGAGGATTTAAAGGAGACACGTTTTTCCTAAGCTTTAAACTGGTAATCTACCACACATCTACTAAAAACTCCCTTTTCACCCCAAAAAGATTTTCCCCCTCTTTGTAACCTAATTGCAAAGCAATCTCATTAATATTTTTTGTACACACTTCTCCACAAAAAGTTGTGTTTTTCTTCTCCACATCGTCCTGGTAATGAAAGCCTCTTCACCTCTGCTAATTGGGCAGTCTAACGTGTGAGCAGTGGCATCGTCATGTGTAGCCTGATGACGCTGGGCTCTGAATGCTCCGTGCTAACTGTTATCCTCTGCCCTGTCCACAGCAAGGTGCCAGCAACGCCGAGAAATTTGACTATGTAAGTAGGAGTCAAAAGCACACTCTTCAGTTATAGGAGAAATAAAAAACATGTATATACAGTGTTCCTGTTACAAAAACAGAATCGCACACTGATTTGTTGTATGGCCACATTCAGTTTGGCAGCTCTCTGTGAGCAGTATGGAACTGGGACGCGTATAAATTTAGAAACAGGCCCCAGCCAAACGGCTCTGATAGACACATGAGCGAAGCTGTAAAACCTAATGCCGACCTAAGAAGCTGCTCTTCTCTCTGCAGATCATGAACTTTCTGAAGAAGATGGCGGGGAACGAGTACGTGGGCTTCAGCAACGCCACGTAAGTCCTCCAGTTCACCCAACGCTCTGCAGCTCCGCTCAGGAAGACTTGATCAACTGCGGTTCTGAGTAAAGAGTGTCAAGTGACGTTATCATTCATCTGAGTGGGAGGCAGCCGTGCTGTGCCAGTATTGCTTCAGGGTTGCCAGATCCTGTATGTTTGGCTTTTAGAGCCAATGAAAACACAATACACTCAAACTCAAACACCCAAACAATGCTGCAAGACTGAACACTGTAGGACAGAGTGCACAGTTTGCTCGAGCCTTTCTCAGCTGTGACTCTTAAGCTACCAAGTAGCACGACTTCCATGTCGTGCTCAGTAGCATTAGTGTCTTGGTGTCATTCTTATTTTAGTCAAGGGTGAAGTTCCAGTGGTTTCCTCTATTTCTGGAGAGCTGATGCAACTTCTACAAGAGGATGGGGACGTTTCATGTGTAAACTTGTCATTTTTAGCATGTCTTTATTTCATAGATCTGTTCTAACTGTAGACTGAACATGTGTAGCAGCTGCAAATGCCCTGGAAAGATGTACAACAGCAGCTGTAGTATTAGTTCTAAAGAAGGCAGACTTGGTAGCCACTTGTCTTAGATCAGGCTATTCTCCTCCAGCAGCACGTGTTGGTCAGACTGGACTCGGGGACCTGTACTGTAGGTCACTGTGTGTGTGTGTGTGTGTGTGTGTGCGTGACTCATGATGACGCCACATGCTGACAATGTGTCCGGAAAAAGACGTGGGGCTCTCATGTTGCAGCATTATCACATGATAGCATGAGGGCTCTGGTTATACTGTACACACACAGAAAGAGGAGGGAGGGGGGGGGTGCTATGGAATTCCAACACACGAGTGTAAACAGACTCACACACACACACTCGCAGCCGGCCTCCATGCTTCCTTCCTGTGTGTCATGGGCGTGCTCTGCTCTTTGTGTGGCAGATTCCAGTCGGAGCGTGAGTCAGGCGACAGGAACTTTGCCATCGGCTACTACCTGAAAGAGAAAAAGGTTGGACCTGGGGGGCTGATCCCACGAAGCACCGCTCACTTTGTTTTCCTGCTTTTCTCTCTATTTGCAAAGCTGCAAAACCAGCTGAAAGCAGCCCAGTCCATATGAATAATAAAACCTGCTCCTAGTCTTCTGTTTCCCTCAGTTGTCCTACATTTACATGTTGATGTGGAGCAATCCAGCTCCCAATGAACTTTGAACTCTTCTAGTTGAAGGATGTGCCTCTGGTTCTGGGCTAACTTTATGTTGTTTCTCCACAGTGTTTCCCTGAGGGGACAGACATGACTTCTGTGCTGGACCTCTACTTTCAAGTGAGTGTCTCCTTCCCTCATTTCTTCCTGCTCGTATTCATTTTATAGTGACAGGATGATGTGCTCTTGCGGTAATGTTGAATTGGTGTCACAGATCCGGTTTCTTCCTCTTTGCTAAATTCTAGCCACGCATCTGTTTCTTCCTGCTAAACCCGTCCAACCCGCACATTCACGTCTCAGGGACTTCTCAGCTCTCCCCTCTGTATACACTGCATGCTTCTAACACCTCACTGCCAGAGATCTAAGGCAGGCCCTAAAAAAATCCTGAAATGCTGTTAAAATGCAGCTGAATCTGTACAGAGATGGATGTGACATAAAATACAAGGCTGATACAAACCATACCACTTTCCACAAAAATAACTGGTGTGTAAGTGATGCCAGTTGCCTGTCAGTGGCTCCTGGTCACTGCTCTGGTTCTGGCTCAGACATATAATGCATATAACAGTGGACACACTGCTCCACACCAAGCCCCAGTGACCACTGAGCTCAGCAACAAGCAGAGAAGCTGTGCTGCTCTCATTCAGGAGAGCACCAGGACGCACAGACTCCTGGTTGACTTCATGTCAACATGTTTAGTAGCATTTCACTTCGACCCTCATTAGATAACAGTTATGCTTTAAAGTAACATAACTGTTGTGATGTTCTTATATGTTCAGTTAGCCAGATATCAGAAGGAAGAGTGAATGTCTAACATGAAGAAACAGGAGGTTAGTTGGTGCCAGAGGTTTTGCAGAAGGTGGCAGCGTCTTAACGACCTGTGTGTGTGTGTGTGTGTGTGTGTGTGTGTGTGTGTGTGTGTGTGTGTGTGTGTGTGTGTGTGTGTGTGTGTGTGTGTGTGTGTGTGTGTGTGTGTGTGTGTGTGTGTGTGTGTGTGTGTGTGTGTGTGTGTGTGTGTGTGTGTGTGTGTGTGTGCAGCTGTGCTCCATCGAGGTGACCTGTGAGAGCGCCAGCGTCATGGCCGCCACGCTGGCCAACGGCGGCATCTGCCCCATCACGGGCGAGCGCGTGCTGAGCCCCGAGGCGGTGAGGAACACGCTGAGCCTGATGCACTCCTGCGGCATGTACGACTTCTCGGGACAGTTCGCCTTCCACGTGAGTACCAGGGGTGAGGGGGGGGGGCAGCTGACTGGGGGCCACGGTCTGTCAACACACAACGCTGTAGACACCCTGTCACATGTGCCCACAACTACATGCTGAATGTGGAAGTGGAATGATCTCACCTGTTGAGGACCTGGGCCTGGTGTTTACGCCCGCAGCAGCTGTTTAGAAGTAAAGCTTTGACTCTGCGTGTCAGCCATTCACATGGAGCGCAGACTGTGAACGTGACTTCACCTCCTACAGTGGACGTATAACATTAGACACTCTGCACAACATGTTTTCCAAAACATGGAGCCACTTGATGTCTGTTGCCAGCCAAAGATGGTCGACTGGTCCAAGCACATCGTGTCCTCATTCACATGTATATCAGATTGAAATGGCAGCTGAAAGTCAAGAGAATGGGAGACAGAATATGACATTAAATATGAGTGTGACATGCCAATATTTAGTTCTCTTTGGTAAAATCTCAGTGCTCGTGCTACTGATCCTTCCTCGGTGTCTCATCCCCTTTAGCAACGTTGCTATGCTACATTGTTTAGCAGGGAACAAATACTCACATGATCAATCATGCGAGTGGCAAGAGAGACAAAGTAACGTCTGCTAGTGGCTGAACTGATCTTCCCTGACCTAAATATGAGGAGGTAGCGTCTGGGCGTCTGACTGATACTGAGATGAGCAGTGTTAGCTTCTCCAGCTCCCAGGGCTCAGAGCGCTACTCCTCCTATCCGCTGCACATATCATTTGCTGCTGTGCTGACGTTGTCTCCCCCCGGCGTAGGTCGGCCTGCCGGCCAAGTCCGGGGTGTCTGGAGGAATCCTGCTGGTCGTACCCAACGTGATGGGCATCATGTGCTGGGCGCCTCCGCTGGACAAACTGGGCAACTCGGTCCGAGGCATCCAGTTCTGCACGGTGAGTCAGGATGGGCCGTCGGCAGACTCGAGAGGAGATTCAAGTCGAGAAACGCTGCGTTTGTGTCTGAGGGGAGAAGTGTTTGTGTTGTGCAGATCGGTGATTGCAGGTTGTGCAACAGCCTTCAGGAGGTTTTGTTCCTTTCGTGTCACTGAACCTGTTGGAGAATGCAGTCATGCCTGGTTAATAATTACCATCACTAATATAGGCCGAGTTACCAGGCTCCGTAAACAACCAGTCTGACCCCTAACACTGGCCTCCAGGCTCCAGTGGGTGGAACAAACAAAGTGTCAGAGCGCAGACTGAAAGACGGTCCTCTGATTTGCTCTCTTCACTCCAGGACCTGGTGGAGCTCTTCAACTTCCACAACTACGACAACCTGAGGCACTTTGCCAAGAAGCACGACCCCCGCAGAGAGGGCGGCGACCAGCGGGTAAGGCAGCACCACAGCGCCACGGCCTGACAGTCACAACCAGGCGCCAGACACGCTCGCCCTGAACACGCTCTGGATGCAGGCTCAGTCTGAAACAGCAGCCGTCCTGTCCCGGTCCCAGTCTTCATGCATCAGGGAAAACTGCATAGACATGTCCTCAACACATCAGGTCAATATGGACCTGTTTCCTGTTCCTCCTGTCCATGAGCTTTAAGATGTCCAGCCCAGTCCCATCGTCTTTCAGCGTTCTAGGAAGTTTGTCCAGGGTCAAACACCAGTGCAGGAACAGGCCCCATGCATCGATCAGTCAAGTCAGATTACACCTGAAAACATGCAAAAGAAAAGTCCACTGGTAGTGGGACTGATGCAGTTAGCATACATGCATTGAAGCTTTATGGTACAGACGAAGGCCAGGTCAGCACTCAGGCTTTTATTCTGAAAGTAACAGACGCTTCTATGCATCTGTGTGTGACTTCCTGTCCCGCTCTGAATCCTGAGGAGTGGACACGTTTCTGATGTGTCCTGCAGCAGTAGAGTCCTGTCTGTCTGTCTGTCTGAGCAGGGACAGGGGGGCTGGACGTCACGTTATCAGCAGTAACCTGCTGTGTTACCGACCCTGCTGTCCCAGACTGAACATGCCTCCAGGTGTGCGCTCATACACATGCCTTCCTTGCTGAGGAGTGGGTGACGTCACTAACGTGCTGCTCTCCACATATAGAGTTCACCTGAAGCAACGAAGCACAGCAGGAGCCAAGCCAAACTGCTTCTCTTTTCCTTTATGTTTGGAGCATTGAATGAATGCCACACGCTGTGAATGCTGCTCTCTAGTCCTATCACGTTCTTCTTGATGAGAACGAGGACCTAAAGATGTGAATTTGGCTTGAACAAAGCCTACGTTTCTACCTCACACTCTGAACTTCTTTGGTCTGTCCACCAATGCCAGGATCAGACAGCACGTCCAGCTTTTTTTTTCTTTTTTTTCAAGAAATCTGCCAAATGTTAGACTTCAGGGTCTGTAGTGCTGCTCCCGGCTTCTGTACGTGTCTTTACAAAACGGGAAACTCTAGGATTAGATGAGGACTTCATTTCTCCCCGGAGGGACATTATTATTCCATCCAGCAGCTAACGACAGAATAACCTCACATTCACAGCACACAGCAGTCCTCTGGAAGCAACAGTAAACCATAAGTAGAGTAAAATATCAAACCATAACGAGGAATGATAGTAACAGTAACGACAATATTCTAACAGCTGGTGAATCCTGGGAAACACGTGCTCGTATCGGAACAACGCTGAAGCTCTCAGTGTTTGTATCAGACCAGATCCAAATGGGTGAATGTGAATTAGTGTGGTCTGATCCCGGCATTACACTTTAACATGGAGGGGGGGGGGGGGTGGCAGGGAAGGGGGGGGGGGGGGGGGGGGTAAGGGGGTTGGGGGGGGCTGGTTGGGGTTTGCAGGGTAAATTGGAGACTAATTTGTGATTCGTGTCGATTGCAACAGCTTCACTCCTTCGGACCGATGGATTACGAGAGTCTGCAGCAGGAGCTAGCTCTGAAAGCCCCCCTTTGGAAAAAGGTGTCCCCCACCGAGTCGCACCAGGACAGCTCCACCACTGTAGTCTATAGGATGGACACGGTGGCCGAGTGAAACCTAGAAACAAAAAGAAAGCAAACGAAAAAGAGATCCCTCACACCCCCGGTCACCTCGACTGATCGCTCGCTCTCTTGCAACAAGGCCACCACCTCCCCGCACCCTCGAGTATTTATATATAAATTATGTAGAGGATTATTTATTGCTGGTGAAGCGGTTACTGTGTGGGCGAACTTCTTCTGTTTTTATCTATGATGATGGATGGATGGATGATGGATGGATGGATGGAGGGTTACTGATAACTTTGCTCTGAACGTCAAATGAACCCTTAGCCTCCGCCTGCTCGTTGCCTTAGAGAGTGTGTGTCTGTGTGTCTGTGTGTGTGTGTGTGTGTGTGTGTGTCAAACGATGCTAGTTTGACAGAGAGCCCTTTAAGAATATTGACATTTTCTTGAAATGTTCCTGGTTGTGGGACATTAAAGCGTATCGTATTCTTCTAGTCTAGTAACGCAGGCTAAGGGTTGATTTGAATGAACTTCAAGCAAAACTTAAAAAGTGTGTTTGAATGCATGGAGCTTCAGTGCAGCCAGTTTGAAGTCTCTAAATGTTACGTACTGACTAAATCCTGGAGGAGTAGCTCACACTGGGGTCTGACTAAATCCTGGAGGAGCAGCTAAATCCTGGAAGAATAGCTCACACTGGGGTCTGACTAAATCCTGGAGCAAGTTGCTCGCACTGGGGTCTGACTAAATCCTGGAAGAGAAGCTAACACTGGGGTCTGACTAAATCCTGGACGAGTAGCTCACACTTGTCAGCCTGAGGCGCCAACAATGGCACTTAAAGATGAATGCAGGTGACGAGACTGTGTGTGTGTGTGTGTGTGTGTGTGTGTGTGTGTGTGTGTGATGACTGGAGAGCGCTGGGTCAAAAGGAGAATACTGTTAACATATCAGCTCGCTGTGAATGGACTTGTGAAGGGATTTTGATAATGCAGACCTTTGTTTCCCGCTTTTTCCAGTCTTACTTGGTGGATATTGAAAGGAAAAAAAACAGGCCGCAAAAAGTGAAATGATGCAAATTTCTCAGCCTTCACTCATCTGACAAACTAGAGGTTTGTTGGAGCGTCTTTCTCCCTATTAAATCTTCAGTTTTGAATCAGAAAAGCCGACGTCATAGCTGAGAGACGATGCTACAGACTGTGGTTTGAGCCGTCAGTAATAGCAGAGTTTCTGATTGTATCACGATGGCGGTTTTGTATCATTGCTCAACCAAAAAGCTCAGGACGGGACTCCCATCATTCTGAGCTGCTGTTGAGTGTGGAGGGAAAGTGTGTGTGTGTGTGTGTGTGTGTGTGTGTGTGTGTGTGTGTGTGTGTGTGTGTGTGTGTGTGTGTGTGTGTGTGTGTGTGTGTGTGTGTGTGTGTGTGTGTGTGTGTGTGTGTGTGTGTGTGTGTGTGTGTGTGTGTGTGTGTGTGTGTTCAGAGTTGAAAGGTTCCTCACATCCAGCAAGTTCATAGCAACATCACACAACATCTCTGCTCCACGTCCCAGAGCCTTCAGTGTGTGTGTGTGTGTTTTTACACTGTGCACACACACACACACACACACGCACACACACACACACACACACACACACACTCCTGTCCAAACAGGCAGCCTCAGTCTGGGTTAGGATCCAAGTCTATTTAAAGCGGCTGCATTTACAGCCATTCTAGGGATTGTTGCTTATTGAAAGGTTGCTTGTGTTTTTTAACTCTTTCTGAAGAGTTCTCCGCTTTCATGCTCGGCGTTGACATGAGTGATAACTGATTCAGTGTTGGAAGGAAACTGAGCTCAGAAGCTCTCTAAACAAGAGGACTAACACATTAACCCATGGCTGTGTCAAATACTGGGGGACGTCCAAAAACGTCTTTGAAATGTGGCGAAAAAAACAAAGACGTGGTTGTACAAATGTGCTTTTCATGATTGTAACGGGGCTGTAGAATGGCATCTGGAGCATCTGATGAAACCAGAGCCCCATAGCTTTATGCTAACAGCACCAGATGATGCACACCTCATTCACCCATCCTAGTTCCCCTTTAAACTGAATGCAGTTCAGGTCTGAAAAGCAGACACCTTACAGATACCTCTCTAAAAAAGAAAAAAAAACATGCAAAGAATAGATTTAAGTAGCTGCACAATCGCATAAATAGTGTGAAAATAAATGCGTAGTACAAGCAAAGCGGTGTCCTACCCGTAAAACTGAAGCTCAGTGAACATCAGTGAGATGAAGGAAAATGAATCCATTAACATTAGAATGATGGCACGCTAAACATAGCTGTAACCTTTTATTTATTACACCTTTTTTATTGTATGCATCCTAAAACCTCTGGAAACATCCACATAACATCACACACTGGCAGTCGGAACTAAAACATTTTTAAAAAATAATAATAATAAAAAAGCACCTTTGAAACACTGAGATGTAAACGTGTTTGGAGCAACTTCCTATGCAGTGTTGACTGTAAGAAGAGCTGTCGGTGTTCCTGCGAAGGTTTGCGTATTATCTATCTGTACCTCTGAGTGTGCATAGTGACAGGTGTGTACATAGCTTCAAGGTGTGTGTGTGTGTGTGTGTGTGTGTGTGTGTGTGTGTGTGTGTGTGTGTGTGTGTGTGTGTGTGTGGCCTCAACAGCAGCAGAATGAGTCAAATATCCACTTCAGACGTTCCAAATTTCCATTATCGCCTCCTCCAGGACATAGAAATACTTGCACATGACTGTCATGTCAGCCGATGCCTTAGATGTCGCTCTACTGTGACTGTAGCGTGTGTGTGTGTGTGTGTGTGTGTGTGTGTGTGTGTGTGTGGGAGAGGCTTCACTATTTGCGGGGTCGTTGTTAAAAGTGTGCATCTGTTACAAACCTTCTCTTGTCACGTGAAGGTTTTATTTTCTCTTTTTTTTAAAGTCACAGACTCATGTTTCATGTGTTTTCTTGTCTGTTTTGTGCTCCTCATCACGTGGAGGTACAAAGTTCAAAAGCCTCTGTGGTCGTTTGAGGGTTGAACGGTTGGGGAGGAAAACGCAGGTTGATGATGTGGACGAGGAGGAGGAGGAGGAGGAGGAGGAGGAGGAGGAGGAGAGGCCTCGGGCCTGCTGAGCTTAGGAATGAGAGGTGCGTCCTCAGGATGGAGGAAGTTCTCAGCTTTCACTTTTCCATCACATCAAACCCGGTTTTAACATTAAATGGATCTAAATATGGAGGATTCTGGGCCAGGTAGCAGTCATCAGTATCAGTATGTGTGATTTATGCTACATAATGACCGTTTATGTCTCGATCCCTGCTCATATGACAGAAACACTACGGCCGGGACCCACAGCTGGGTTCAGGTTAGAACCGAGCTCTGACCAAAGAGGAATCCAAAATGTCTCGTTTTCCTTTTTGGATTTGAAATGGAAGTTAAAAAATGGCCAAATGAGTTTTAAACTGGAGGTTTCTGTTCAGATACGTAAATGAAGGTACGTACGATTCTGGATGTTTCTAGAAGTGGAGTGGATCACTCCAGTGGCCGCTTGTTACAGGGAAAAAGTTGCTAAGCTACAATGTTTAGCAAGTAACGTCAAGTCACATGGTCATTCATGTGATTGGCAGGTGAGACAGCCAGTCAGAGTAAAGCTTAAATTTGGTTGCCAGATAAACATGAAAGGAACGAAGTCTGTGCAGAAACAGACTCTAATATGATACAAAGGGCTGTAAATGGACTCTATGGCATTTCTGAAGCAACCAGTGCTCCATAGCTTCTATGTTAGCACCAGAGATAAACATGCTAGGTCCCTTTAAAGATGCACACACCCTCATTTTCAGTCTCATTTCAGCGTTTGTTTATGTTTGTGTTGAATCTATGGGAGTGAACTCCAGCATCCATTCATAACCTGGCGATGGGAACCTCAGCGGTTCCACATCCAGGATCTCCTCGTTCTCTCTTTCTTCTTCTAAGTGAAAGGGAAACTCTGCGTCTCTGCTGCTATAGGGTCACCTGTTTGTTTTGTTTTCATCGTCGTTTACTCGACTTTATAAATCCAGATTGATTTCGAGCTCAGTACAACCGATCAGACTGAGACTACAATCCAACCAATCCAGCCTCCTGAATCCTCTCCAGTAATTTTTCGCTTTTTTTTCTTAATTTTTCTTCCATCTGTACAATCCGACAAACGACCGCAGGCCTTTGAATGAGTCCTAAATGCTTCAGGTCATGTATGTGATGCTCATTCTCCCTCTTGCTTGCATTGTTTTTATTTTTTTCTATGATTTAACAACAAAAACTGTCCTTTTAATCCCATTTGATCCGTGTGTTTTAAAGGTTCATTTCATGTCTTTTTATTTGTGATTTTTGTCTTGATTCTACTTGTGCAAAGTTGTGTAAATCACCATTATATCATTGTGACCTTGGAACTGTAGATTTTCCTCTAAAGTTGGATTCATTTGGACTGTGAAAAGCAAACGCTCCTCAAAAGCTGAAACCAATAAACTCCATGATATGAAACTCCTCCCAGCTCTCAGCAGATGAAGCTGCAGCTCCAAGGTCTGGACTGTATGTTTCAGTTTTCTCTTCTGTCCACATGCTTGTAATCCTCAAATCAAAGTCTCCATTGAACCTCTGAGCAGACACTGACACACTTGCAGAGACATGACAGTGAAACTTGTCTTTTCTTGTTTTCTCTTTTTTTTTTTTTTGTAATTTTAGCCTTGGTGTCCCTTGTATAAAACCCCAAATAAACTGTGTTACTCCTTCACCTGGCTTCTCTCCGCACAGAACTCCTCCTCACACCTGCACTTTGCTGATTTAGTGGCAGAACAGAATCAGAGAAATCACACTGCGTCTGTCCGTCCAGTCGAACACACTCCATACCTCAGCACAGGGCGTCCGTGGCCCGTCAGTGTTAGAAGTTAATGATAAGAATGATATATAATGATAATGCATCTGGGAAAAGGGGTTTTAGAGGTCTTAAAAGTTCCTGTGAGAAACGCTGAGAATCTGAGTTCCGCTGTAAATTTAGGATTTGCTGAAGGATCTATAAAATCTTCTGAAAAGTTTTAAAATAAGGTTTTTGAGAACAACATTTTCTTGCACAATATCTTTTGTCAAAGGTATCCAATAGGCGGCAGTGCCTTGGTGCTATATTATTGCATCATTATGGTAACAATGTGAACTCATTATTAGAATATTACGTGTTGGTTCCCATCATCCAAAGTGAAATCTGACATTCAGAAACTTGTGCGGATCATGGATTTATTCCCAAAGTGTTTCCATGCGACTTGAACTATCGGGTGCTGGTTGGCGGTAAGTCGTCTCTGTGCCGTGCTGCTGCCGTGTCGTGCCTCTTCTCTGTGATGAAAACCTGTTCAGACGTTTCATATTCTCACACAATCATCTCTGAAGTCCTGAGATCCAAACGTTCCAGATGTTTCTGACGGTCAGCAAACGCCATTACATTCAACCAAATTTACATGATTCTAAATGTATACAGCATCTAACTACTGTATATCTATCCACACAAGAATGTACTGACACATGCAGACATACTCATGTTCATTGATAAATTCAAATATATATACATACATAAACACTCATACAGTATGCAATCTTCAGTCACATATTTTCCAAAAATATCAAGTTTTGTGAGAAACATGAGTTATTTTCTTTTAATTAGAATTTGTTTCCAGTGGATGTTTCCTAATGCTGCCTGGTGAAATAGTCAGACTCTTTGGGAATGTTTTGAAAACATTCCCAAAGAGTCACTATTAGGATCTCACACTGGTGGATTCATCCGCTGCTGGAAATAGTCCCCAGTTAATTACAGCATTTCCAGTCACGAGCAACCAGGAGCTTCATGGGCTTTATTGGCAAAAACAAACAAAAACTATAGAATAACCAAATGAGCAGGCTGAGAGAACCAGATAAACTCTGTCCTGTGTGTGTGTGTGTGTGTGTGTGTGTGTGTGTGTGTGTGTGTGTGTGTGTGTGTGTGTGTGTGTGTGTGTGTGTGTGTGTGTGTGTGTGTGTGTCCGTCCGTCCTCAGGTCAAGTCTGTGATCAACCTGCTGTTTGCGGCCTACACCGGAGACGTCTCCGCCCTGAGGAGGTTACTCACTCATTTTCATTTATTATCTTGACACTGACACCTCCTCACACCTCCTCACACCTCCTCACACCTCCTCACTCACCTCCTCACACCTCCTCACTATCCCTATCACCATATGCATGGACACTGATGCTGAGGGCGGAGGGACGCTCGGCCTCTTCTGTCTCACTCCCTGCTGCCCCCTAGCGGCAGCCAGAGGAGGTGCCATAAACAAATAATAGAATGGAAACTGCACTTTTACCTTGGCTTTGTTGAATACCTACAGCCACATAATACACCCTCATTCATCTATCCTGAAGACGAATCAAAGCAAGCAAAATCTAAGCATGAAGACCTCCAAAAAACAAGAGCACTCAATCAATTAAAATCTTAAAGGGGACCTAGATTGAAAATAAAACAACTTCCACCTCCAAGGCAGGTTCGAAAGCATCACATCTTCGTTTACATACAATTTGCAGACATCGAAATGCACCTAAAAAGAAGAGTTTGACGCAATCCATGCCAGCGCCCACCTCATGTACGTGAGTAAACGAAGGCAGGTTGCCAGATAAGCATGAGAAGGGGGCAAATCTGTACAAAAATGCACCACACCTAAAAATAAGATTGTAAAAAGAGGCATCTCTGATGAAACCAATGTTCCGTATATTAGCAGTTAACTTGTTAAAATATTCAAGATATTTTAACATGCTCCTCCAAAAAACTCATCTGAGTGTCTAGTAAAGGAACTTAATTTATTCCTGATGAAGAAATATTCTTAACAGTAGCCAAAAAAAAAGTTATAGAAATTCCTAAAACAAGATTCACATCCACAGAAATATACAGCAGTCAACACTGGGGAGAAAATGTCTGAATAAAGCAAATGAATCACTGTCGGACAAAGAGCAGAACGATAAGATATAAAGCAAAATAAAGGCCTTCAGTTCAGGAGAGTGTGGTTTCTCTGGTTCTCTATGTACAGGCTCTGAGCTGTCACATGTTCCCCTCTCTCTCTCTCTCTCTCTCTCTCTCTCTCTCTCTCTCTCTCTCTCTCTCTGTCTGTCTCTTTCTCTCTCTTTTTCCTCCTCAGGTTCGCTCTCTCGTCCATGGACATGGAGCAGAGAGACTACGACTCCAGGACAGCGCTCCATGTGGCTGCGGCTGAAGGTCAGAGTTCCTTCATCTTCATCCTCCTCCTCCTCCCTCTTTCTTCCTTCTCCCTCCTCCTTTCTTCCTCCTCCATCTCCTTCCTCTGCCTGTTTTGTTCCCCTCTCTCCCTGTTCCTCTTCCTTCTCCTTCCTCTTCTTCATCCTCCTCTTCCTTCTTCCTCCTCCTTATTCCTTTTCCTCTGTATGTATACCTTCTTCTTTCTTCCTCTCCCTCATTCCTTCTTCCTCATTCCTCCTTTCTTCATCTCCCTCTCATCTTTATTTTTCTTCTCCGACCTCCTCTATTTTTTCCCCTTCTCTCCCCCTCCATGCTCTTCCTTCCTTCTCCTCACCACTCCTCATCCTTTCCTTGTTCTTTTTTTTCATCATACTTACGAAGTTACTGGAGAAAAGCAGAGGGAGCACAAACAAATATGAACATTTGTTTTTGTTTTCTGAGACCTGTGTTTGTGAAGTATCAGTCCAGGATGTACACCTGTGACATGTTTAGGTGCCCTAATCCTAACCCTAACCCTAGCCCTCCTAACTCCTGCTCTGCTCCAGGACACACTGAAGTGGCTCGCTTCCTGCTGGAGGCCTGTAAGGTGAACCCAGCGCCCATCGACAGGTGAGGAGGAGGAAGAGGAGGAGGAGGAGGAGGAGGAGGAGGAGATGTCTGTCTGCCTGTATACATATCTCTCTCCACATCCACATTTCAATTCATGATTGTTGTCCAACCCCCCTTCTCCCTCTCTCCCTCTCTCTCTACCCCCCCCCCCCCAGGTGGGGTAAGACCCCGTTAGACGAGGCGGTCCACTTCGGCCACCATGACGTCGTCACCATCCTGCAGCAGCACCAGGACAGGAAGTACAGCCTGGCGGACGCCGCCGCCGAGCAGGAGATCGCAGAGAAGAGTCTGGACAGTCTGCTGTAGTCAGCCTCCAGCTCCCAGGATGCACTGCAGCCTCCTCCTCCTCCCAGGATGCACTGCAGCCTCCAGCCTCCAGCTCCCAGGATGCACTGCAGCCTCCCCCACCCCTCCGTGTCACCCTGTCCAAGTCCAGTCTCTCTGTTCTGATGGTGGAGGAGGAAACACTCACACATCTGTTCTGACGTAGAACTACAAATAACTAGAGATACATGTACTCCAGTAAAACTTAGAAGTACCACATCAGCCACTCCTCGTGAGCAAGTACTTGCTTTTAACTGTTTGCCAAAGTGTTGTTGAGTATTTGCCGATAGTTCTACTTTTCTTATCGTCACAACCTGAGACATTCTAGAGTCGTATCGACTGGACTCGTAGATACTTGATTGTCCTCACATCTCCAAATACTCACAATGGCTTTCAATGGCGTCTAGAAACAAGATGAAAAACACTAAATCTGTGGGGAAAACGAGTTGAAGTGGAAATTTCTTGAATGATGGATGTTTCAGGAACCTTTAGTCCTCAGATTCAGTGTTTCCATTGTCTTTTTAGACACTCCTTTACTGCAGTGTACAACCTGACTAGGACTCCAGCAGTCACACACTCACACACACACACACACACACACACACACACACACACACTCACACACACACACACACACACACACGCTCGACCAGGATTCGAACCAGCGACCTTCAACCAGCTATTTACGGAGTCCCCCTCTCCCCCATTATATGTGTAAATAAGACAGTTTAAACTCTATGAAACAAACATGATTCACCTCGTAGATCTCATCCACCTTCGCTTTACTTTATTCTGCTCCTCATCTTTTCGTTCTCGATTTGTTTACGTCTTTTTAATGTTGCTAATTACACGTTTCACACAAAACCGCAGAACAAGAAAACCAGCGCTTTGCAACATGTTAACATCTGTAACAGTATTCTGGAGCGCACACACACACACACACACACACACACACACACACACACACACACACACAGTATTACAGACCTCTTACAGAGAGGATGCAGCTTTCTCCTCAGTTACATTTCAGACATCCGTTGTTAGTCAGACGAGTTCACAAAGCAGTATAGAAAACAATGTTATCAATAACCCGTGAGTTCAACTGTTTGTGTTTGTGTGTGTGTGTGTGCGTGTGCGTGTGTGTATCGGTGCCTGCAGGCTGCAGGTGCTGCAGATAAATATTCAGATAAATATATAAATATAACGTAGTGTGTGCGCCTCTCGTTCAGCATCAGCAGTAAAATCCTTGGTGTTTAATCTTTTTTTAAGTACAAAGAGAACTGTGCAAACTCACACACACACACACACTCACACACACACACACACACACACACACACACACACACACACACACACACACACACACACACACACACACACACACACACACACATGTAGGGATGAAATCACTCAGACTGCGAAACAAATCTTAAATTGCCTTGTTTTCACTTTGCGGCTCAAACTTTATTTTTTTCATATAAATTGTTAAAAATGTAATTTTTTGTGTGTAAATGTCATAAAATGCTTTCTCCATGTCTGGTTAGTGATGTTCTTCACGGACTAATAATAATAATAATAATAATAATAGTTAATAAACGTAAATGTATTGGACATCTGCCTCTAAAGTAAACTTCCTGTAACAAGGTTTAAAAGTGTGAAACGTATTTCCATGTGAACGCAGGATTGTGTTTGATTTTTCTGTGATTTTCTCATTCAATAAGTGGATTTTTGGACCTACTGTGGTTGGGAAAACACTGATTTAAACTGAAGGACAAACACGATAATTTATGTCCAGTTTACGAGGAGTATTCAGGGAATGTTTTACAGGTTAGTGGAAGACACGAGTCTTATCTTTACATCTTTTTTCCCTCACAGGTGATCATTTATTTTTTCCTGCATAAATGAAGTTGTCGTTATTTTACGTTCGCTACCGTGAAATGAAGTCTCTTTGGGGCTCTGGAATGTATTGAGATGTGTTTATTTTAATAAAGAAAAGTGAAGAGCATCCGCGCCCGCAGCATCATGAATTCACAAAGCACAGCAGTGACACGTTTACAGTGCAGTGCAGAACAGGCCTCGTATTGCAGTGGTTTGTGCTGATCTTTGTCTGTCTGAGTTGTTTTCTCTGAGCGTCCTCAGCTGGACGTCCACAGATGAGACGATGAGAGCGAGTCGGTCAGGGTCGGCTCGCAGAGCGCATCCCTGAAAAACTCCTCTAGAAACTGCTGGATCTCAGCCTGGAGGGGAGCGAAGAGCAGCGAGTTGAAAACAGGAAGAGGCATCGAGTGGAGTAACATTTTAAAGGGGACGCGGAATGAAAAAAAACCCCGCCCCTCCGTGACATCACCGTGCCATTTTTTTTTAAGCCAGGAATTAGACTCGCAGGGGGCCGCCATCTTGATTCTTTGGAGCCAGAAGGAACCATATTTGGATTAGAGGGCGGGGCTAGAGGAGTGAGGGGCGGGGCTAACCTTTGACCATTGACCATCCATACGGGCTATCAGGCAATAACCCAGCTGTACCCAGGAGCTAATGAGCAAACTCAGCAGCCACAGTCTGTGTCTCATGAATGTAAAACATGTCAATCAAATAGACACATCCCTGATTCTATGTTTTTAAGCTCTAATAGTGACCACCAGGTCACACTCTGGCATGACAAACTTAAGTTATTGACATGAGTTGTCAACAAAAATTATCGAATTTCATGATTGAAAATTATGTTTTTTTGACTGAGTGTGTGCCGGAGAGTGTTCTGGAGGCAACTCTAGTGGATCTTGGTGGTATTGCAAGTAAAGTCACTTGTGTTGGCTTCACATTACAACCTTGAAGACTATGTCCACCTTTTATATACAGCCTATGAATGGGCTGCAATATAGTTATACAGCTTCTATTTTTGACATCCGGGGATGTACAAGGATAAATGCTCCAGCCAATGAGTTCTAGGTCCCCTTTGATTAAAACGTTCACACTCACGTTGATGTCTGTGCTCAGCTCCATGTCAATGTCTCTGTCAGGCTCCCTCGGTGGAGAGGGAGGAGGTGTGGGATAGCTGAAGAGAAGAAACATCCAGAAAAAATCATCATAAATATCATCCGAGATGTATGAATGAACATCTGAATGGACCGACAGTGTAGAGAGTGTAAAAGATGAAATAAATACAGAATCTAAGCACAGTTTAAATGTTCTTAGTTTACTTTCTTTTTGTCCTGTTAAGTTTATTTTCCTTTAATATATTCCTACTTATCTAGTATTTATTTGCCTCTGTTTACATAGAAGCTATGGATCACTGGTTTCATCAGAAAAGCTTCAGACGCTCTGATTGGCCGTCTTGGCTGCCACTCATGAACGACCGCGTGATTTTACATTCCCGTCTAAACAATATAGCAACCTATTTTTCACATTCTGTCTCTTTGGGATTTTTTTCCTTTTTATTCAAAGTTTCATTAAAGTTTAAACATCTCACTCACGTTGACACAGGGAGGAGCGTCCTGTTGACGTAGCCATTCACAAGCTTTTTGTCAGCTGACATCACTGGAGGAGGGGAGGGGAGGGGAGGGGAGGGAAGGGAAGGGAGGGGAGGGGAGGGAGGAGAGGAGAGAGGAGAGGAGAGGAGAGGAGAGGACATTCCCTTTACATCAGGACCAGTGATTAACATGACGTCTGGAGGGGGGGTGGGGGTGCGTGGGGGGGGTCCAGTACCTGAGGGCGTCCAGTAGCGTGCGAGCACGCTGTCCTTGGGGATGTCTGGGTACAGGAACTTGAGAGGGTTCCGGAGCCTGGTGCCCTGGGCCCGCAGGCTGTAGTGGTAGATGATGTCGGGCAGACTGAGCAGCGCCAGCTCCTGCTTGGTGTACGGCTCCACCGCCCGGACGTTCGTCTCTGGACAGGACACCACACACACAAAAACCAAAACGCGTCAGGACAACAACTGCCCCAACAGGGCCGTTCACAGGAACCGTTACAGGGCCTGACCGAGTTCCTGTAAAGCTCCTGGGAGGGTTTACTCTGCACTACAATCCAAGATGGCCGCCTCTGGTGTAAACAGAAGGAGCTCCTGTGTAATATTCTGCTCATTAGGACTTCTGAGTAGTTTCGCCACTAACAATGCACTAACAATAGCCTGGTGACTTTTTCCGACTTTGTAACTGGAACACTGATAACTTTACAGCTAAAACCCAGCAGAAGATGAGCGTTAGCGCTTAGCATTAGCGTAGCAGGCACCAGTCTTGGAGAGGTTTTCTCCAGCGTGCTCACCTCCGTTGAAGTGCTCCACCCAGCTGAAGGTGATGGCGCCGTCTCGGTTGCTCTCGCTGAAGCGCATCAGGAACGTCCCGCTCTGCGTCTGCTGCAGCAGCTCCTCCGTCCTCCTGCGGCTCACGAAGCCCATGATGAGGCTGAGGGAGCAGGAGAGAGGGCTGTCACTCAGGTCCTCTCACACTGGTTCTCCTCCTTCTCTGGTGCTAACATAGAAGCTGTGGAACGCCTCTGATGCTGTTTTACAGTTCCACTGTTGGGTTTGAACGATCAAGACTTCACTTTCCTTATAAAATCATAGAGCTTATCAACTTTTTTTGCGTCCACATCCAGCCTGATATGTTGGAACCAGAACCAGGAACTGAGGAAGAACCAGGAGCAGATACACTGACGTTCCACCAGAAACTGAGAACCAAACTGATGCCTTGGTACAGGAAAAGTCTCAGAGACAAATGAACTCAGGTCAAAGCAGAACCATGTTAACCAACTCTGGTAAAAGTATTTCCTTACTTTTAAATGTTCAGTACCTTAAGTATGAAGAATGAAAGGCTCAACAGCCCCAGTATCAACCTATGGCAGTGTACCGCATCTCATAGAAGAGAGTAACCCCTCATGTTTTCATTATATCTCTTTCATGGGACATCACCATAGAAACGAACCATTAACATAACTTAAAATAGTCAATGTACAACTTCACAATGTAACTCCACACAGCTCTGAAAAGATAGAATAAGATGTTTGCAAAAATATGAGCAGTGTGTGTGTGCCATAACCTGAAAATATAATACCTTATGGTAAGATCATAACTTCCCTTCATAAAAGGGAAAAGATATCATTACAAACTTTTCGTCAACTCACTATAAGAGCTAAAACAAAATGCCTATTGTGTTCATGAAGGGCTTTTATTTTGAAAGCTGAAAGGACAGAGATGAGTCACATTCAGATGAACGTGCTGGGAATCCCCGCCATGTCTCAGACTTCCTGGAGGCTTTTCAGCAGCTTTTTTCAATTCTACTTGTGTTTATACCGATCTGAGTAAAATGCTCTTAAGCAGGGAAGAGTTTCTACATTTAACTTTCATTATTTTCCCCCCACGTGCCTTACCCGTCCCGCCAAAGATCCACCAGGTGTTTCTTGATCAGATCCAGGATTCCATCGACCCAGATCCAGGCACTGTCGCTCTGTGTGTGAGGGGAAGCACACACACACACACACCTGTGTGATTACACACCATTCTGTCTTTACATGCTTGTGTAAACACCAACAACAAGGACGTGGCTCAACACTCACCTTTGAGAACTTGCTCCAGTAGACCAGGTCGTCGAGATCATCTGTGAAGACAGTTTTTAGGTTGTGCACGTGTGTTTTTTGGTTCCTGTTCTTTTCTGCTTCTCTGCTCATTCATTCTGACGTCCAGATGCGTCTGTTTTGTGCTTTTTGGTGCTTCTTATGCACGTTCTCTTACGTATTATTACGCTGTCACTCACCCACAAATTTGTTTTTCAGCATGGCCAGCTGATTTTCGTCGAGTGGCCTCTGACCCACAGACAGGAACTGCCAGCTGAGGACCTGAGCCAGCTGGACCCAGGTCAGCGGGGGCGGCTCCACAAACAGCGACAGGTTCTGCAGAAAATACACTTTCAATTTAGACTGAACCTGATCTGTCGGAAAACTGACACACTTATTGTTATTGATAGATCATGCATATAGATAATAAAACCTGTGACTAACAAATACAGTTGTAAAGCCCTAGCTAAAGTATTTAAAGTATTCATATGTATGTATGTATTTTTATATACTTGTTTACTTCACTATGGGTCTCTTGTACATTGAAAGAGATAGATAGATATATAGATAGATATATAGATAGATAGATAGATAGATAGATAGATAGATAGATAGATAGATAGATAGATAGATAGATAGATAGATAGATAGATAGATAGATAGATAGATAGATAGATAGATAGATAGATAGATAGATAGATAGATAGATAGAAATATTCCTGACTCTTTACCCTGGGCTCGCTGACGGGCACCATGCTGTACCACATGACGGAGGTCCAGGCACTGGTGATCTGAGTGGTGCTGGAGATGACGACCACAGGCAGAGAGCAGGCCTGGACACACACACACACACACACACACACACACACACACAGTCACACACTCGTCGTCCCTGAAGGTGAGCTGACCTCTGACCTGGGCTGCCCGCTCACCTCGATGTCACACTCCAGTCCGGCGTGCTGGAAGCGTGTCACAAACTTGATGAGGTGGAGTTCTTCGATGACGGGACGATTCTGCAGGAGAGGAACACACAACATGAATGTGACTGCTATCATGTCTGACAAACGTGAGAGAGAGGGGAAAGAGCGAAACGTGAAGAAATATAGAGACCGCTCACAGCGAATACAACAACGAGCTTGTGATTTGGGAGCCAATTAAACTGTTCTGCAAACAGCTAGTTTAGGGTTAGGGTTAGGGTTATGGTTAGGCTTAGGGTTAGGGTTAGTGTTAGTGTTAGTGTTAGTGTTAGTGTTAGTGTTAGTGTTAGTGTTAGGGGTTAGGGTTAGGGTTAGTGTTAGGGGTTAGGGTTAGGGTTAGTGTTAGGGGTTAGGGTTAGGGTTAGTGTTAGTGTTAGGGGTTAGGGTTAGTGTTAGGGTTAGGGTTAGGGGTTAGGGGATAGGGGTTAGGGTTAGGGTTAGGGGTTAGGGTTAGGGTTAGGGTTAGTGTTAGGGGTTAGGGTTAGGGTTAGGGTTAGTGTTAGTGTTAGTGTTAGGGGTTAGGGTTAGGGTTAGGGTTAGTGTTAGGGGTTAGGGTTAGGGTTAGTGTTAGTGTTAGTGTTAGGGTTAGGGTTTGGGTCTAGTGGTTGGGTTAGGGTTAGGGGTTAGGGTTAGGGTTAGGGTTAGGGTTAGGGTTAGGGTTAGGGTTTGGGTTTGGGTTTGGGTTTGGGTTTGGGTTAGGGTTAGGGTTTGGGTTAGGGTTTGGGTCTAGTGGTTGGGTTAGATTAGGGTTTACAGTTCAGGTTGGGTTAGCGTTACTAACCTACAATTTCTTTCCGTTTTTGGCCAATTGTTCCCTCACTTTTTGGGTCACATGCGTGCACTAAATGTCCTGTTTCTTCTGATTAACTCAAGAGCTGTAACCACTGTTTTGATAATTGTTCAGTCAATTAACGTATTTAAAGCATCTAAAATTCTTTCATCTCAGGACTTAAATACAAATATTTTCTACAAATCTTTTACATGAAGTAAGGACTAAAAAATGTACTTTAAAGACCTGATCTTCGCCTTCGTGAAACAGACACAATTTTTACAACTTTTGCATCAATTTATAAACCAAACAACTCATCGACTTATCAAGAGAGTAATCGACAGATTAATCGACTACTAAAAAAAGGTTTATCTAATTTCTCACGTTCTTATGAACTTGCATGGGGTTGATTGATAATGTGACGGTGACCCAGAAGTTGCAGCGTGCAGTGGAACTGAAACCAGAGTAACCGTGAAGATAACGTGTTTCAGGAGAAATAAAACTTAGCACGTCTGTGATGGTTGCACAACGACCAGGCCTTCACCTAACGAGTCTGTGTGTACTGGAACTGTGGATGGAGAAGTTACGCAACGTTCTCCAAGCTCTTGTTGTTACTTGTTCCAACCTTTAACCCATTCACAATCTGAGCCGCTTTAAGCTTTATAATGATCTGAACCCTGTCGCTGTTACTTGTTTACACCTTTTAATGACTTTCATTTGACAGAACAAATGTCTCCTCTCACCTCAGCCGAGCCTTTGCATCTTCCTTTCACTTCTTTGAGAGACTAAAAAAAAAAAGAAACAGTCAAACACGTTTTTGAGTTGCGTACAGAACCTCTCGTATTACATGCACTGAGGCTACTGTGTGACCAGGCTTCAGTCCAGAACTCTACAGCCTCTCATTCCATTGTGCCCTCCTCCTACCATGTGTCCGAACTCTGCCACCAAGCCCTCGTCCTCGTCCAGCATCTTACAGTCCTCCCTGCTCAGCTGGAACTGACGGAACCTGCAACAGGCTGGTCTGTGAGCGAGGATGCCTTCTGTCTGTCTATCTATCTATGTATCTATGTATCTATGTATCTATCAACTAGCAGCACGTACCCTTTCACCGTCTTGGCTTCGTCCACGTCCCTATGGTCGGGGAGAGGACGAGAGTTAGACGTGAAGGGGAGGAACAAACAGAGAGGATGGGAGTAAAAAGCTGAGCGGCTCGGACGGTTTTTGCTCCACTTACTTGTCAAACACAGGTTTGACTTTGAGCAGACACTTTGGGAGGTTTGCGAGGAACCTGAGGACACACAAACATGTAGTTAATGGACTTAGAATATGAAATTAGATGCCCAAACGTCTTTAAGGAGTCATGTTTCATCTGTGTCTTTCTCCCAGTAAATCACAATAAAGGAAAAGAAGCACACAGATCCCTACCTCTCAAGTGTTTCCACAGGCATATTAAACATGTTCTCAGCTCTATTGTTTTGCTCAAAACATCAAAGCCGCTTCCTCTTGGATTATATAGAGGAATATTTCCTGATTTACGACCATTAACATAACGATTAGAGCAATAATCTATCAGGAAGAGGAGTTCAGGTCCCGGGCCTCACCTCACTGTGACTGTGAAGCGCACCCCGGTCTTCAGGATCAGAGGTCGTCTGGGTAAACTCGTCATCACAGGCTGTCTCTCCACCACCAGGGCTCTGCAAAGCAGGTGTAGCGTTAGAGCGATACTAACCCAACAGAAAACACCTGGATCCACCGTATTACAAGATGCTCCTCATCTGAAGACATATTGATAGAGACTTTTTGTATGTCAAGAAGCTACACTTCAATATCAACTCAAATATTATAGGGATGTTTAGGTGTTTCCACTACTAGCATCTTTATGGCCATATTTGGGTGCTATGCATTTCTAGGGGTGATAGACACACACTTATTCCCTGCCTGGATGTCATTTCTATTCACATATTTATTCCCTTCCCTTTATTCCCTTCCCTGTTCCTGTTGTTACTAGCTATTACTATATTACTACAGCTATTACGATATATTACTGTATTATAACTATTACTAGCTACAGTAACACTGCTGAACTCTGTCAGATTCAGAGGCTCCCCACTATCTTTTCCAGTGTTTTTTGCAATGCACAGTATTTACATTTCTTGGCATGCACTGTATTTATCTAACACTTTGCACCATTTTATTTTTATATCTGCTGAATTTGCACTATTGCTAACTATTTAGCAGCATTCCTGCTCTACCTGCACAGGATTTAAAATACAAATTCAGCACTTTTCTATTGTTTCTTTTCCTCCTCCGCTAATCGGAATCTTGTCATGATGTACACTGAAAGAATGCAGAAACAATGTGTGTGGTGGCCAGACTCGCCTCGTAACGAGCTTCATGAGCAGCTCGACGGCGAACCTCTCCATCTGCGGCACGGCGGCGGGCAGCGGGCTGCAGCCGCCGTTGTGCTCGTACTTGCTGCTCTGCTCCTGCAGCTTCTGCAGCTGCTCGCGGGCCTGGAGCAGCACGTCCGCCACCGTGGTGAACCTGAGCACAGCCACGTGTGTGTGTCAGAGTCAAGTCAGTGTTTCATTTTCTGGAGTGCATACACAAGACGAGAATGTGTGAACTTTTCCACGACTTGGCGGAAAGTTTTCAATGACCTCTGAAACATGCAGGTTTAAGCAGGAGATTTAGGAATAAAACTATGACGATAACTACCACAGTTGAAATGTCTAAAAATCAGCCCAGTGACTATAATTTCATATAAAATAAACATTTGTTTAAACTAATACTGAGATACAAAGTATGGTATATGTCACTGTGTTCTGGAATAAATTCACCTGAATAATGAACTCCCATAACCACATCCACATCTCACATATTGAGTTTTTACAAGTCTCTTAACACATTTTTAGAATTTTCATTCATTAATACTAAACCAGCCCAATATCACATCACGTGAGAAAGAAATCCCATGACTTTTCCTAAACTTTTGGGGTCTACTCATTCATTCATTTGTTGTTGTTTTCTCTCACCACTTCTGGAGGTGTTCCAGCGAGGTGTCGAGCGGAGCTCCGATGCAGGCCAGCTGCTGCCTGAGCTGCCAGTCCCTCAGCTCCTGCTCGCTGAGGGCCACCACCATCTCCTGAGCCAGGCTCAGCATGCTCTCCACCTGCTGCAGCAGCGTCTGCAACACAACGGAGGAGCCGAGCGCTTCAGCGGTCACGCTGAGGAGGCAGGAGGAGACGCTGAGGAGGGACAGCACGCTCAAGGATCAGGAACGGCTCTAACGACCGAGCTGTCCACATCACATGGAGCAGGGAGAAGAGGAGACGGTGATGGAGATGTTTGCACCTCTCTCTGGAATCTCCAGCTTTAGAAGGGACCATGAGTTATTTCACATTTTTAATTTCACTTTTTCAAAGAGTCTGAGACAAATATATACATATGTAAGATGAAAATATGTGAGTAAATGATGGACTCGACTGTGAGGTTTCTAGTGAAATGTCACAGTCTTTGCTCCTGTTTTTTCCAGGTCCAGGTCTTTTTCCAGACCTGGACCTGGAAAAGGAGCCTCTGATTCTGGCTCCATCATACAACACAACTCAAGAAGGTGTTGTACAAAATACTGGACCTAAAACAGTAAAAAACTATATTATGAAAACTACAAAACAAAACATCACTGAAAACAGGATTGTAGAAGGGCCTGAAAAACATCATCAAAGGCATTTATGTTGAAACCAATGTTCCATAGCTTCTATATTAACACCAGAGAACAAGGATAAAAAGTCAATAGTCTAAACTAATTTCAAAAACTAATGTGTAGGTTTGTCTTTGATTTGATTTGTCTGAGTCGTCACATTCCAAAGAGTCACAGAAGACCCTGCGAGCAGTGATGATGGTGATGATGATGGCAGGGTGATGAAGGTGATTCCTCAGTACCTGTTTGCTGTGTGTGATGAGGCCTGCTTGTTTACGACACTCCTCTTCCACCAAGGCCTGGGCCGACCCGGCCAGTCCGTTGTGCTGAGCCACTGGAGGTGACGGACATACAGGCAGACGTTAGGGGGAAGCCTCGCTCACCTCGTTACCTCCAGACCTGCGACCGCACCTTTGATTGTCCAGGAAACCCGGAAGAAGTCGAGCTTTTCATTCAAGGCCTCCAGGGACTTGATCTCCTTCTTTATCTCCTGCATCAGAGGTCACAAAAACGAGTTTGTACTGTGCAATTTACATCGTTTCTGCAGGAAATCTGAAGTTAAATACAACAGTTGTCATCATCAATCATCGACACGTTTAGCTCACTAAACAGACGTAGTTTGTAACTAAATCCATAAAGCGACATAAAGTGCTGATACAAAGAGCTTGAATACCAGCAGAAATCAATACCTCATGAAATCATAATTAAGAATGATGATTAAGATTAAGGGCCTTAACCTTCAAATCGATTGATCAACTTTGAATGTTTTTAGGACTTCCTGTATTAGGAGGGAAGTTCACCTGCATCTGTCGCGTGAGCTCGTCCACTTTGTTGTTCATGTAGATCCGTTTCTGCTCCATGGCTGGGTCGACACCACCCTGATCCACGGAGGGAGACGGTCAAAACCAGTCCAAGAGGCCCATCTACACCGGCCTGTCTTCGCTGAGGCCAGGTGGAGCCGTCTTACCTGTGGTCCAGAAGCAGAAGCCAGGATTTTCTTCTCCTCTTTCAGGCATTCGGAGAGGGTGACAGCCAGGTTCAGCGGTGCGTCTTGGAACTGTTGCTGAGTGGGAGCGAGCAGAAAGAGGCACACGGATCGATGAGGGCGATCACACACGAAGCGTTGAGCTGTCTGCAGACGACACCTCTGGCCTACCAGCAGACGGTTCCTCAGCCCCTGGAAGTCAGGGCCCTGCAGGATCCTGTTCTCCTGGACAGCACGGCTCCACTGCTTCTGCAGGGACTCCAGCAGAGCGTGGAAACAAAAGGTCGCTTGGTTCTCATCCACAGCCGCCGAATCCCTGACACGGAGCGACAGAACGGTCAGATTCAGAGCCAGTCGGCTTCATTCAGCCCCGAACCAGGGAAACCAGGGCTCCAGCATCACGTGATCTATCCCTCTATCTACCTATCTATCTATCTATCTATCTATCTATCTATCTATCTATCTATCTATCTATCTATCTATCTATCTATCTATCTATCTATCTATCTATCTATCTATCTAAAATCTTCAATAACTTTGAAATAAATTAGGAGACTTTTTTCAAATAAATTGTTAATCCTCATAGACTCCACTGATCTGAGGAAAATATGTAAACGTACACTCCATGTGCTGTAATCGTGCTTTATTTTTGTTTTTGATCGGTTTTGTTTACGTGGCTGCTGCATGCAGGTGCTGTTCTAGAACAGGAATCTGTGTCATTGCCTAGAAACTGCTAAATGTTTACAGGCTGTTTACATGTCACAGCCTCGCTTTCTTCCTTTGAGTTAGTCTGAGCAGAGCTGAGAGGACACGATCGTGAAAGCAAGCGGCTGATGCTGGTTTCTCTCCGGCCGAGCTCAGCCTCACAGGATGACGAGGTCTAACATCCAGGAGAGGCTCAATGTAGAGCCGCTGCTCCTAGGCAGCACCAGTGCTTTTATTCTGAAAGCAACCAGGTGCTTTTATTGTTGTATCAGCATAGGACACACGTATGACACTGACTGGCTGTACAATTAGATAAGTCAGACTGCATGCACAGTTGTGTAGTTACTGACGATCTAAGGTCATAATTTGTCTTCTCATGTGTAAATGTATTGCTACAAGCTATGGGATGTTGGTTTCATCAGGAAAGCTCCAGATGCTTTTTTCTAACAGTCCTTGACTATGTTTTTGGAGGGTTTCATTATCATTTTTTCATTCTCGTCTCGCATCTCTCACCAGTCCAGGCCTTCTATTTCGGCAGACAGGTAGTGGCGGAGCTCGCTTGGAAACCGGTTCCCGTACAGCTGTCTCACGCGGCCCTGGAGCTCTGAGTCCAGCCTCAGCAGTTCCTGCCACTGTGCCATCTGCGCAAACAGAGAACAGGGACCAGTCTGAAAACCAGCCACCGAGACATGGGTCTCTGTATGCTGCATGCACACACAAGTCCACTTATTTGAGTGGAAGTAGCAGTGGACACAGTACATGTCTGTGCAATAAGTACATTTTAAATGTCTAATAATAAACGTTAACTATTGCTGATAATTGTTTTCATGCACACACATGCATATATATTTTTATACTCGTCTATTTATTTAAATAATCTTTCTATTTTAAACCTTTGTACATAAGGGAAATGGTGGAACAGTTAGATAGCCTTGTTTGCACTGAATGGGAGTGCTTTCGGTGTTGTCGTGCCTTGTGTATGATGACAATAGAAGCATCAGACTTTCTCGTCTGATTCTATGTGACACGATCTGTATTCTGTATCAATTGCTTTCAAGGGAATCCAGGCACACTCGTCACATTTCACATCCTGTCATATCCAGGCTGATATTGAGTCAAAGCTATGAGACTTGACACTGCCAGAGAAGGAAGTAGATAGATAGATAGATAGATAGATAGATAGATAGATAGATAGATAGATAGATAGATAGATAGATAGATAGATAGATAGATAGATAGATAGATAGATAGATAGATAGATAGATAGATAGATAGATAGATAGAGCAACTATCACAACACAATAGATATTTTGGAGAAGCACAGATAACGGGGGACTGTCAGTTTTAGCTGTCACATTTAGGAGCAGGTTAGGCTGTGATAACATTTTGTTATATTTACACATATATCCCGGCTCTTGGATTTGTATAAAGGAGCTTCGACCATGTGAGATAACTGTCACTCCTTCCAAATCTTCCAAATCTTATCTTTAGCAACAGGCTTTTCATGTCATATATTTAACATACGTGACCAGTTAATACTATGCTGTCATGAGGACATTTATTCACATGAGGAAGTAGACTCAGAGAGGTCAAAAGGTGATTAATACGTGATTACGTTGTATAACATGGAAGCTCCTTATTGTTGGGATAAAACTTCCACCGGACCTCAGCTAGGTCAAGAAATAAGTGAAGAACATACAATGAAGCATTTAGCAAAATAATAATACATACACAATGACCCACCTTATGGGACATATCTGAGCTTACAGATTTAGTCACCATGTTTGCTTGTCAAACATTCTTGGAAGATTTCCGAGCTCAGAATAAACCGAAACTAAAATAACTAGCCTTCTTAGCAAAGATAAATAAAACCTGAAAACACACACACACACACACAGCAGACCCACTTACCTTGAGGCTGCCGCAGGGCGCTGTTTGTCAACAAGGTAGATTAATAAGTAAAACACACCGGGTACGTCAGGACACGGGACACGGTCTGACGCGGCGGGCCGGTGCTGGGAGCGCTTCTTATACCCACCTGGACACGCCCCCACGTCACGTGATTCTCCATAAACTCCGCGCGTGCGGCGGTAAGCTCGCCCTCGTCTGCACTGCCCTGGCTTCCGGTGTGGATGCAGGGCGAGTCGTGCTTTCAGTAATAAAGTTGTGGTGAAGTTGTGATTTGAACGGTAAGTTGCTGAAAGGCAGGCTTGTGTTTCTCTCTGATCAACGGTTCCAAACGGCTGCTCTGACCGTTATTTCAACGGTTTAGTGTCCAAAGAAGTCAGTTTAACTCCTCTACTTACAATTCACTTATGTACACGTTAAAAAAAGAAAGAGCTATTTCAGCTATTGCTATTATTGCAGCTATTTCTTTCAATTAGGTGCAGATAAGTACAGAAAAATCCATCCATCTACCCATTCATGCATCTATCTATCTATCTATCTATCTATCTATCTATCTATCTATCTATCTATCTATCTATCTATCTATCTATCTATCTATCTATCTATTTATCTATCTATCTATCTATCTATCTATCTATCTATCTATCTATCTATCTATCTATCTATCTATCTATCTATCTATCTATCTATCTATCTATCTGAGCAAAGTCATAACTGACTTAGACATTTTGGGCACTTATAGGATGGCTGATGACATTGCATAAAGGCAGGGGACAGATTGACTTCATATTTTCCTTCTTCAATCTTAATGTGATTTTTGAGGACATCTACTGATTGTGGGTTCATGTGTCACCTGCACAGGCATGAAGTGCACAGATAAAACAGGATTTGCTTCACAAAAGAACAATAGGAAGTAATGACATGCACACATTCCTCAGAAGTAGGGACGGACTTTTTTATGTTGTGTAACTATAACAGTACCTGCGCAATGCATGAGAGCGTACGCAGTGTGCTGATTGTGAGTGGCAGAGTACTTCCTCGACAGCTGAGACACACACGCACACACACACACACACACACACACACACACACACACACACACACACACACACATAACCGCATCTGCCCACGCTTGAGTCTCGGTAAATCACGTGATTCTCGGTGAAAGCTGCAAGTATCAAGTCAGATCTAAAGCAGCTGCAGCACTTCCACTTCCCACTCCTTCCAAAGTAAAAGCCGTGCACACTCCTGTTGTTCTCCCTACTGTGTTTGCCTCGTTGAGGGGCTGCTCGCCTCACATCAGTTACGTTTTAATAACTGAAATGTTGCATGGAGATGATTAAATACCGTTAATATGAAAATAAAAGTCACCAGAAAAACAGAAAGTGGTATTACTGATATAAAAAGAAGGCTGCAAGTTCAAGACTTCAGAGAGAGTAAACATTGTTTTATATACAATAGAAATCAATACAGGCGGTACCGTTGAGTTATAACTCAAATCCATCTATAACACCAGACGAATCATGTGACGACATGCAAAGAAAATAACAAAAACAAAACAAAACAACAATTGCTCAATTGACTCAAACCTTCTGGCTAAATCACAGACTTTTTTGAACAGACAAAGTGGTGTCCGGTCAGCGAGAGAGATGCTGCCTGCTTCACCGTGGTTCACTCTGAGTATGGAGAGCTCATCTGCAGAACGAGAGGGAGGAGAGTGTCAGCAGCAGAACATCTGGAAGCTTCTAAAGCCCAGAGAGAGGAAGATTACTGCAGACCTGACTCAGATGTCAACAGGTTACTGCCTGCTTACTGTTCTCCTCCTTATCAGGCTCATTTCACAACACTTGTGTGTTTTTCAGCATAAATCCTACATATGTCGTACAATTCATTCATTCACTCATTTTATGTATCTTTTATTATTAATAAGGACTTTTTAGGTCTTTTATCCACATTTCTTGTATGTTGTGGTATTTTTGACACAACGAGGAGTAGCGCGGAGCAGGTCTTATTCATTATGTTCCACTGTGTTTTATTGCCCATAAATTAAGAGTCACTTCATACCATTTCCTGGTTGCATTGATATTGGTGGCCTATTGTCTTTAGGAAGCACCAGTTCCACTGGCTTCACCCCAGTAGAATCAACTCATTACTGTGTAACTGTGCAGCGAATGCTTGAACGCCCACTTACGGTCTCGATGTCGAAGCAGAGCTGCTCGTTTAGCATATCGAACTCTCCAGGCGTCATCGGCGGCTCCGGAGACTGACAGGTGGTTGGTGTGCTGCTTGCATTAGAGCTGGAACAATAGGAGGGGGTATAAGTAGTCATATACCTGGAACCAGGGTCACTTTAATTGATATATGATAGGCAACAAGATCACTGAAATGTTTGATTCAAAATAATGTCGTTAAAAAGGGGATCTGGAATGAGAAAATGATGACAAGCATCACATAGTCATCCATTTAGAAATGTTTCTGATATTGGAATTGTGGCTAAGATGGGTAGAGTCTGAACACTTTATCAACAATATGATAGAAAGTGTAAATATAGATAAATGTAGCCATTCCAGGTCCCCTTTAAATCCAGTGGCAGTGTGAACAAACTTCAAAGACACTCACGGTAGTTCAGAGATGGGGATCAGGGTGGAGGCTATGTATGGATAAGCTGAAAGTTTAACAGAGACGTCAGATCACTGCAATGGCAACAGAAGCCCAAGAGACACAGGAGGAGGAGGAAAGGCCCTGGGCGCCCTTGCCTTTGCTCGGCTGGCTGTTGTAGAGGCGGCCGAAGGCCTCGTCCTTGGGGATGTCGGGGTAGAGGAACTTGAGCGGGTTCTCTGGGACGACGCCGTCCGAGATGACCTTGTAGTCGCGTATGATGTCGGCGAAGGGGAGCGCGCTCAGACGGTTCTTAGTGTAGGGCTCCACAGAGTTGAACTTCACTTCTCCTGTTGGGGGGGGACAAAAAGCCCACCATTTAACAAACAGACAACAGGTGGAGTATCATAATGTTTCTTTCGATTATCTGTCATCCTATATTCCAACATATGCTATACTAATTAAATACGAATGGGCCTATTGTTTTCATGTTTTCATGTTTGCTCATTAAGCTAGAGCTATACGTTATATTAATGTCACACCCAGCTTCTTCGCATTTTACTCATTTTACAAAAGTATGTAGAGGATCCAGGTAACATGTTTACATCCATGTATTCCAGTTTCCTCCCACAGTCCTGCACGTTAAGGTTGGTTGGAGGGTTGACATTGGCCCCTCAAGTGTGAGTCTGAGAATAGGTCCCTATAGTTTTATATCAAATTTATTCCAAAGTAAGTCTATAAACATCAGCTCTTCTAATATCTTCAGAAGAATTTCATGTTTTGTTACATCAGGTGAAAATACAAATGAAAACACTGTGTAACTATAAAGTAGTTGTGGTCAAATGTGTTTTGCAGATTTTGAGAAATTCAACCTGGTGAGAACGACTCATTTGTTGCTGTATTGCTGTAGCCAACATACAATATCACATTTATTCTCCTGTTATCTGACATTGTTTTGACGTTTCATTGCATGTATCTCTGTCTTTAGATTCACTCGCCTGTATTTATCATAGCGATATCGGGATGAACGGAGCTCTGTCCATAGGACGGACTGAGCGAGGAGGACTCACCGTTGTCTTTGTGCTCCACCCAGGTGAAGGTGATCCCTCCCAGGTGGCTCTCGCTGAAGCGTAGCAGGAAGGTGCCCGGCTCTCGGTCCTTCAGCAGGGTGCGCTCCATCTCTTTACTCACAAAGCCCATGATGTAGCTGCAGAGAGGGTGGAGGCGTCTCTGAATGTTTCACCTCCATTAACAAAACCTGCCACGTATGAAGTGGAGCTGGCTGATCTGGATCCAGCTGACCCATGTAAATGGCAAAGAATCCTTAACATTCCCTTATTAACAGTCTCTGCTAGAGACACAAATCCAGTGGCCTAAATCAGGCTAGCTGAGAGTCACAGATACAGATGTACAGGTGAGACTGAGACATGACAAGTGACCCTACTTCTCATTCCAGACCGGCAGCAGGTGCTTCTTGATGAGCTCCAGGATGGAGTCCAGCCACATCCAGAAGCTGAAGGGCTTCCCGGGAATATTCTCCTTTAAAAGGGTGCATAGAATAAAAAAAAAACACGTTGAGCCATACAGAAAATTTTGAATAACAACATAGCTAAAAACATACATAAAGTATGAGTCTGACAGTACAAGTATTTCTAAAATAGCATCTGATGTATTTCTGATTAAATCATAGCTTTGATGTTAGCACCAGAAAACAAAGATAAACACCATTCTAGGTTCCCTGCAGGAAGGTGTAACTCAGGGGGAGGAAGTCTTAACCTGTTTGTCATGTTTCTCACCGGCCACTAGATGGCACCACAGCACCACACAAGGGATTCTTACCTTGGAGAACTTGGACCAGGACACTTGAGAATCATTGCAGGATGCATGTTGACCTACAGAAGACCACAAAAAGCAAACATTACTTCATTAGCTCGACAGCTCATACCTTAGGACTGTTCAGGCTGTATCTGTGGCCTGTGCTTCAAGATGCCCTGGAGGAACATCATACCGAGGAGCTTCTCCCCCAGCATGGCCAGCTGCTCCTTGTTGAGGCCTTGACCTGCGAAGGTGGAGAACTGCCAGCTGAGGACCTCAGAGAGCTGGCTCCACGTGGCCCGGGGCGGGTTACCAAAGAACGCCAGGTTCTGTGGATCACAGACAACAGGCGAGAAGAAGGAAGCAGTGGTGAGGAAGTGGTTTTCATTTAAAAAAACAAAACACCTCTAAATATGACGCTTCACAACACAACACAACACAACAGCTCACCCGCGGCTCATCTGTCAGCAGGTTGTACCACATGATGGAGGCCCAGCCTCCGGGCAGCTGGCTCACGTTGGAGATGACCACCAGGGGCAGAGAACACGTCTGGAGGAGTCCACCAGACAAGTTACTTCACCGTACATCACACGCACTTCACGTCTCCATCAGTGCTTGTTGGTAGCATGAGCAATTAAGGAGTTTATTTTGATAAACTTTCAAGGCCCTGTTGCCTTCTTTATGGAAGCTTTTAGGGTGAGATAAGATCATGCAAGCACATTTTTAACGCCCCAAAGGGAAATTTGTTCTCTAGAGCAAGAACGTCATACGACAATAGTCTGCACATAATGATTAGAATAGAACAATAAGCAAAATAACAGGAAATACTAGGTGAATACTAGGCAAAAACTAATATAAAAAAGTAATAAGAATGCTAAAAGTTGACAATGTAAAAACTGTAATAAATAAACATGTTTTGGGGATGCTGTGTGGTGTTTCTGTGATATCCATCACTGTTGTTGGATTTTGGATTCTTTGAGTGAAATTTGTTCGATTCACGTGTTGTTGTTGGTCGGAAACGATTTGGTCAGTGATGTTGCCAGTAAAAGCGCACACATTGGCGCTCAATAAGCAACAGGAAACCCAAACTGTGTGTGTGTGTGTGTGTGTGTGTGAGTGTGTGTGTGCAGCCTCGGACCTCGAGGTCGATGGTGAGGCCTTGCACTGTGAAGCAGGCCTCAAAACTGAGAGAGTGAAGTTCCTCCGTCACAGAGAGAAGACCCTGCAAAACACACAAAACACACACGCCCAGTTTAGAGCTCTCAGCCCTGAGTCGCTCACATTTCATTTCCACGTTTAGTTCTAACTGGAGAGAGATCTCCAGTTGTTTTATTCAGAAAACAACAAGATGAACAAACAGCAAACGTGCTAAGAGACAGCCTTGCTTGTCCACCAGAGATGAGCAGGATTAAGAGTCTGAAACTTGGCCTTCGCTCGGTTCACGAACTGGAATGTCAATCAGAGGAACTGGATTGGCCCGAGTAAGAGCTGATTAGATCTAAGCGTTTTTTCTTTGCTTCTTCCATTTTGCTCCACGAAGCACGAGCTCAAGTGAATCAGCGTGAATCATTCGCAAGATGGCTAGTGTTGATTGAGAGTGATTTTGGTGGGTAAAACATTGGATTTCTAGCATATTTAATACACAAATCATTCAGAAATTCTCTGTTTGTGCATCTTGGATGTTCTGTTCGTGTCTCACCTCGTTCCCCTTTGTGCCGTTGATGTATTTCTTCTCTTTGAGTTGCTGTGAGACAAAAAAAAGACCTCTGTTGTCCAAGTGAAAGAGTTACTCCTGCATTCACAACCTCACTTACAGCAGCATGAGGGTTTCAGAGCATCGGATCCAAGGACAGCGATTAAAAATGACTTCATGTCCTCATGTTGTGGGATAGGAACACCCACATCACAAACACTGTACGAAGACGAAGAAACAAGATCTCACCAGGTGTCTGAACTCCACGGAGAGGCAGCCGTTGGAGTAATCCTCGATGTCCATCACTTTTGTGTTGTTCGTCAGGATGAAAAACTGACGACTTCTGAGGTGAAAGCAGAAGTTGAAACACAGACGCCACATGGACGCTGGAAACGTGTACGAAAAACTGTTTTCATCTCGGATTACTATCAGAACCAGGTGCAGAAATTCACCCCCACGCCCCCCACCCCCAAAAAACCCCCTGAAGTAGGAATCTTATTATTATGCTTGTGACGGTGACTTTCCATGTCTGTGCTGTGCTTCGTTCATCCTCCTGTAAACACGTGAAGTGGCAGTTTCACTGTTTCACTGCTTTTATCAGGGCACGAATTAAACAACATCCTGTAGTGGAGCTGTTTGTACTCACACTCTGCCAGGGGGGAGGTCCCTAGAGACACACACACACACACACACACACACATGCAGATATCAAGATTAGCCTTCAGGTTAAATACTTCTTCCAGTCGTATGTTTGTGATTCAACATAACAAAATCTCACTTGTCGAATGTAGTTTTGACTTTCAGCTGATAGTCCACCTCTGGGAGTTTAACCAGGAGTCTGGGGGGAATTGGGGGACAGATTTCAGCACGTTAGTGGAGCCCTGACACAGCGGCTGGTAGCACCCCAGGGCGTGTGCTGCTGCTACCTGACTTTGGTGGTGAACTGTACTCCTGTCTTGATGATGAGCGGCTTCTGCAGATGTGTAGGCATGCACGGCTGCTTCTCGACCACAAACGAGCTGGAAGAGAGCAAACCACACCTCGTTCGAGTTTCACACATTTCACTCCAACTTTCAGGTCAAAATCACTCTACAGCCACCAGGTAGTTACGGTGTGTGTGTGTGTGTGAGTGTGTGTGTGTGTGTGTGACCTCGTATTTATGTGTTGTCTTTGCTGCTAGCACAGCAGGAAGTTGTTTGTCATTCATGTGTACCAGTGCACAAAAAATGAAAATGTGTCTAAGTCAGCTGTGTTTTTTTCACTCTTACCCCAGATTTGTTTTCAGTGGATCGTTGTTTGAGGACTTAACGTCAAAGGGGTCAAGTTCAGAGAGAGAATGACAATTTTTGCTATTGTACAGGAATTCCTTGTACAAGTTTGCTAACAAAAATACCCATCTGCTTGCACTGTGACCTCCAAGCAGTGGCCTGACAACTTACCCTCTTTAGTTGGAGCTTCTGCAAAAACTACAGAGCCTCGAGGTAAAAGGTTTCAATGAGAATTTCTTGTAAAATCAACTAATTTGGGTACAGAAAGTTGGAAATGGAGAAAAAAACATCCTCTGAGCGCAGGCGTCAGACCCAAAGCACATAATTACTATGGATCAGTTTCAGGTAGTGTCATGTGGCATGGTGGCCGTACCTCTTGATGAGGTGGTAGATGAGATATTTGACTCGCTCCTCGATCTGAGGCTTTTGCAGGGGGATGGGGTCGCACTCGTACGTGACCTTCACGACCAGTTCTCCCAGTTTGTCCAGCTGACGCTTGATCTGGAAGAGGCTCTGTGCGGTCAGAGTGAACCTGAGGAGCAGACGGAGACGGTTCAGTCAGAGGTGGGGGGGGGTGGTTTGCTTTGTGTCGCTCTAATATCTTATGTCACATTATCATTGTCTGTATGTGATTCAGGGGGTGATGACCATCTATTGTGACATGTCCATCACATCCCGCTCTGTTACCAGCTCTGCAGCTGCTCCAGGCCGGTGAGCAGCGGGCCTCCGATGGCCGCGATCTGCTGCCTGCGCTTCCAGTCCTGCAGCTCGGGGCTGAGCTGAGAGCTCATCAGGTCGTCGATCTCTTTGACTACCACATCCATCTTTGACAGGATCTCCTGCCAAAGGTGTGAAAGTGCAGCTCGTACCATGACTAGATTCACTCGCGTGTCACTTTTTGCATGTTGGTGAGACTCAGCGCAGGAGGAAACAGAAGCGTACCTTTCTTTTAAAGTCAAGCCTGTTGAGCATTTCCTGCAGTCGTGTTACTTCCTGTTTCATCATGTCAGAGTTCCTATCTATCGCATCTTAACGCACACACACACACAAATACAGACGGAAAAACCACAAATGCAAAGGTTTGAGCACATTCTTGGGTGTTGGAGGCTGTACAGGATTTCAGATAGTAATAAGAAACACATCTGCTCACCCCGAGACTGCAGAGTCTTGTAGCGGAAGTCAAAGTCATCCTGCATGTCTTCTATGTATTTTACAGCCTGGTCCATCAACTAGACACACACACGGTTGAGTACGTTAAGTTCATTCCAGAGTCTGTGCTGCAGTAAAATCCCATTGACACCTGTATGTGTGTGTTCCAGTCACCTGTACGCTGCCCCTGATCATCCCGACTCTGTTGTCCATGTTCTTCTGTCTCTCAAAGGCCACAGAGTTCTGCATCGACTTCTCCAGCGGACCCTGGAGGACAAATCCTCCTTTTAGTTCGTCTTTAATCAAAAAATGTAAAAAATCGCACTTGACGATCTTGACAGCAGCGACCTGAGGTGTGCTTTGGCTGCACGCGTCTTATCTCATGCTGACGATGCCCTTTTGTTTTTAAGTTAACTTATGCTTTCATCATCTGAAGGTGGATGCAGTCATCTGGGTTGTTCAGTGGGTAGTGCTGTCTCCTCAATCCAAAGCAGGTTCCTGATCCAATTTCATAGTAAAGTCAACTAATTCAGATGCAGATGGTCAAGTGCAGGTGTAGCACGTATTTGCGGTATCTTGCATCATCTTATGTCAGCCTCATTGCCGTATTCTATTCGTTTCTATGTAATTTGAGGAATCAGCTCAATACAAACATTATCCCAGGAGGCTGTTCACGTAAGAGCCATGCGATGGCGCAGTGGTGCAAAACTTCCTTTGTTCATCCCACAACGTGAACATTACTTCACACAAAACTAGGACCAAACTACCTCCAGTCTGTTATTTGTCCCTGTTCAGCTCACTCTTCTTCTCTGTGTGGCGTGTGTCAGGAAGTCGTTTTTATCATTACGAGTGAAAACACGTGACTGAACCCAAACAATGACACAGAGGGCAGTAAAACAGCGAATAGTGCTGTTAAACCAGTCACCTGATCCACTGTAAATATAAAGCATCAGTGTTTACAAATAGCATCAACGGACTGACCCAATGAACCACAAATGGTCAACTTGAATTGAATGTTTCAGGTTTCAGGCTCCATTCAATTCAAGGGATGTAATTTGTATTGAAATGGCTGGAAGATTCAATTACATCCACTGTAGTCACACCTACAGTAAATACTTTATTTGTATATCTTTGTATTTCACTAAATTCCAATTCTCCTTCCTTTTAATTTCTGTGTCCTGCATTCTTGGTTCAGTTCAGATTTTTACGATGTTTTGTTTTCAGTTTCCACAGCATCGGTTATCGTCCTCACGGTAACTGCAGCTCTGCAGTTACCGTAAGCGCTGAAAAGGTTTTTGTGGGAATGTGAAAGTGAAAGTGTCAGGAATGCCGGGGCGTGGATGCTCCAGCTCTGTGTTCCTGGTAGCAGGCCTGGTTTACGGGCAGGAGGAGGGAAGTTCCCCCGAGAGGGGAGACGAACCTGTTCCTGCAAGCAGGCGCTGGAGAGGATCCTCCGCTCCTCCCTCAGGCAGGTGGAAATCAGCTTGGCCATGACCACAGGGTTGGAGGTGTATTTCACCTGTGTACACACACACACACACACACACACACACACACACACACACCGAGAGTATTAACACCTGATGACTAGGAAACAGGTTTTTTCTGTTATGTTACACTTGTCAGTGGCGTGAAACTTTTTACTGGAAGTGCTTTGCCCGCCGCAAAGGAATGAGGTTCACCTTGATGAGCGAAGCTCAAGCACAACTGCTTCAGTCACAACGAAAGTGGCGCAGGCACCTGAGGTCGTTTCCGAGGCTGTTACAGCCTCCAGCCACAACCTGCCTTTCAATCTTGGAGAAGAGTTTCTATTTGGTTTTAACTCTTTACCCTGCTGTTACTTTTATCCACGTACGCTCCACTTTGTGATTCACTCGCCACAATCAAACAATTTATTATTTATTCGTCTATTATCTGTGGAACAACTCACCCAAGGACTCCATCACAGCAACATATCTCTTGCCACTGCCGCTATACCTTTTTACATAGTCCTGCTGTGCAAAAGCACATGATACAAAAACCCAAAAGTTCAAAATACAGGACTGCACTGATTTACTGTTTGCACTCTCTCATGGATAGTTTGATGTGCGTTCTGTCCAATTTATGGTGCTGTACTCTTTAAATATCTATCTACAAACACAAGAAGTACAATAAGTACATTTATACTGCACCTTTCACAAAGAAGCTGGGCTCTAAAACTGACCCCTGAGGAACGCCACATATCAGAGCAGCAGAATCTGGCACAGATTCACCGTCAGAGGATAAAACCGATAAAAAGTAAGTCTCGATACGTTACTCAAAATAGTTGTTCTTCGACAGCCTTCTCTAAATGTCGATGATATTGACACCTTCGTGAGTTCGTGTAGCACACATTACACATTGTTTATCAAACCAGTGTCACCTTGTACAATCACAACGAGTAATATTTTTCTTATTTTTTGTGCTTAAACATTGGAACAAGGTTCCATGCACCATCAGGGCAGCAGCCGTCATCCCTCTCATCTCCAGTAGCATCTCCTCTCCTCTCCTTACTCTTTGTTCTCCACACACTTCAAGTCCAAACAGTGCACTGTATCATTAGCTCTGTTGCAACATAGCTTAAATATTCAGTTCCCCTTTGTGAGTCGCTTTGGTTAAAACGCTTCTGATAAATGACTCGATGTTAATGTAAACATTGACTCTGTGACTTTTAGGGCCAGAGACACAGGCTGAGCTGCTTCCTGTGACTAAACTGACCTTTAGATGTGAGATCTGCTCCTTTCTGTTTCATGTATCAAAAGCACCTCGTCGGGCCGCCTTGTTTTCCCCCTCCCAGGTAAAGACGGCTCTGCGGCCTCGTTTGTTTGCTTCAGCCACAAACTTTCCCTCCGCCAGCGCTCGAGCTCAGCATCAGAGGACTGAGCCTGTCTACCTGTCTGACAGCTAGACATGAGAAAATTCTGCTGTGGGAAGAGGAAAGTTTTGCTCCTCGCATCAGCATCATTGCCAGGACGTTGACTGAGGACACATCAACAGTGACGCCCCCACGCTCACTTTCATTACAGGAACAGTGACGTCATCACTTTCAGGGAGCGAAATATCAATCTGATCTGATGCATCTGGTATCTTTTAGTCAGTAGAGGAATATATCAAAGTACAAATCGTTTCAGACTCTGCTTTTGAGTCCATTCTTTATGTATCTATACCTCTTTTGACTTTCAACACCATTATGTTTCGAGCAAGTACCTGGACTTTCTACTCTCTCCTTTTTTTTGTCAATACATGCATACATTTAAAACAATGAGTAAAGACGAGGCTGTTGGTTCTTTAAAGCAGACAGGGGAACCTTACAGCAAAAGGGGAACCGTCTCTGACACCTTTCACAGCAGCAGAAAGGAGACGAGATGACCAGCATTCATTCAGCTGGTGTGTGCCTTTTCATTCAAGGTCCAGGGTCTTAGGAGGGATCGTGAAGATTTCATTTCTGTCTGTCTTGTTAAAATGAATTAAAGCCCTTTAAGAGTTTACCTTTGAGTTTTGAAAAACATATTGAGATAAACAAATCGACTGCTGAAAGTAAAAAGCTGGTACCGTTTCAACTATTCTTTATTCTACTGTTATTATATCACTCTTAAACAGCGTGTTATGCAAAGTCTCAACCTTTTTTTTCTGGCTATAACTTTGTATTAAAGTTTCAGTACTTCCTCCAGCACTGCCAATCACAGGCTACGTAGCTTCTCTTTTCACTCTCAGTTTTGACAAACGTGGGATGCTGCGTCTCGGCGTCGGTGCGACTGCCCTTTGGCTTGAATATCAACAAACATTAACAAACATTAGACACTCGACAAATGCCCTGTGCGTCACCCTGTGCCAAGCCGAGGGGGTTTTCCTGACAGAGATCCTGCACTGATGTGGGCGAGCAGGCAGAAACAACCTGAAGGAGGACACTAAACCCTGCTTTCAAATCTTTCTGTGCTCCACATGAGAGAAAAAACTTCACAAGAAACAAAACAACAACAGCGACTCGCAAACATGTGAGGAGGTATCTGCTTCCTCTCTAGGGCACAAACACACACCCACTGACACACAGGAAGCAGCAGAGTGTGTGAGCGTTACACACTTTTGTTCTTTTCCTGAAAGTTGTGTGTGTTTTGTTTGTGCATGCATGCGTGTACATTGAGAAGAACTTTTCCAGAGGCAAAGCGTGGGAGCTCAGCGACATGGAGGAGAACGCGAAGAGATGTTTTTGCCGAGCTTCATTGTCTTACTGCATGCTTTGCCTCTCCTCTGCTCGACATTACAGACACTGAGCTGAACGCACAGTTGCAACTTCTTCCTTTGGAAACGCAGAAAAATAACACAAAAATAGCAACCTGTTACACTTTCAGTGCGACATCTGAACTGAGAGCACAGCCAGTGCTTCTTACTTCCCTCTAATCTCTGGCAAACACACACACACACACACACACACTCACACATAAATTCACACCAGAGACCACAAAACTACTTCTTCTTCTTACAGACAGTTTACAGTGATGACCGAATTGTCAGTTTGTGGTTTAACTTGCATTTTAGCCTTGGTGACAAATGTCCAGCGATGATAAGCAAATGTTTTTGCTTTTTAAAATGCAACCTGATGAATGGACTGAAGTTGTATTACAACCTGTACACACCCAAGAACAGAAATATGGACGTCCAGAGATATCATCCCTGATGCTGTTGAGAAATCTGGACGGACGGAAAACTCGTCAGACTTTCAAAAGCTGTTGTTAGATAGACTGAGAGATCAGATCTTTACTGATTAATGCTACATAGAGAGTGGAGCTGCAATACTAACCAATATAAAAGCACAAGAATCTTCTTTTGCTTCCTCTTTCAGCATGTCACACAACTACACACCTTCTACAGTGAATTTATGGCATCTTCAAAGCACGCTGTCTTCTCCTAACTTCTTCTATTCATCAACAAATCATCAGATTTGATTCAGTGGCAAGACTCTGATGATAAACATTAGGGTCATCACACAGACCCGCCAAACCAATACGATTCAGATCCTCTCAACGGTTTCACAAGAGGTGAGAAAAGCAGGTGACCAGTTGCGAGTAAGACTAACCAGACGATTCCTAACTGATAAAGAACAAGCTCAATGTTCTATCCCTTATCTTTATGCATGGCGAGAATCACGTCGTCTCCTTGATGATGATAAATGCAGATTCACTCCATAACGACGTTTACGTCTTTTCATAAAGGAAACCTCTGCAACCAAAAGAAACACGTGTTGTGTTTAGGGATTGAGAGAGGAGGAAAACAGAAAGTGGAAGGGAGGGCGAGGCACCTGCAGCTGCTGCTGGATGATCTTCATGTTGTGCCTCTGCAGGAAGTTCTGCTCGTGCGAGCGGACTCTGTCCAGCTGCGCCAGCAGGTTGGTGAAGAGCACGGAGGCCATCGACTCGTCGTCGTTGGCCGCTGTGTCCCTGTGGGAGGGGGTGGGGGGGGACGCAGAGAGAACAAGAGGACGAAAGGTGTGAAGAGAAGAAAGCAAAACACAGATCCCAAACAGAGTCCTGGGGAGATGTTCCTGTGTGTGTCTCTGCTCTTAGTTGAGCACCACATCTGGGCCTCGTCATCTTTAAATGAAAAGACAAGATGTCATAAGATAAGAGGAAATAAGATAGAAGATAAGGAATCTAGTTGCACTTGACGTTTCTACCTGCTAAAAGGTAGAATTTCCTCTTCACTAAGCAATTTATTTTGGGATATAATTGGTTGCTTATTGAATATATTGTGGTGGAGACCTGCTCTGGGCTCTCATTCCTTTACTAATTACTTTGCATTGTTGCTGTCAAAAAGAGCATTATTTAAAACAAATAATAGAGACAATAAATAACATGTATATGTGCACTAGATATAAAAATATAGCAATAAAAGTCATTTGTATATAAAGAAATACATGTGTAAAATGTCATTCATGAAATCGATTAATCAGACTTGATCCATACTTTGCGTTTTTCAAATAGTGAAAGAGGATCACTAATTGTATTAAATAATAAAAACAAGCCGGAGCAAAAGCAAACCCTGTCCTGACCCATACACAGGCCCAAACACACTTTCTTTCACACATGCCTTCACACACTATTCAGACTATCATATCTTGTACTCTTAGCAATTTGCAGTGAGGAAACACCCGAGACTGTATAAAACCCAGTGAGTAAAGGGAACTAGAAGACGTCGATGAAGTCGGTCACATTCAGCATTCACTTTTTATTTCTTAAAATGATGATGACTCACAACCAGAATTAACAAAATACACAAACGACCCTGCAAATATGAGAATCATACAGCAAAAAGTTTATAAATAATAAGAATAAATAGGGCATTTCTATGGATATTTTGTATGTGCTTCAGGTGTCTGTGTGGGCTTTCTCTGGGTTTTCTGGTTTCCTCCCACTGTCCAAAAACAGGCATGTTTAAGTTGACTGGAGACTCTAAATTGGCCCTACATGTGAACGTGAATATGCGTGTGTGTGTGTGTGTGTGTGTGTGTGTGTGTGTGTGTGTGTGTGTGACTGACATCCAGGGTGTATTCCCTCACCCGAGGGATGCCAGAGAGTGGATAAGGTGATGAATAAACCGATAGACACCATGAATGGAGTTTACCAGGCATCGCTGTGGTGATGTTTGTGTTGGAGCTGAATAGGAGAGCATCCTACCGAGGGGAAGTTCAGGTGTGAGGGGTTAATTCTTTGTGGTTTTGTTTCTCTGAGAGTGACCGCGTTTCACGCTACACACGTGTTAATCGATGCTGTGGCGTGTCCGCGTTTGTTCCAAAACATCAGCAGCGGAGGAAGTAGTCATGGCACTTCTACTTCAGCAGAAATACAAGTACTGCACGGTGAAAACGCCTCGGCGCGGACAGACCACCCTGCCTTCTAATCCTCCCGTTGTAAAGCACTGTACTTACACCTACAATTAGTCATTTTAAGAGACACAGATGTTGTGGTGTAAATTTTACTCAAAATAAAGAAAAAAGTACAAAATAATGTGGTAAAATGTTCCCTGATTGTGTTTTGCTTTTGCATGGATGTTAATGCTGTATCAACGGGAGTGTGTCATCAGTCAGTGTCAGTGTAATCATGTCATAGGTCAGCAATGTGGCTGTCCACAAGGTTTGTATATATGTGAGAAGACCAAAGAAGCCCCTTAGTGATCCAAAACACTTCAAACCACTTCATTTGATCTGATTATTTTTTCCACAAAAATGAAAAACTCAGAGATATATTAATCCCCACTCCAGGGGGATAGTGCTTATTTTCTTTACCCTGTTCTTGTCTAACACTGAATAATTACCCGTTAGTTGTATTCTGACGTTTTTTGTCGTCATTGTCTTTTGCTCAGATCATCAAGTCTCCATAGTTATAACAGCTCAGAAAAAACTTCTTATTCTGATTCTGATCTTAAATGTGACTTAAAGTGTTGAAGATGAATGTGATGAGTTGTCCTGAGCTCAAAACGTGAGGTTTCATTGAATAGAAACAATCGAGCAAAGGACAAGATCTTGGATGAATGGACTCACAGAAAAACACAATGTCACAGCACACAATACACTTTCTTGCTCTTTCTCTCTCTCTCTCACACACACACACAGGGAGCAGCACTCACCAGTCCTGGGACTCTATCCAGCTGGCCAGACTCTGTCGGATGTCCATGGGGAAGTTGTCATCATACAAGAAATCCACTTGTTCCAGGTGCCTGATCTCTAGCTGCTGAATCTGTTTCCACTGGCTCATCCTGACACACATACACGCACACAGGAGGGTTAGAAAATGTGCATGTGTGTGTGTGTGTGTGTGTGTGTGCGTGATAAGCTGTGTCTTCTCTCTGTTACCTGCGTCGCGTCTGTACCTCATCCACCACGTGAAGCTGTTTCCCTGACTTTCACTATTTGTAACTAGGGGGGAGGAACAGCTCATTTTTATTCTCAGGGGCTGGACTCAGGTAGGAGCCAGCCTACCCAATCACTGCACAAACAGAGGAAGAGAGAGAGAGAGAGAGAGAGAGAGAGAGAGAGGGGGGTGGGGAGGTGGCGTCACCAGGGTACAAACTTGTCACTGGGACGTGACTCGGTGATAAAGCGCACGAGGCTGATCGAGCCTTTTCAATTTTTCATTAATCTCTCCTTTCATTCATTCATTCATTCATACATTCATCCACTCATTTATTCCATCCAGTAACACCCATTCTCACTTCAGTGTCAGGTGTTGTGAAACTTCAAGTGAAACTGCTCAGATGAACAAACTGTAAAACAAAATGAATAAATAAATTGGATGGCAACTTGTTTGGCTTTGATTGACACAGTTTTTAGTTTTTTATCTCTTGAAATACTTTGAAATGTCTAACCCTAACCTAAATCCTTGAAACATTATGTGTGTAACACCCAAATTGTAGACTGTTTATTAACGTTCTCTTATGATGCTCATTCTTGTAGCAAGTGATGTTAAGCTGCTTTTTTTATATCTTTATATTTACAGATAGATAGATAGAGTGCTCACCAAGGAATGTGAAGAATATGATATGACTTCTTCTGTCATTAAGCAGGTGTCAAACATTACAAGCAGTAGCTCAGGTTGTGTGAATGAAGCACAGCTTTTGACCCACACCCACGCAGCCTGGGCTCAAACAAAGCACTGTCTCACTGCTCACACCTGCTGGATACCTGTTAGAGACTCCTCCCTGTGCAAACTAGGGAGTCACCCAAAGTACAAAAACCCATGCTACAGGTACTCAGGAAGTTCACCCAACACTAAAACATATTGAAAACAAGGGACAGAATAAGTCATTCATAATATCCAGACATATTTTAAACTGTACACAAAGACAATAATTACAGCAATCCTTAAAAATATATACAACCCTAAACCCTAATAAAACCTGCAAGAATGTAGATTCTTGTTGGCTTTTTTATATTCTTGTTAATTTCTTACATATTCCCTACTAATTACCATTTAATAGACTTTTAGATAGGATGTGAGTCTCACTGGTAGAAAACAGTCAAATCTATCAATAAAATAGACCAGACTGTAACTCTAACCTTCTAACTAACCCTGACCTACCACTCTAACCCTAATCCAACCCGATCATCACCTGAAATCTTTACCCTTGCATAATTTCCCTCTGCAAGCTGCAGATCTGGAACTGGAGTCCTCACTCAACCCAGCAAACACTACATGGTACAAAGCAGGTGTGATCACATGAATTCATTCCTAAATTAATTTGTGAATTAAAGAGCCAAGTTTCATTTTCTTTTATTGTCAACTCATGATATTATGAAATATACAGCAGATTAGACAACAAATATCACAGAAAAAACAAAGAATACTGACAAACAGTGTAGACAGCAATGTGAATTATTACATAGTAATAATTATATTATAAATACGTTGTAAAAGCAGTTTGTGTCACTGCCCTATATGTGTTTTATTGTTGTGTTTAATTTATTTCCATTCTCGTGCTTTATTTAACTATATATTTCTGTAAATTGTTCACCGTATTACCAGCAGATGGCGGGAAAGTTCTTCCCTGGACTTCCCGTGTGAACCGGAAGAAGATGCGCGCGGGGTCAGAGGTGAAAGTTGACTTCGGTGAAAACATGGTGGAGCACGGGGAGATCAGCGTGGTTCACCGAGGTGGCAGCAAATTAAACTTCAGGGCTCCGGTCCTCAGCAGCGATGCTAAGTAAGTGTGTGTTTTCACTCCCGCGTCAGTCAGGATGAGACGGGGGGCGCTTTCGTGTTTCCCAACAGTTTAAATTAGCTGCGGAGCTAAAGCTAACACCCTCCCCGTGTGTTTACCTCTCTTCAGTAAAGAGATGTCAGTCCTGGTTAAGATGTGCAGCAACATTATGCGATGGTGGCTTCAACGACACACTGATTTAAAGATTACCAGTATGTTTTATGATAAAAGGAGCAGGGTTGCAGGGAGGCCTTTTAATGTGGGGATAATATTTGTTGCCGTCAAAACGTGGAAACAGTCAAGACTTCATGGCCGACACCAAACGAAGTCTGAACTGAAGAGAAAATGAGAAAAGCGCTTAAATTAACCTGGCATTGACCATGGTCATGTTATGTTTCTAGCTCTGTAACCTGTAATCCTACAATAATTATAACTCAACGCCTTCAACACCAGTAAGAGTCCGTCCAATGGTGCCATCATATTCTGTATGTGCTACAGTACATAAAACAGGTTTTTTTCTGCAATAGGTGCAGTCTTTTATTTTCTCTTAACATTGTTTATCCACAATGAAACACTCTGGAAACTCTGGAATGCCTCCACCGCTCCCTCCTTACTTAAATTGTGGTGTAACCAACTAATTAACCAATTAAGCTCCGTATTCATGAAGAGAAATGAGCAATGATTCTGTGTATGAACTTGATTCTGCATAACGTCGTCTCCTACTGACAGGATGCTGATGTCACGTGTGTTTGTGCTGCTGCAGGTTCCTGCTGTGCGCCTCCGGGGAGAGTGTGAAGGTGTTCAGCACCTCCACGGAGGAGTGCATCCAATGTCTGAGGGGTCACACAGGCCTGGTGACAGGAGTGCTGATCAGACCCTCCAACCACCTGCAGGTATGGACCCCGCAAAGCTGTGCCAACGCACCAGAACAGGATGTGCAGGATGTGTCAAAATACCTGAAACTAATGAAATAGATGATATTCTTGGGGTTGGCTTTAAAGCTGTCACATAATTAAAACATGAACATGATTCAGTGGATGTATTAGTAATAGTACCAGCAAGAATTTTAAACCACTTTCCCCCCTGCTCATATACATTAGATGTAGAACTGTCAGGTTTAATGGGACGTGTCGTATTAAACGTGTGTGATTGTTGAACTGGACTCAGAGTGACTTGTTTGTGCTTCTGTTGTCAGCTTTCATTTCTCTCGTTGTGACATCTCCCTGTTGCAGGCCTACTCTTGCTCAGCAGATGGCACTGTCAGACTGTGGGACTTCATGGATGGCATCCTCATTAAGGTACGGCTCAATTCCTCTGAGTTGTGAGTCTGGAAGTGTTGGCCTGAATGGATCCGTAGCACCTTCTGGAAAACATCTGATCAGTGAAAACGTTGATGTGTGACCGTTGTTTGATCTCTTCCAGACTTATGTCATTGGATACCCCATATACTCCATCCACGCATCCTCAAAACATGACGGAGTCCTCTTCCTCGTTGTTCCCCTACAGAGCAACAAAATATCTGGTAGGTCTTTTGTTTGCCTCCATTTGTAGAGTTTATGTGGTTGCTGAATGTTGTATGTGGCAGAAAATGTTTTGGGAGCACGGCGTCACGTCCGTGCTCCGTGTTGCTCTCATTGTGCACCACTAGGGGGCGTCACGTACATAAAATGTCAGATCACTCTGATGGGGTCTTTGATCCACGTGTGAAGAAGAAACTGGGTAAGAGGTTACTGGGTAAGAATGTGGTTGGATTCTGCTTGATCTTTTCTCCCTTTTCTGTGTGTGTGTGTGTGTGTGTGTGTGTGTGTGTGTGTGTGTGTGTGTGTGTGTGTGTGTGTGTGTGTGTGTGTGTGTGTGTGTGTGTGTGTAGAGCAATACCAGCTGGTTGCGCTGCAGCTGCCCCAGAGCACAGAGCAGCTGGTGGAGGCGCGAGAGCTTTCTGCTGTGCTCCTTAACGTCCGAGCGAACCCGGCCTCCATCAGCCTGGGCAGAGGAGTACGTGCACCACACTGGCTGTCACCTGGAACGCTCCGGCTCCCCGAGCCGACATCCTCACACATGGTTTAATTTGCAAACACACGGGAGATATAGAAACCTGTGGACATCCTCAGACGATCTGTAATCTGAGTCAGTAAAACGTAAAAAAGGCAGAAAACTATTTGTTTCTCCATGTATGTGACAAATCTAAATGTTTGTTAGTTCATTAGACTCTATTGGTCCTTGGGTTACAGCACAATTGTTGGAAATGAAAGTGAGAAACCAGTGCAGAAGGTTTATACTCTATTATCTAAAACCCTATTTAATACAATCTGGCAAGATCAAATAACATGCGTGTGGGTCATTGTTCCTGATAATTCTGCTGATGGTGATTGGATGATTTGATTAGATGAGGTGCCAATAATCAAACGTTTTCTTCCTCCCAGGGCGAGTTCATTGCTTCGGTGAAAGGTCTGAATCTGGAAGTTTATTTCTTCAAGAAGCAGAAGTCGTACAGGTGAGCCACGGCCTGACCGACACAGCGATCATGTTCACACAATAGTGACAAACAGTGACTGGAAGGTGCAGATGTCACGGGCTGTTTGCCTGGGTAGACAGAGAGGATGAGAGGAGACGAGCCTGACAACCTGGACGATCTGTCACCTGTGAGGAGGACATAAGAGGCCACAGAGAGCAGACGGCCACAGTCTGAGGAATGGCCTCCAGCTTTTATTTTGCTTGTGAAAAGTAGTGAAATCTTAGGCCTGATAGAATGATAATGACATTGTGGAGGTTAATAGCTGTTGTATTGTTTAAGGCAGGTTCAAGATGTACTGATAAGAGTCAACAATTCTTACTCATCATCTGTCTTGTTTTCAGTGGGGGGAGATATGACTAGTGGACATTCAGAATGACAGCTCACTCAGAGCCCTGCTCGCCCCCTCGTCTGTCCTGTGTGCAGGTTTCATCTCAAAGAAGTGAACAAGAAAGGAGGCAAGAACACGTTCACGTGCCTGGCCTGTCACCCCGAGGACGACTGCATCGCCACGGGCCACGAGGACGGGAAGATTCGTCTGTGGTGAGTCGACTGGACGCGACCCTGGCCAGGCTGTTTGTCATGTTTGAGCTTTTCTTTCACTCTGGTTGTTGTCCCAGTGAAGCGCCAGTGCTCCTCTGATTGACCTGTGTGGGTGTTGGGAGTGCGAGTGTCAGTCATGAGGTTATGAGCGGATCGTCTCACTCGTCTCGTGCTGTTGTCTGTTTCTCAGGAGGAACTTTAACCATGAGAAGGAGTACACCTACACCACCGTGCACTGGCACCACGACGCTGTCAGCGCGCTCTGCTTCACCCCAGAGGGTCCGTGCTCTCGCTGTCCCTGCAGCCTGATATTCTGTTTGGTCTTTTGTTGCTTGTAGCTTTTTGTTTTTAGAGAGAGAGAGATCGTTGAGGTGCAGGAGCCTTAATAACATATTCATGTAAAACAGGTTTTAAAAGCTTAGACTGGAAGTTGTGGAGCTGAAAGCTTACCTTCCCAGTTCAGCTCTTACTTTGGGAACAGCTTAATAGGAATTGTCTATAGAGCATGGAGGGAGCTTTTGTCCCACTTTGAAACTCCCCCTTCAGACACGATGGCAACAAGACTGTAAAACAATTAGTCAGTGGACAAACTGACTGATGTGCTAACAAAGCTTATAACATCCTTTCTGAATTTTGACAAATCCGGAGCTTTTCTCCCTTTTCTTAAAACGTCCCCTGGTGCCATAGTCGCCACATAAGCAGCAGATATCACTGAGGAAACCTTCGCTGTGTTCAGCCCTGCCTGTGTGTCTCCAGGCACCAACCTGCTGAGCGGAGGCGTGGAGTCCGTGCTCGTCCAGTGGAGATACGGCCAGGAGAGCGAGCGCGACTTCCTGCCCCGCCTGGGCGGAGCCATCACACACATCGCCGTGTCGCCCGACGGGGCGCTGTTCTGCACCTCGCACAGTGACAACAGTGAGGCTGCACACACACACACACACACACTCACACACACACACACACACACACACACACACGCACACACACGCACACACACACACACACACACACACACACACACACACACACACGCACACACACACTCATCCTCTGCACCTCGCACAGTGACAACAGTGAGGCTGCACGCACACACACACACACACACACACACACACACACACACACACACACACACACACACACACACACGCACACACACACGCACACACACACTCATCCTCTGCACCTCGCACAGTGACAACAGTGAGGCTGCACGCACACACACACACTCACTCACACACACTCACTCACACACGCACACAGACACGCACACGCACACACACACACACCCTCTGCACCTCGCACAGTGACAACAGTGAGGCTGCACGCACTCACACTCACACACACACACACACACACTCACGCACACAGACACGCACACACACGCACACGCTCACACACTCACCCTCTGCACCTCGCACAGTGACAACAGTGAGGCTGCACACACACACACACACACACACTCACTCACTCACTCACTCACTCACTCACTCATTTTCTGCACCTCACACAGTGACAACAGTGAGGCTGCACGCACACACACACATCCTCTGCACCTGTGTGACAGGAAGCTGGTGTGTGTGTGTGTGTGTGTGTGGGTGTGTGTGGGTGTGTGTGGGTGTGTGTGTGTGTGTGTGTGTGAGAGAGAGAGAGAGAGGCAGGTCTGTGTGTTTGCACACACCTGGCCACAGCATGTCTGACGTGTGCTTTCTGATCTCTCTCCTCAGAGATCACCATCATCCACAGCTGTGTCAAAGTCTCTGCCGTCCTCCAGGGCCTGGTCAAAGGTGAGCCGAGGCGTGCGGCTCGATCGTAAACATGCCATATGAGCGCACAGATAATGAGCTCTAACGCGGCGCGTGATAAATAAGATTCCCGGAGAGCAATCTCACTGTAAAGAGAGTCCAGCGTCCAGCCCGGAGGACTGATATCCTCCAGGCTGGAGACACCGTATCGAAACTGACTGTGATATGTACATACATCAAAATACAGCTGTAAAAGGGCTGTAAAACAACATCCGTGAAACCAGTGATATGCAGCTCCAGAGAACAAGGATCAACACTCAGCCATTCTAGGTCCCCTTTAGCCTCAGATCTCAAGTCTTTTAATGTGTCAGTATTCCAGCAGGGAGACAATACTCTGATACTGAGCAGGAATAAAGGAGCGCTCCTCTGCCTTAGTCCATGGTCCAAGCCAAACACAGTGCAAAGTGAGTGTCCTCAGAGACGTGTGTTGACCCCCGTGTGGTCCTGGTGCAGGAAGCAGTGTGAAGACGGACCTGATGGTGGACCCGCGCAGCAAAGCGCTGGTGCTGAACGGGAAACCAGGCCACCTGCAGTTCTACTCCCTGCAGAGAGACAAGCTGCTGTACAACGTAAGCCACTCTCAGCTCCAGCAGCCCAGCCGGGGGGGGGGGGGGGGGGGGGGTGGCTCTGAGGCGTGCCTCTGGCCTGCTGTGCAGCTTCCACACCTGAAACAACAGGCGGCAGACTGTGGTGTTGACTGCACCGCCCTGGAGCAGCGCTGACTGTCTGCCCGCCCCCCACAGCTGGACATCGTGCAGCAGGAGTACATCCACGAGCTGGGCCTGCAGCAGTTCGAGGTGGTGAGGGCGGCGTTCGACGCCAGCGGGGACTGGCTCGCCACGGTGGAGGAGAGGAAACAGAGCGACGCAGAGGTGGAGCTCAACCTGAAGCTGTGGGCCTATGACCAACAAACACAGAGGTGCAGACCCAGTCCTGGCTCTCCTTTTTCCATATAAACAGTGTGAACATTTCCAGAATTAACATCGCTAATTTGATGTAAAACAGATGTAATTTCTGAAAAACTCCCATACGAAATGAATTGGAAAAACTGGTCAATTGACTTATTCAACCATGTCCAGCTCAGGGCGACCTTCACCTAGAGACTCCCACCAAACTGTAGACCACAGACACGAGTGCACTCTGTTGACGTGGTGTTGAAGCCCTTTGATAGGTTTTGTAGTTATTGATCAATAGCCGTTCAACGATCCTGATCCCAGAGCCACTCTACTCTTATTCAAGGTTGCCATCGCCATGGCAACCTTGATTAGCTGCTCCACCACCGTGGCAACATCAAGTAGAGTAAGTAGAGTAAAACAGTTGTATATTTTCACTTTATACGACTGTTTTCGAGGAGGGGTTAAATGCAAACCTTTGTATTTCCATAACAATAACGTATCCTGAGGTTGAGACTGTAGCAGCCACATGGAGCAGCGCTGCCTCAGTGTTCCTCAGTCCCTCTGTGTCGTGTGACCGAGTGCTTCTGAGTCGTACATTCCTGAATGTGTTGGATGGAGGCCAGTAGTGGGATCCAGAGGTGGCTGCAGTGGCAGTAACAGGCCTCCTGTGTCGCCTGCAGCTTCGTGCTCAACACCAGCATCTCGGCCCCCCACGACGAGCACATCACGGCGCTGAGCTTCAGCCCCGCCGCAGACGGCCACGCCAGGCTGCTGGTCAGCGCCAGCCGGGACGGCCGCTTCAAAGCCTGGCAGCTGGACGGCCCCGCCCCCCCCGCCCACACAGAGGGTGAGCCCCCCAGCCCCGTCTGAGCACGCTCTCTGCTGCGGAGCTCGGACTGATGCTAGAGCAGCTGTGACACAGAGCTGGAGAATCAGATTTATTCTGGATTTCTACATGTGCCTTCCATAACACACTGAATAGCTTTGTATTTGACAGCTTTCTTGCTCCTAGTTTTCTCGCCCCTAGATGGACATGTCTCTCTGTATGAGAGTGACATCCAGATGTTTCCAGAGTATGGCTACACGTCTGTGCGTGTGTGTGTGTGTGTGTGACGTTGAGTGTGTGGTGGAATTTGATTTCTTTCATCATCAGACTACATTTCTCAACCCAACGAGCCATTTATCGACCTTTTTCTTGACATTTTAAAAGCCATATCAGCTCGGCTTTATTTGTTTTGAGTGCCAGTTCATACCAGATGTTATCTCAAGGCACTTTACGACAATGTGAGCGACAGTATGTACATAGTAAGCACCCCCTGTCCTTATAATTGTCCATATAATTGATAGAAGTATTAAATCAGTGCCAACATAATGGAGGCTGGCACAGGGTGAATATGTGGAGACCCAGCCTGTCCCTCGGGGACAGCCTGCGCCCTGTGCCAGCCGCCACTGTTTGGCTTCAAAGCGCTTCAGCTTTAGTCTGTCAGTGTGTGTGTGTGTGTGTGTGTGTGTGTGTGTGTGTGTGTGTGAGACAAACTGAGCTTTCTCCCTAATCCTTGGCTCTCTGCTCCTCTGGAGCCCTCCTGCAGATGACGGGCCCTCCTGGTCGTGTGATTTCGTCGGAGCCTACCACAGCCTGGCGCCCCAGTGCTGCAGCTTCTCGGCCGACGGCTCGCTGCTGGCCGTGGCCTTCCAGGAGGTGGTGGCGGTGTGGAGCCCGGCCTCCTGGGAGCTCCTGACCACGCTGTCCCAGCCGCCCAAGGCCATCAGGTGAGAGCGGCCCGCAGTAGGATGCACTACTCCTACTGTAAGGGGCAGCTGGACCGGCCTGGGAGGGTCTGCTTTCATCAGAAACGCCTCAGACGTTGTCTTACAGGCCTTTCTACGGTTCCTGTTCCCTTTTCATGCTTATCTTTAGCTCATCTCTGATTGGCTGTCTGGTCTCAGTGGTCATGTGACCTCAGTTTGTAACCCTAGCTGAAGCATAGATCCAGACTTGTAAAGTCCATTTCACACGTGTCTTAAACCAGCGTTACAACCGTCTTAACACATTAGAGACTTGTGAATGTGGCCAGGGTGTCCTGAACTGGCTTGTTAACAACTGGTTTATGGCCTAAATATTTTTAACAGCATTTCAGGATTCAAAATGTCAACTACTAATCAAGCAGTTAAATAATCGTTTCTTAAATCTGAATATTTTCCAGTGTCTTTAGTCTCTGAGACACCAGAGGAGAGGACATGGAGAAAGGCATTCAGACTTGACCTGGACCTTTGTGAAACAGGGGAAAACCGTTTTCATGGTTTTTCTCTTCATGGTTTTATAAGACAAACCACAAGGAAACAGCAGATGGATGGGTTATGTAAATGAGTACATGATGGTGTTTCTTTGGTCACGAGTAGACTTTGCTTCCTCAACAAAGCCATAAGTAAAAACGTTTTTTCATTCTCACACACAACCTCCTCAGAACATTCTGCACAAACCTCGGCCTAATAATCGAGACATTCCTCTGGATGTCAGAAGTAGCTGGTAGAGAAAGGAAGTGAATATTTGGAGGAGATCAGCATCTGCAGCATGAAACCTGCTGAGTCAGAGGTCAGGGTGTTGTTTTCCACCCATGCTGTCATACGAGCAGTTCTACACACACATGACAGGAGACAAACAGTCACATGAAGTTCATATCTGAGAGGAGGAACAAGTGAGGAGAAGCACATCGAGATCCCAGGATCTGAAACCTCACATGGAGCAGATTGTGGTTGCCTTTCAGAGTAAAGTCCTCCAGTCATCATCTATCACAGAATGACTCAGCTGCATCATCCCCGTCTGTCTGTCATCTCTGCGCTGTAACCATCCGGGATTATGATTGTAAGCACAAAAGGAAGAACAAGGGTTAACAGTCTCCTGGACCATGTAGAGGAATAATCATTTATCGTGGCATGGAATACTAATATTCTGATATAATATATGTAATACTGAGCAGAAACTGGGGGAATTGAAACTTAGTTCACAAGCTGAGATCAGAGAAATCTTTCTTAATTTCTTCAAATCATTCAGATTTCAATTCAATTCAGAATCATTCAAATCACTTATCAATTAAAGTGAGTTAGATAACTGTAATATATAAAATAATAACACAAAGTAAACTGTTCGTACGTCTAACAATCCATTGGTTGTTGAAGCTCTTGACATAAACTGAGGAACAACCTGCTTCTCTTTCTGATCGGTCCGGTCCATCTAGCATGTGTTGTATTCACTGTTTTAAAGTCTTTTTTTAAAAGGTTGATAAATCGGTTTGTGGAAATGTGTTGGCATTCAAGCTCTTTCCAGGCCAGTTTGACTGTTTTGACTGGTGAATAGTTGAGAGTGAGAGGCTTTCTTTGAATAAACTTTTCCTCTCGGTTAAACTCATTGCATGGAGCTTTGCTCCTTCCCAGCTGATCTGAGGTCTGCAGCGTGCTGTGCTCATCACTAACCACGACTGTTTAGTGACTTAGGGACTAGTGAGGAGGCCGTACAGTGTAGGTCTGGGTCTGGAGAAGGTTCTGGGGTCAACCTGAGGGTTCCTGGACACCTCCTGGTCTGTTCTGGGAGCAGATCCTCCCGAGGAGGACCGGTTCTCCTCTCAGCTCTGTGACCTCGTTGTTTTGTCCTTGGCTGCCATCCAGTTTCCCACCGCAGAGGGGAAGTAAGCAGTGCTGCCTTGCACAATGTTCCTCGAGGCTCAGAAATGTCTTCTCTAGGACCGGGGAGTGGGGGGTGGGGGGGGCTGGGGGGGGTGAACTCTCAGCAGTTTTTATATTTACAGAGAAAACATGGAAGCATGACATGGCGTGGAGTAGACATGGAGTAGACGTCTCCCAGGTGGACGGACGAGATGCTCCTCCAGGAGGGAGGTGTGTGTGTGTGTGTGCGCGCGTGCGTGTGTGTTTGTGTGTGTGTGTGTGTGTGGCGGGGTGTGGGGGGTTACTGAGGCTTTAAAGTGGAGGCTGGTGATGATGCGGAGCTGTTTTGACAGCTGCCCCTGACGTAACCACCACCTCTGGGTGTGTGGAGCGGCTGCGGTCCAGCGGCTGACCTCCACCTCCACTCCAGAGCCCCTCAGAGCGTCCTCCATACTGGGAGTACTGGGCAGGGGGCGGAGCCTACACACAGGCTTCACCGCCGTGTGGAAAGGCTTGCGTTGAGATGTTTTGGTAGCATGTTCAACTAGGGAACCCTCTTCACCTCCCTGTATAATTTAGACCATGGTCACATCTTGCAATACTTTTATTTCAGGCTTATTTTACTTTCTATATCAGGCCACTTTTTACCCCCAGTTTGTGCTTTGTTAGCGTTGATACCGATATCTGTTCATTAAACGTCTCTGCTGCTGTAACTAGCAAAGATTAATAAAGTAGAATCTAACTGAATGAGCAAAATGAACCATAACTAAGGCCATTAATAGGAGTTTTACCTCTAGTTCCAGTTAAACTGAGAGCAAGTTAGAGCTGTATGTGAACTCTGATCTCTCAGAGTTGTCATAGGGGTTAATGAACATGGTCCAATCTTCAGGAACAAGATACTTCTGAAGCACACCTGGTAGGGGTTAGAGTTACTTACTCTAGGTCTTCCTCATGCTTGAGTCACATGTATGAACCAGTGGATGTTCCTCATTCTAGAGTAACTTCCTCCTTAGGCTCAGCAAAGAGGCCACAAAGGCTCTTCTTACTATCAATGAACTGTAATCAAAAGGGAAAGTCATGTTTCATGGCCTTAGTCATCTCTGAGGCATTGAAACAAGAGTTTCGATTATGATCCATTATGACACTTTAATAGCCAGCCTGGTAATGGTGAGTATGTGTTCCCAAATCTGAGGTGTTCCAGAGAGCCTTCAGGGACGCATCTGTTCCTCCCTAGAAATGAGCAAAACCTGAACATTAACATGAGGCAGGCATGTCGATCACATGACCAGCTTCAAGCAACACGGTGCAGGATGGAGACTCAAGTTTCTAATGGAAATCTAATTGAAAAGTCTAATAAAACCATGGAAAAGCCAAATGACGTCCATCTTGGTCTAAGTGGAGTGCCTCTGCCTCCACATGCCTCACTTCACAGATGGTGTTACATATCCAGTGTATTATATATATATATTGTATGTCATATGTCTAGCAGGACTCTTAGCACAGTGGTGTGTTGGTGTCCACTCACATCCGGGGGTGTCTGGTCTTCGTGGGTGTCCGGGGCCCAGCGTGCGTGTCCCCATTTGAAGCAGAAACTCTTAATCCTGGGAAATATGTCTGGGGGGGGGGGGGGGGGGGGGGCTGGAGGGTGGGGGGGGTTACACTCTGGATTCTTTACAGTCTCAGGAAAACAAAAGGAACATTTTTTTCACCCTCTCTCTTTTCTTCCAGGGATCTTTGCTTCGGGCGACTGAGCTGCTCCAAGTATCTGCTGGGAACCACGTCCAGCAACCTGCTGTGCTGCTGGAACCTGCTCACCTGCTCCTGTAAGACCCCCCCCCACCACACACACACACACACACACACACACACACACACACACACACACACACACACACACACACACACACACACACACACACACACACACACACTCTGAAGGATTTGAGTTGAATTGGCTCCGCCCCCCACAGGATGTTGAACATGAAGTGGAATTAAATTCATTGCAATTCAGAGAAATTGTATTATACTAAAATGAAATACGTTTTTTCCACCATTTTCCTTCATTTAAAATGTTTTACATCAGATCCAAGTCTGTTTTATAGACGACGCCTTTATTCTTATTTGTCCATGACCAACGTTTGCTGTAATTGAAATATAATGTTCATAGTGATTATTTGTATGAAATATGTGGAACAGTCGTTATGGAGTCTACTGTGAAACATGATTCTGGAATGCAGCAAAATCATCAACTGGAATTTAAATTCTGCTTCCTTACTGTTTAACATAGAACTCTACTTCCTGTTTGCGACCACAATTCCACCTTAAATTCGCCACTATTGCAACTGGAAACATTCTCGATTCAGTCCGTCTGGGTTCAGTCTGGGCTCATGAACCTGCAGCTCAGCCTGTAGTTGACGTTGTTCCTCCTCCTCCTCCTCCTCCTCCTCCTCCTCCTCCTCCTCCTCCTCTGTCCCTCAGTGGAGTGGAGCACCTCCATGGACGTCAGCCTCCTGCTGGCCGACCCCTCCTCCGACAACATGGCCGCCTTCTGCTGCCAGGACGGCTCCACCGACTGTGAGTTCACCTGATGCTGACTCCAGCCTGACACAGCAGAGCAGACCTGGCATTCATTACTGCATCATAGTGATCATTCAGTCTCATCACAGTGTGTCTTCATATCGTCTGTTCTCATGACACACATTATCATAATGGTCATGATTGCAACATAATCATAGTTGTCACTATCGTAGCGTATCTTACCATAACGTGGTGTTCGTTATAGTTCGTTATCATTTCCTCCATGACTTCGTCTTTATTATCGCAGAGTTGATGTTGTGGGGACATGGGGCAGAATCAGGCCCAGATAGGATTCATTATCTGTGTTATAATGGAAACGATGTCAGACCAGGGCTCCACTGTGTCCCAGTGCTCCCAGTATGGCCAGTATTGTAAGCGTGTGCCGTCTTCTCCTGCCAGTGTTTGTGTTCAGGCCCAGCGAGCCGCGGCCGCTCTTCTCCCAGAAGGCCGTGTGCCCGGGCCGGGTGAGGCGCGCCATCTTCGCCCCGAGGGAGGAGCCGCTGGAGAGCTGCGAGGAGAGCAGCCAGTGGCTCAACCAGTCGCAGCTCTACTTCCTCACCATTCACATGGTAAACAGAGCGAGGACCCACCCTTCCAGCATCCCACTCAACTCTGTCACGGCTTTGACCTGTTTTTTGTGAGGTCGCAGGGTTTCATTTGGCTGTTTTTAAACAGTGCTGCTAATACATGATGCTCTCCAGTTCTAGTCAGAACTTAGCTCAGTGGTCTCAGCCTCACACACACACACACACACACACACACACACACACACACACACACACATCAGATAAGATCAATACTTTATTTATTGGAGGGAATTTGTTCTGTGCAGCATCCAAAAACTATACAAACGCACATCACCTTTACAATACAACACAGGAAGTAGTCAGTAGTAAACAAGTATAATATAAAGTGTCTAATAAATAACTAGTGTGGAATAAAGTAAGCAACATGATACCAAGTAACAATCTGATAGTAATTAACTGTCTAATGGTAGTTTATCATGGTATTGTTTGTTTGGAACGTGAGGCAACGACTCTCCTGACTATGACTTCTGACTTCCATCATAACTGGAACCAGATCTGATCTGCAGATCTGAGCCGAAGCTGTTTGACAGGAAGTGGTGTCAACGTCGTATGGTTTGGAGCTGGATTGAAGAAGCCTTTGGCTTGTGATGACGCTCTGTACCCCCCCCCCCCCACCCCCCCCACCCCCCCCCCCCCCCCTCTGCAGGACCTGCTGACCTTCACCACCAAGGCAGAGACCGACAGACTGGCGGCCTCCAGCAAACAGGTAGAGCTCGCCTCCTCGGCTCAGACACAGGAGGAGCCGAGGAGGAGGCCCCGGCTCCAGAACCTCCACTTCCTGTG
>CM055202.1:2972664-3405164 GCA_029224185.1 Karalla daura | reverse complement strand
GACGTGCTCGTCCCTGCCGGGGACGCCGCAGGGTTCTCCAGAGGTCTCGTGTCTGGAGTTGCAGTTCCTCTCAGCACGAACGGTTCCGCTGACCTTCAACATGTTAACATACAAGGTCAGCTCCCCCGAGGTTACTGCGAGTCGGCTGGAGTCACCTGGACATTCAGCCTTAATGGCTCAGTGAGTGGTTGCCAGATTAACAGGGAGGGGCGCCAGGTCTGTGCAGAGCCTGACTGTTACTGATGGATAGTAAAACGGCATCTGAGGCATTTCTGCTGCACATCAGCATTGTGTGTGTGTGTGTGTGTGTGTGTGTGTGTGTGTGTGTGTGTGTGTGTGTGTGTGTGTGTGTGTGTGTGTGTGTGTGTGTGTGTGCGCTTGCTCAGCAGCTTCACAAAGCACCATGAATGGCCTGTGAATTGCCAGAAATGTGTCTTGTGTGATGCAGCACCGTTTGAGGAGCAGACTGCCCACAAAGACTGGAAGAAAAAAGAAGAAAAAAAAAGCTGCTATTGTGCATTGATTCGGTCAGGCTAATTAGCAGCGCGTTGGTATTTGGAGGTTATGTAAACCTCTTAGAGCGCTACGGGCGTCACACGGAGCTCACGCTTTTTACTAAGACAACATCAGAAAGTTTTCAGAAAAGTTTTCTTTTTTGGGGGATTTTTCTAATGTCCCACATCGCAGCCTGGCAGTGTCAGAAAGGGTGAAAGGTGAACACCTCTCTCTCTCTCTCTCTCTCTCTCTTTCTCTCTCTTTCTCTCTACCTCTCTCTCTCTCTGGGTCAGGAACCGGGTCACAGGCAGGTCTGGGTCACCCAGCTCGGCTTAAAAGTCACTCAGTCTGACAGAAAAACCCTGGGAGAAGGGGATTCTGGGGGAGGAAATTAGCAGCTAACTCCGCTGTGGTATGTGACCTCACAGCAGCAGCCAAGGCCCGAGAACCGCACAATACACACACACACACACACACACACACACACACACACACACACACACACACACAGACAGACGAAGGGCCGAGCAGGCGATTGTGAAGGTTTTCTTTATTCAGGAGACCTCATGCCATACAAGATGTACCAACGCTCTTATATTCACTGAAGTGCGATTATCACATACAAATGATGATTTCTGTAGGATTCAATGCTCTATTCAACTACAACTATATATATAACACTGATATATATATATATGTACTGTATATACAGAGATATTTATATCGTCAGATTAAAGCGGTATCATACAGATGAGTTGCAAGTCGTTGAATTTTATACACAAATTAAAAAAAAAATCTTTCTGAAACCTCAATTTGACACAAAATGTTAACACTAGTTTTATAAAAACATGTAAAAAAACAGCAAGGCAATAGTATACACAATATTTTTTTGCTTTTTTTCCCCCATCTCCTAATCGTATACTATTAGTAGGCTTATGTTGACTGACAGGTATTTACAGTAGAAATATAGAGTCATTAGCCATATCTATGTATTTATTATAAATGTGTGTGTGTCAGATATTCCTGAATCAGCAGAGTGGCTGCTGGTGAGAGCCGCTTTTGTTCTCGCACTCTGAGTCTGAGTTGTGGAGGTCTTTAAACCCCGAGTGGAGCGAGGAGCTGCGGCTCCGTTCCCTGTGAGTCTGCACACCTGCAGGAGAAACGAGAGCAGAAAAAACAAGCGCCCGAGCAGCTCTGGTGGGGAGCTGCAGCTACAAGAAGCAGCCTTCTGTTCTCTGACATTATGCTGTGGCTTCCTCTGATTCCAACCTAAACACCTCCTCCTCCTCCTCATTTCCTACATCTTAGCCAGAACTGGTCGGACTGGCTCTAGGCGGGGGTATAGGGTGTGTGTGTGTGTGTGTGTGTGTGTGCGTTTGACAGCTGTGGAGTCTGCTGCAGAATACGAATTAAGGCGACCAGAAGAAACCACTGAAGGTCAGAGGAGGAGAGCAGCCGGGGCCGTAACCAGGGTTTAGAGATGAGCTAGCTCTAGTATTTATTTATTGTACTGGACGTATTTAGCATTTAAGGCATTGTAAGGGCACGCAACATTCAATGAAACCTACTGACAGACATGTCCAGAGGCTCCCAGCCTCAGAGCTACGCTCGCCTCCCCTGGCTCCAGTCTTCACTGTTGCTGCAGAGAAAGGGTCGGCTGCTTACGGCCATGGAAGCTCCCGCGCTAACTGTCTGTGTAACTCCTAAACAGAGAGACGCGCCTCGCTTCCTCTTCAGACTGAAGCAGTAGAAACAGAAACAGAGTCGTGTGAGGCGTGTGTGAAAGGCTGCAGTGGTGAGTAGGGAGCAGGCCTGACTCAGGTCTGGGCCGTGGAGGTCCTGGAGGTCCTGATGGAGGAGGATACGAGCTGCTGACTCAGCTCAGCTGGAGGAAACTGCACCCAGACGTTTCCTCCCCCAACATGTGCCTGCCCAGCGTCTCTGCAGTATGTGCCCTGTCGTTTCAATAAGCCCACCACCAGGAGACTGTTTAGATCAATACAATAGGGTGTATGTGGGGGGTGGGGTGGGGGGGGGGTTGTGCAAACACAAAACAAAATAAAACCCACGAGAGAACATCGATCAAATGGCGGGTCACGCGCTGGGTGCAGTGACGGACGTCAATCACTTAAAGTGCCTGTGTAACAACAACAATCATGATTCGAAGGAGAAATCACAGCGAGATCAAGAGGAGACACACAACCTGACAACAACAATAACACTATTCATGTAAACTAGCCAGGAGGAAGGAGAACCGAGCGCCACCTCAGAGCGGGTTAGACATCCAGACCTGTGTGTGTGTGTGTGTGTGTGTGTGATATTTGGAATGCTTCAGACAGATTCCCTCACTTCCTTTTTTATGCCACGATTTGGACTTCTTTTTTTTTGTCTTTTTCTGTTTTAAACTTTGGTAGAACTGAGCGGCGGATGGACGAGGGTGCACAGTGAACCGTTCTTTTCTCTCTCATGACACGAAAACCGCAGACGCAGCGACAGATGGAAGAAAACCACCGTCTGCGCTTCCTGAATGAGTAGAGTGGATTGGCTAACCCTCACATCTATATGTCTGGATGTCTATATATATGCATATCTACGTCTAGAGAGAGAGAGAAGAACCTGGGCCTGGACATGTTGCATTTTGGTTTAGATAAAAACGAAAACGAGAAGCGTGTCGCAGCGAGCGGCCTCAGCACCACTGAGGTCGCTGAGCGAGTGGGCGGGGCCTGCGGGGTGGGCGGGGCCTGCACGCCGCTGGACCAGCCCCCCCCCCCTGTTAGTCGGCAGAAGCGCGCTTCAGACGGCGGCAGCCCGGAGGCCGTGTCGGGACCCTCCAGACTCGGCCGCGTGTGCGTGTTAGCGGAACCTGAGCAGCTACGAGCGTGGACGCTGGAGATGAGCGGGGTGCAGGCGGGCCGGAGCTGGACGGAGGAGCTATGTACCCGGGACAGAGTCTGTGGCGAGGCCGGCTCTTATACGGTGGTGGGGAGCGAGGGGCTGTCCACCTCCTCCACCTTCTGCTCCGGGGAGAAGCAGAGGAAGAGGCGGCTGCCCAGGCTCCTGAAGGCAAACACGAAGTACATGAGGTGGCCCATGGCCACGAAGGACACGGAGATGATGACCAGCAGGCCGAAGGCCTCGGGGTTGGGTGCCAGGATCACCATGATGAAGTGCAGCAGGTCCAGCAGGTAGTTCATGGAGTTCTGCACGCCGTTGATCACGCCTCGCTCCGACTCCATGACGTTCTCCTGGATGAGCTGGGTCACCGTCAGGTCGAAGGACCACAGGCCTGGGGAGCAGACAGGGAGCCGGTCAGAGGCCTTCACAGTGCCCCCCCCCTCCCGCCCCCCCCAGCAGCTCTTATCCAGCACGCTTATTGGCCTCAAAGGTTGCAGATATTGCTCTGACATCCGCTCAGGTCTTGCGTGTAATTCCAGTCACGTATGACTACAAAGAACAACAAGCTTGCACAGCTCTGGGAAGTCCTCATTTTTTTGCCCCCCCCCTTTGTTTTTATTTTACAGCCATTAGCGGAAGAAAAACATGACAGAGAGTCATTTCCTGCAGGACAACACTGATAACGCACGCTAACCCGTCACTGCTACCATCACCTCCACTGCACTTTGGAGCTTCTAGTCGCTCCAAAACAGAGTGAGGGAGATAAACCCTCAGATAGGCCCCTTCATTGAAGAGCATCTGGGGCCACTGGGCCACAGCACAGCAGACCTACTTAGGCCAGGCTAATGGGTTCAATAATGGGGCGACGGCTAATCTGTGAGCCGCTGTTAAAACTAACTGGCTTTAATTGAGGCTATCTGCAAGAATCTCAAGTTAATTTCAACACCTCGTTAAGACTGCTTAAAGAGCTGCAGTCAGCAGACTGAACAAGCAGCCTGCAGTACAGGCACACCTCAGACCTCACACCAGCTGGGAAGGAACAGAACTCAAACCAGGCAGATTTCATCAAGATCCTCACATTATTGAGGTAAATCATTCATCTATGGTTGAAATAGTGGATTAATCGTTATTTGTTCAGAAGAGTTTGATCAGCAACAAAGTTCAATATCTCATAAAATCACCAACTTTTTAACTTTTCAATGTCTTCTCTCTTTTTGCTATTTAGTACTAATTTCTTGTCTCACCTTTTATCTTTACTTCTAAAGTTTATTATTATCGTTATTACCATTATTCACTCGTCATCTCGTTTTCATTTCACTTCCTCCTCACATGTCACTACCATCCCTGTGCAGACAGGGCGTCTCTGTGTACTGTCAACACAACGTTCTTGATCAAGCTGAAGATGTAAGGTGAACATGTGTGATGCTGAGTGGGGGGGGGGCAGTGCTGGGCCCGGCTCTGGGCCAGGAGGACTCACCCACTCTGGCGGCGATGACGCCGGCGAACAGCAGGCTGACGGACATGTAGGACTGCAGCGGCGGCAGCTCCTCGGCGGGCGCCTGGGTGGCCGTGGCGTTGAGGCCGGCCGCCAGCACGCCGCTCAGGCTGTGGTCGGCCTCGGGCAGCGGCTTCTCCCCGATCAGGTGCGTGTACAGGTCCTGGAAGGGCGACACGCTGAGGTCGAAGGGGCTGCCGGGGGCGAACACCGACACCACGCACAGCATGAGGCAGGACAGCTGGGCCACGCCCGACACGAAGCCGGTGCGGATCAGGCCGCACTTCCTGCGCACCCAGGTGAAGGCCACGGTGCCGCAGATGCCCGACACGGCCGAGGCGCCCATCAGCAGGCTGAGCACCGAGCCGTTCAGGCCCTGCGTGTAGGCGTAGCCCGTGGTGATGCAGTCGAAGCCCAGCACGGTCATGTAGAGGAAGGCCAGCGACATGCCGGCGAAGAAGATGTTCTGCTTGTAGTAGGCCACCCAGCCGGCCCGGAAGGTGCGCAGCGGCTCGGCCGCCTGCTGGCAGCAGCCGCCCCGCCCGGGCGAGTCGCCCGCCACCGCCACGCACGCCTCGGTCATCAGAGGCTGGGACGACTCCTCCGGGCTCTGGCCGTCCTCAGAGTCTGAGGAGCAAGGAGACGCGTCAACCACCAGACTGGAGGAGTGAGAACCAGCCCTCCTTTCATTCCCAGTATTGTCATTATTGCTACTACTACATGCAACACGTTTGAGGAGGTGGTGTGCAACACTTGAAAGCACAGCTGTTATGATGCTAATCATGATGTGTGGTCTGAGCATGGTAAGTTAATGGATACTGGGTCACTGCTCAGCGACTTCTCCTTTCAGCTGCTGAGCTGACCCCTTCTTCTCTCTAAACATTAGAACGAGACTCATCTACCCATGCAGACGTGTGTTTCCCCTCGATGTGCAGGTGTATTGCTTTAAAAGTCGACATCTGGCTCTTCTGATTGGTGCACTTCACCACTACTTGGTGAACATATGATGTAGTAACAGTCTAAAAACAGTGTTTTATGTATTGATAGTGCGTGTGTGTGTGCGTGTGCATGTGCGTGCGTGCGTGTGTGTGTGTGTGTGTGTGCGTGGCTACCTTTCGGGGAGCTGAGCTGTTTGAGCTCCTGCTGCTGCGTCTGGCCCGGCTCCTTCAGGCCGGCCTTCACGGCCAGCGCCGGCGTCTTCTGGTAGACCTTCCACAGCAGCGCGTACTCCAGGCACATGGAGCACAGGTTCCAGCCCGAGATGAAGCCGCAGCCGATGAAGTGCGAGCCGAACGCCATGATCTGACCCACCAGCATGGGCGCCAGGATGTTGGTCAGCTGGTCGATGATCCGCACCGTGGCGTTCATGTCTGTGGGAGGGGAGAGCGGGCCGCCGTCACTTCCACATCCTGTCCATCCCTCCAGGCTTTGGAGGTGTGTGTCATAGCTGAATTTCATACATTTCCACTGATTGTTTTTTTCCCCTTTCCATAGACATGCAGTCTATGGCTGTAACTTATCAAATAATGTCTGACCTGCTCAGGAATTACAACTTATTTGTAGGCTGTGTGCAAACCTTCCACAGAAAAAGGGTTTTCCGGGACATTTTCACTCTATCTCTCATTTTGCATGTGTTTTCCATGACTGGAAAACTGGTTACTGGTTTTCCAGGATGTGTGGGAACCGGGAAAAACGCTGCGGCCACGGTCCACAGGTGCTTTTCCCACCGCAGGTGAAAGCATGAAAAACCACCCAGACTGTAGTTTAGAGAGCTGCAGGAGCAGGAGTGGAACCGAGGACCTCCTTGTAACCACTGTCCTAATAGGAACACGCTCCTCTGTTATTTAGAGGACTAAGCTAATCTGTAACTACCTTATAACTTATATAAGGGAATGTGTTTAGCTGGACTGGGTGTAAATCACTTTTATCTTTACACAGAGGCCATGGCGCTCGTGTCTGACGCTCACATGACGCCAGCTTCCTGCAGGAGCCGTGAGCAGGCCAGGCCCGGGGACAAAGGGCGCCAGGTTCAGAGTTTCTTTCTTTCTGTTTTTTTGTTCTGTGGCGGTGCCCCGCGCGGGCATTTCACCGCCACAGACTTGAACAGCTGAGAAACGAGAGTGAGTCAGCATCCCGGGCTCGAAGTCCGCCCGCCTCCTCTGATAAGCAGAGCCATGAGAGCGGCTCGCAGCACTGACCTGCCAGCCGGCTGCTGTCCTGCCCCGCCACCACCACCACCCAGTCCCTCTGGATGGTGATGGAGGTGGCCGTGCTGGCCAGGTTGGCGATGTTGGCGATGGTGATGACCAGGATGTAGCAGCTGGTCTGGAGAGGGGACAGAAAGACAGAAAGACAACACAGTGAGTTCTGCTCTTCAACGTGACCAGTTCAGCTCTGTGCTTTGTAATTCTGTCTTAGAGGATTTTCAGCCTCTGCTGTTGTGTGTAATGATGGATGTCCACTGTTATCATCTTCAATGTTTGCAGAGTGAAAGTGTCCAAGCAACAACAACAAAATCAATGACTGGGACAAGAACACTGGAAGCTTATCCTTTAATCAACAGACTTTTCTCCCCACGAGCTAGAACACATCAATCCTCACACCTTCACTTCCTGTGTTTCCATGAGGTCAAGCTTCACACCTCCTCCCAATAAACGCCTCCTATCTGAACCTCCTTCTCGTTTGACTTCTCTCGCTGTTCTAGCCTCTTCTCCAAAGCTCAAACTCTGCTCTCGTACACACACACACACACACACACACACACACACACACACACACACACACACACACACCACTCACTCTAATGTGGACTGCAAGTATCAAATGCCTGACACAGCAGACCCACAGAGATGAATCGATCTAAACTTTGTGACAACATCCTGCATCTTGTTGGCCTGGGTGGATAAATAAACCCATGATGGTGACAGAGAGCAACAGTCAGGCCAGACCGTTGGCTCTGCATGGAGAGAGACGGCTCAGTCCACCAGGACACAGAACACCAGGGCTCTACCTGAGTCGCTCTCTCTACAGAAAACTCAACACCATCTATTATTCATCCATTATTATTTTCTGCCAAACTCTCACCTGCGCAGACTGATGCATCATCTTACCTGGGAACACACACCTGGACACACTACACACACCCTCACCCTCACCCTCACACCCAGGGCCGCTTTCAAGTCTCCAATCAGTGTAATTACGCGTGTTTTTGGACTGTGGGAGGAAACTAGAGGACCTGGAGAAACAGCTGCCAATGGAATAAAAAAAAATCCTACATCCCGGGTGATGCTACAACATGTTATCTTGTGTAAACATGAACCGAGACACGCGAAAAAAAATCTATAAACTTCTGAGAAAAAAAAAACAGAAATCTGGGCTGAAAACATAGAGCGCGGCAGATAACGTAGCGTTTGTCACGTGAGCGTGAAGAGTGGCCACAGAATGCAGCACACTGAGCGAGGCTCAGCTCTCTGCTGAGGGGCCGTCTGCCCTGTTTGCTCCTCTGCATGCAACACTAGAAAACACAGCTGTCGAGATCAGAACAAGCCTGGCCACACTTCCCTCTCCCTCTCTCCCTCTCCCTCTCCCTCTCCCTCTCTCTCTCTCTCTTTCTCTCTGTCTGTCTCTCTCTCTCTGTATGTCATGTGAGCGGCCTTGGAGAACCTGCTGACTGCACAGCCTTCGACAAGACATTCAATCTCCTGTTTCACTGGCTGGATGACCTCCCTCCACCTCCACCTCCACCTCCACCTCCACCTCCACACACACACACACACACACACACACACACACACACACACACACACACACACACACATGCGACTGTCTCTCGAAACACTGACAGAAACAACCCATGAGTGCAGAGAAGTTCCATCAAGATGTTCCCAGCTATTGTGCATCTAAGAATCGGATCCTCATCTTTGTGGCGAAGAAGGTCCTACATAGCTCAACAAGTGTAAACAAGTCCCTTAAACACACACACACACACACACACACACACACACACTCCAGCTGTCTGTGTGCCTGCTTGCTTTGCTGTTAACTCTCTTTGTTTGGGGAAGGCGACACGGCAAAGCATTACCGTCCTACACATTGAGCTGTGGACTACGGGAATGCAAAATTAACTTGTGTACTGCATCTAATTTTAGAAGCAAACATTAGAATAAGAACAAATCTGCTCTGGTGACACACTGACACAGCGCTGTCCCCCTCACAGCAAGAAGGCTCAAGTTTGCATGTTTTCTCCAGGTACTTCAGTTTCCTCCCTCAGTCCAAAAAACCTGCATGTTTAGGTCAGCTGGAGACTCTAATTTGCCTCTAGGTGTGAGAATGAGAAGAGAGAGAGAGAGATAGATAGAGAGAGAGGGGGGGAGAGAGAGAGAGAGAGAGAGAGAGATAGATAGAGAGGGGGAGAGGGAGAGAGAGAGCCCATCATCAGACCATGAAGGTAGAGAGCAAGAGAGATGATGGATGGAAGACTCTGCTTCAAATTTAGGTTAGTTGACCAGTCAAAGGTCTCCTTGGAGTGGAGAACTCATATTTTGCTGATCTGCAAAAGTTGTTCATCCATGCATCCATTGTTTTGTACCTTCACAGCGTTGGAGGGGGTCTGCTAGTGTGAAAGTAAGAAAAAACATCTTGGACAGGTCTCAGTTTAGAGTCTGCTATCGACCTGTTGAGCATGCATGCAGAGGAGGGAGACTGGAGAACCCGGAGAAAGCTCCATGCACACACAGAGAGACCATAGAAGCTGTTCAACAAGTTGTAAATCTTAAATCTTAAATAAAAGCAGCCTCAGCTCGTACTTGGTAAAAATGGGAGGGCTTCAAAACATTTGCAGTGAATATCTCGACTCGATTACGCTCAAACAGCCAGCGTGTAAGGACAGTGCACGAGAGGAGAGGAGGGGAGGGGAGGGCAGGCTGTGTGTGTGTGTGTGTGGGATCTTACCAGAATCCATCCATTGTAAAGCTCCACGAGCTGTTCTTTGAACTGGAAAACAACCATCAGGAGGACCCCGCACACGATGACGCAACTGTTCTGGACCAGCAGCGAAGTCTGGGCCACTGTGGAAACACCACGACGGACATTAGGGACAGAAATGTGACCACAGACAACAGGTTTCTGTCTGACAGTCCCAGTTCATTAGGACGCCTCAGCAAGACGCTGGACACCCCCACCCCACACACACACACACACACACACCATTCCCCCATCCCTCCCACTGCTCCCTGATCTAATCTAATAGTGTCTTTGCCAAAGTCCTCCAGATAAACACTGAACAAAAGCAGCATTTTACACATCACACTGTATGTTACACCATAAGGCCTTTTGGAGAGCTACAGCTAGCTACAGTTTGCTTTGCTTCACCTTTAAGTCTGGGGTTTCTGTCCACCCAGTCCCCGATGATGGCCCCCAGTAGCAGCACGGAGCCGGCCACCACCAGCCCATACACAGCTGTCAGCAGCAGGCTGTTCCCGTACAGCTCCACCAGGAACACGGCCACGGCGAAGTTCCACATCCGGTCACCCTGAGGAGCCAAAGATGATTTCATCACTTCAAAGCTAAAGAGACGTTAGACTAGACTCTAGGTGTCCATGCTGGAATGGTTCAGAGAAAATGTGGTTTTAGGGTGCTGCATAAATAATAGGAGCTTCTCAGTTGCTTTTCATGGGCTGGGAAACCACCGCCTCCGGTCTAATCCAACCTTGTCCATGAGCAACAGTGAAAACATGTCATTTTGCATTGTAGTCACAGCTACGGCAACACAGGCCGGGATAACAACACATCGGTGCTGGGCACTGAAAAGCAGCAGGTGGTGGACAAATACATGATGCTGTGTTGTTGTTTCAACACACTCACCCATGTTGACAGGGCATGGCCCATGTAAATCAGGAATTTGGCTGAGGTGAAGAAGTCCTTGATCACCTCTGTAGGGATAAAAGAATCGAGCGTTGGAATTAACAGATTAATCTACAATTAATGAATCAAACCTCACACAGGCTACCATATGAATTCATTTTAATTAATTTCCCTTGAGTTTATGACATACTCATTATCAAGGAATTATCATTAAAATAGCAAAAACATTGCTGTAATACTACAGTAGTAAGCAAATAACAACTAATAAATTTGTATTATTGCCGTTAGTTAATAATAAATTGTAAACTATATATATATATGTATATATATATATATATATATATATACACACATATATGTGTGTGTGTGTGTAGGTATGTTCAGTGTTGTCATATAATCAGTGTGGACCTTCGAGGTTGACTATCGTTATTCCACCTGCAAGCGAGGGAAAACAACCTACCTTGACAGGTCTTCTTGGCTCCAGAGTTGTCCATGTTGTAGCTGTCCCGATGTCATAAAAGAGAAAACCACCCAGAGAGAGAGAGAGAGAGAGAGAGAGAGAGAGAGGAGAGGACGAGATCGCTGTCGGTCTCTGCTCTGCTCCTTTGTAGTGAGACTGTCGTGGTGGGTCGACCCCCGGCTACAGCAGCTGCATCCCACTGTACACCTACACTGCTACTCTCAGGCGCTGTTTTCTCCCCCGGGTCTCCTCTCCAAACTTAGCTAACACTGTAGCTGAAGTCGGAAAGAAATAAGCTTTATGCGCTGCGAAGGAAAGGGACGCGACACGACGCCAGGAGTCGGACCGAGTCGACCCTCCGGACCGTTTTAGCTTCAGCCGCTTCTGATGCTCTGTGTTTACGTCCCAGCGTCACTTATACGTACCGTTGGTGTGACGTCATGAAGAGGGGGCGTGGTTTCGTGTATGGGCGGGGGAGGGGTCGACAGTGCCCGCCTTCCCATCCCAGTTTGAAATAATGTAGTGTAATGTTTACAAGCCACATACGGACCCACTGGTGACATTTCTTTCTTACATTAAATGTAAAAATGTTGAGCCAAAGTGGTGGAACACGTTTTATGTGGAGAGACAGACAGTGGACAGACAGACAGAGGGTTGGAAAAAAATGACTTTTGATACCAAGAGTATAATTCATCAGAGGATCGTGTTATAGCAGAACATGTTTTACATGCTATAAAAAAACAAGTAAAGTCTCCTCCACTTCTGGTGTCATATCAGAATCAGACTCTGAATTGGAAGAATCTGATTTTTTTTTTACAACCAGTTATATAGCTATAAGGAATGTGCTCCATAAAACAGGAAGATAGATAGATGTGATAGATTTCCTTTAGTTAGTGTCATGTGAAGAGCTCCTCCTCCTCCTATGTGAAGATCAGTTTTATTGTCAGGTAGTTACAACTTAATTCTACAGATCAGACTCATTATCAAGTAGTTACAACTTTGCACTACAGCTACCGGCAATTAGTTGTTGGTGGTTGGTACAGTTGGTGACATTGTAATGCCTGTCACAAATCCTGCTGTTAACCTGTAACCCTAACCCTGTTTAGAGGAGTCACGTGTATGCCATCTTTCAAAAGCGGAAAAGTCTGTTTACACTCCGACCCTTACCTATGGTCATGAGCTGTGGCTAGAGGGACACTTCCCTGGAGAGTTGCTCCGGGCATGTCCATCTGGGAGGAGACCCAGAGGTAAACACAGGACAACCATGGGAACACCTTGGGATCCTCCAGGAGGAGCTGGTGGAGATGACTGGGGGAGAGGAGTGTCCAGGCTTCTCTTCTGCAACTGCTGTATGCTGTATATGCACAGAATGAAGTTAAAAGGACATTTTTTTTACCCATATAAAGCAGTCAAGTAGAACAAGGATATAAGTAAGACACCACTTTCAGATCATGCCTAAGTACAATAAACTTTCCAAACACATTTTGTCTCAGAGGATGAGTTACATCTTTGACCTACTCAAATGTCACACAGGCCAGAGGTCTGAGTGTTTGTATGTGCACAAGTGCCCACACACTCGCACAAAGCAACACTACTCCATTACACGGACAAAACACAACCCCCTGAATATGTTACTTTTATACTTTAACTTTTTTGTTCGTGTTTGAGTAACATTGTGATTGTCTGCAAAAAGGTTGTTAGACTTCATAGAGTAAAGTACAAATACTGCAAATTTGTCCTTTTTGAATCACTGCACTGCAAACAGAAACTGTGTCACTACATAAACTATGTTTGTCACAGAGACTCAATGGCTCAATTTAGAGTTGTAAAACAGCTTAATCGTTGCCAAACCCAATAACATTGTTATCATGTCATTATACGGTATGATACACATTCCTTCTGCGGCATACATGAAGTGCATCTCAGCAATAAGGGGGAAAATATATAAGCAAACAACAGAGGAGAACAGTGAGCCTCTGTTCCCTGTTAAATATTAACTGGACGCTCTGGTGTGTTCAATGCATCTCAACACAAATAAAAACTGAACCTTTCTGCCATATTGGCACCAGTACAGACCGCTGTTGTTGATTTCCAGCAGTGGTTTCCTAAAGTGGTTTGTTGCAACACAACTAAGTAGCCAACAAACACAAAATTGTGTAGAAATCACACATTTGGATGACTTGCATTTGTTTCCCCGACAGTGTGTCAACAGAAGAGAATCACAGCAGTAATTACAGGCTGCATCGCTGAGGGCCAGGTCCATAAAAAGTTGTAAACACCGGCTCACTGAGCACATGGCTAATACTGTACCTGTAGACTGCAGAGTGTGACCTGGCTTCTCTTTTAGTGTGCCACATCCCATCTCACATATATATATCGAATTACTCAGATAAAGTCAGTTTGTGTTTGTGGGACCGCTGGGATTTCCATGGCGGTCATGTTGGTGAAACATTTATTATCACTTTCACACGCTGTTTGGTGTTTTAAGAGGTGATGCTGGAGTGTGGGTTGTTTTTTTTATTGTTTGTTTTCTTTAATGCAGTAAAATACACATATTTACACCAGTGCACCTCCAGTATGTGTGTGCATGTTGACACATTTCAACCGTACTTCCAAAATGTGTTACGGCAGTTGCCTCATGTAACCGTAGCGTTTTCTATTTTCAATATCCACACAGCTAGCAACAAATAAACCCCTTTTCCCTCCACCTTCTCCTCCCAGATGTTCAAGAGCTTTATGTCTGAGAAGCTGTTTTACAAATCGTAATACATATATTTGGTTTGTTTTTGTCTTGTGTTGCACTTTGTGCTACATTTAATTGCATAAAAAAAACTCTATATAATTAAAGTCTGTTTGATTGAAGGAGCCTCGCTATACGGTTGCTAGGCAACGGCAGATACTCCAGGAAGTAACTGTTCCAGGCAGCCAGGCCATCGTTTTCCCTGTGACCTATAAAATCACAGAAAATGACTCTTAGTCGTCTAGTTTATATTAAGCACACAAACCACAACCTGTTCATTTGTAATCTTCAGACACACTGGTCACACTTTTGACTCTGTGTTTCCATTCTTTTCACTAAGCTAAACTAAGCTAAGCTAACAGCCAGCAGGCCGAAGTTTCCTGGTTTACGTAAAGACCTGAAAGTGGAGTCTCCTTATCGAGTGACCCCTAGAAGTGTTTGTTTAATGGAAATAACATGATGTAATGAAGAGGAAGAACTCTAACTAGCTAAATTTGCTTCTTCCAAATTAGAATAGTCTTGTCTACTTTAGTCTGGTTTCACTGCTATTTCTCTATTTGTTTTGCCAATGTATACTACTTTTTTTTTACGGTAATTATTCTTGTTTTTGTCCATTCAACCATCATTTTACCCATTTTGTACCGCAATGGTATCACAGGGAACTTATCTCCAACTCACACAGGGAGAAGTGAGTGATTACATCCTGGGCAGGTCAATATGCAGACAGTCCTCTTGTTTTTGTATTTATATTTTTCTGCAATGGAATTTGTTGTTTACGTACAAAAAACTTCATTTTGACGTGTATTAACATGAATCCACTGTTCTTTTTTTTCTTTTTCTTTTAATATAAAAACGTGTTATGTTGCTGGCCCAATGTAAATCATTTTTATTTTTAGACATCCAGGTGTTTAGAAAAATACACAAAGTGTAGTTTCAGCTCAGGGCAACATGTAGATCTGCTGTGCCTTCTCATCTCATGAGGGAGCAAAACTGACCCTGACAAGGAACATAAGCACATATTTTGAGCCGAGCGATGACAATAGCCACTTCTCTCCCTTTGTGTTCTATTCACAGCTGACAGAGAGCTCTTGGCCATTTGAAAGTCTGTGCACATTGAGCGGGTACAAACAGATTACCAGCCACACTATTAGTGGGTCTGTGTGTCAGCCGGGCTCAGGTGCGTGTCATCGGCGGTCAGACAGCTGCTGTGTCATTTTGCGGCCATGTGAGCTGCAGGTGTCCCAGGCGGGATTCTTCTCCAAGTGGAACAACAAGCTGTGTTTACATCGGCTAAATTTGTACCTCCAGGACCAAAATACAAGAGTGACTTGCTTCTGCTGTGGCCACAGCTAAAGCTGGGATCGGGGTGGAGGGAGGATGTGAGATCTCACCTGAAGGGCGCTGTGCAAGAGGCCGGATCAGATTATTTATCTTTTTCATGCAGGGCCTCTGTGCTTTCTTGCGCTGAGCTCTGAGACCTTGTGGCAACAAGACTAAAGGGCATTACAGTACAGCCTGCCTGGTTCAGCTGTTTCATTGACACTTATCTGGAATAACTGAGGCCAGGATCTTGAGGTTTTCCAAAAATCCAGCCACCGGCACCAACGCTGTCAGCGACCAGAGGACCCAGAAACAATGATTATAATTATGACCTATTCCCATTTTTGGAACATAACGGTGCTGCAGCTCAGGGCTGAAGACAAATAATAGAAATAAACATCAAAGGTCACTGTCTGGCCAGCATCCCCAAAATGACAGCTCTGGTTTCCTGGGAATGAAACGGTAAACATTGGACAGCTGTTTCAGATCAATATACCGAAGGGTTGCAGCCCTCGGACAGGTGTGTTTGTTGCGGTGCAGCTCAGAAAGGTGCTTGACCGACTGCTGGAGCAAGATCAACATTTGTGTCATCCAAAGTAACTCCTCTTTATCAGCTGTTGACCGCTGCAGGCTGGTAGAGCTCCGCTCAACAAAGATATATCTTTAACGTGGTTGTGCCACATGTCACAGACAGGTGACTGGTTTGAAACCACACCATGCTGGTCCACCATTCTGGTCCAGATTTAGAGGAGACCTAGAATGGTTGAATGGCGGATTTATCCTTGTTTTCTGATGTTAACATAGAATCTGAGTTTCATCAGAAATGCCTCAGATGCTATTTTACTGCTCTGTTACTATCCTATTTTTAGACAAGGTTATATTGCACTATATTTGGCACCATTTAATGCTTATCTGGCAACCACACATAGGCTCTACGCTAATTTGCCATTTCATAACAGCTGTTATCTCAGGGCACTTTACAAATGAACAATCACACAACTTTGGATACCTTAAACAATGGAGCTTATCAAGCTTTTCTTGAATAAAGTGGAGTGCCTTGAACCGGAATCAGAGGAAGTATCAGATTGTTGGGAAGAAGCAGGAATGCATAAACTGACATTTCTTCCTTCTTGTACACACCTAAGTACCATACAAAGACAATATTTCATTCCCTGAGTGTTTTGTGTAGAAAACATATAACATGGGATGAAAACTGGCATAAAATAAGACACTGTGTAATACACATACACAGAGAGGATAGTGATGAATATATGATGGAAACATGTTAGTAAATACAGTATAAAGAAAGTCAGTAATAAGAGCATTTTAATGAGCCGTCATTGTGAGAGTATATTTGTAATTGTTTATTTGTGTGTGATTTCCTTATTTCTCTCACAGTCGAAACAGGAAGATCAGCATGTGTTCCCTCAGTGTCAAGATAAATGTCAGAGTGTGAATTGGTCCATATACTGTACACTATCTTGAGAATATTCTTTTGCTGTTCCTTTTTTTGAGTACTTGCTCCAACATCTGTATCTTCTGTTGTAGTTGTGAATTCAATCACATATGCGGTACCAACATATTTTAATGGTCCACTTTAGTGTTGTGTCAATTGAAATTCCTCTGCTGTGGGACGGATAAAGGCACATTCTGTTCTATTGTATTCTATTTTATTCTATCCTAGTCTATTTATCTAGTCTGTTATAAGTGTTAGCGTTAGTGGTATTATTGTTTTTATATTTTATAGACTAATAATATGAATGTATCTTGCTCGTTCAAACTGTTATTTAAGCTACATTGTACATTGTGTGTTTGCGTGTGTGCGCCCTCCGTCCACAGGGGGGCGGTGTCGTCCAGACTCTTTAACCCTCACACCGGAAAAGCTGCGAGTGGTTGAACATGTGTACTTGAAGGTAAACTCTGCAAACCGAGACAGTCCGAGGACCTGAGTCCAGACCAAAATGTCTTGCGGAGACGGTGCCGAGGGCCAGTCTGAGCTGAAGGAGGAACTGAACAAGAAGGTGACGTCCCGCCCTTTACCTCTGAACCGTCAACAGGGTGTTTTTGTCCAGCTGTTACTCGTCTCCTAGGAGCCAGGAATCGTTGTCGATTGAAGGATGTTCATGCGATCTGTTCGTTAAAACTCGTTGATGTCGCTAACTTTCAGATCAAAGAGCAGAAAGTTGTGGTGGACGAGCTCTCCAACCTGAAGAAAAACCGGGTGAGGAACACACATGAACTGCGACCAGGTCCAACAACAACCGGAAACTTGACTGATTTATATTCATATTTATATCGATTCTTTGGATCATAAACGTTCTATTTGTTTATTGTAAACAAACCAACACATTACCATACGAAAACCACATAAATAACCATATAGGTGCGAACATTCATCACGTATTTATTACATTTTCTACCTGTATGTATAAATGTATATTGTAGAGTAAATCTCTCCAGCTATGTTTCAAATATGAGTTTGCACGTTCTTGTGGGTTTTCTCCAGGGCTCGTAGTACAAAACATACATGTAAAATACTGTTTAGAGACTCCAAATTGCTCCCAGGTGGGATTGTGAGAATGAATTGTATGTTGTTTTTGACCTATGTAGGGTGAAGTTCAGTACTAGCACTACATGCTTCAGGCTACAAGGGGAAGCAGTAGTCTAAGTATCAGTATAAGTGCTGTGTTTAAGCATGAGTCACGAGGACTTGGCAGTAGTAGGGTATTGGTACATGGTATTAATCCACATTTGTGTGCATTTTCCCCCCAGAAAGTTTACATCCAGCAGAGGAATAGTAACATATTCTTCCTTGCAGACAGAGCTCAGACACTGAGTTCTAACAAAAGTAAGTCAAAATCTGAAATGATCTGTTATCTGTGTGTGTCTTTCACTGTATAGCAGATGAATCTAACGACCTGTGGTTTTCCCTGTCTCCAGAGGAGCTGGATAACTTGAAAAAGGTGCTGCAGGACATGTAACCGACCCTCACCACGACAATGTGTGGCATCTTTTGTCTGTTGAGTCTGTCGCCTGCTGCTCGGCCCCAGCTGGACAACACTGTTGCAGAACATGTGAAGAGAAGAGGTCCCAGCCTGAGCCAGGATGTCACGGTTCAAAACCCCTGCTACCACTGTTACTTCTCCGCTCACGTTCTCCACATGAGAGGCCTCCTCACGCCTCAGCCCATTCGAGACGACGCTGGAAACATCCTGGAGTGGAACGGGGAGGTGTTCGGAGGTCTCCCAGTGATGCCAGAGGAAAATGACACAGCTGTCATCTCTCAGCGATTGTCATCCTGCAGCGATGCTTCACAGATTCTGTCCGTGCTATCGGCCGTACACGGACCGTGGGCGTTTGTTTACTACCAACAGGCTGCAGAGCTCCTCTGGTTTGGCAGGGACTTCTTTGGTAGGCGGAGTTTGTTGTGGAAATTTGACACAGAGGACAAGACGCTGACTCTGACTTCCGTGGCAGCTCACACTGCTAGGACGGATGGGTCTGTGTGGCAGGAAGTCCCAGCAGTCGGTGTGTACTGTGTCGACCTCAGAGCTGCTGCAGACGCTGGTTCTGTGACTTTTGAGGTTTACCCGTGGGCTCAGGGAGCGACCGATCTCGCCGTCAGTGACGGTCAAGACAAACTGGGCTCTGCTCCCTGCGGCTGCTCTGCTGTGATGAGCCCGTCAGGCCTGGTTCTCCCCTCACCCGTTTGCCCTCTGAACACATCCACCCCCACGTCTGTACATGAGAAAGAAATACACCCAGATTCATGTGTGAAGAACCTGGAGCAGCTGCTTGCAGGTGAAGGGACATCCGACGAGGTGCAACGTTTTATCGCCATTCTCAGCGAGGCGGTAAGGAGACGTGTGCAGTCTCTGCCCACCAGGACACGAGGTGATTCCCCTCCTGCTGAAGACCAGGCTGCAGTCGCCATACTGTTCTCCGGAGGTATTGACTCAATGGTCCTGGCTGCTTTAGCTGACCACCACATTCCTGCAGAGCAGCCGATAGATCTTCTCAATGTAGCGTTTAAACTGCAGGAGCCAAAGAAGCAGAAAGAGTCCGAAAAGAAGCCAAAGAAACAGACAAACAAGCGTCTGGATGCCGAGCCTAATGGAGATGAATCCCGGACTTCCTGCCCCTTCGATGTTCCAGACAGAATTACCGGAAGATCCGGCCTCAGGGAATTGCAAGACCTGAATCCTGAAAGACGGTGGAACTTTGTAGAAGTGAACGTGACGCAGGGGGAGCTGCAGAAGATGCGAGAGGAGCGCATCTGTCACCTGGTGCACCCTCTGGACACGGTGCTGGACGACAGCATCGGCTGTGCCGTGTGGTTCGCTGCCAGGGGCTCCGGGTCCGTGGACCAGGGGCCCTTCACCTCGTCTGCAAAGGTGACGCTCCCATACCCGACCTTGTTCTTTCAGAGAGAGAGAGAGAGAGCCAGAGCTGTGCTGATGCACAGTTGTACAATAGGCCCCATTCTGAATATTTGGATTTGAATTTGCTATAGAAGTTGAAGAATTACTTCAAATATGAGAGTAATACAGTATGTGCTGTGTTAATAAACTGTAAAGGATTACTAGCACTATTGCTGCTGCTGTTACTACTGCTGCTCTGTCTTTTTTTCACAAAGTTACTTTGTGAAAAATTATTTTCAATAGAGAGACCTAGTTACACCAAGTCTCATCTAGCCTCATGTTGTCATATAAAATCTGAATTCTGTTGAATTATGTACACTCCAAGTGAGTACTGATGGATAATCCATAGATCACTTTAGTCTGTTTTAGTTGTTTTACTTTAGAATGAGACAGAAATATCTGGTGAATGTGTGATGCTTGACACCACAGTGACGTGGCTGTGTTTGTGGCTGCAGGTGGTCCTGACGGGGATCGGAGCAGACGAGCAGCTTGCGGGATACTCCAGGCACCGGGTCCGGTTCTGCAGGTCCGGGCACGAGGGACTGATCCAGGAGCTGGCCATGGAGCTGGGCCGCATCTCCTCCAGGAACCTGGGCAGAGACGACAGAGTGGTCGGGGACCACGGGAAAGAGGCGAGGTAGGTGTGGCTTCCCCCTGCCGGCACATCACTAGAGCCTAAAGCGCTTTCACAAGTAGAACGCTACTTTCACCTCTAGCTTTGCCTCACAGCAAGGAGACCACCTGGACCAGCGAGGGTGTCCACAGGGTCTTAAAGTGTACTAAACGTTGATAAATCAATTTTGGAAAAATTAAGCCCCTTTTAAAACGTATTAAAACGTCCTAATTGCGAAAAGCTCTTTCCAAATGGTTTGTCTCTTCCCGGCTGATCTGAATTCTATTGTATGGTTGTGCTCTATAGATTAAATTGCAAACTAACACAGCTTAATAAGTTATACCTGTGTTGCCATTTACAGCTTGAAATGACGACGAACTTAATAAAGTTTATTTTAAGAAGTCTTTAAGAAGAAATTGGTGTTGTAATGAGCTTAAGGATTCCTGCAGATACACTGCTACATTTGAGTGAGAGAGTAAATTGTGTGTGCGTGCATGGGCTGTGATGGACTGGTCCAGTGTATTTCCTCCCTCCACCTCATGTGTGCTGGGACAGGCTCCAGCACATCCATGCAATGCCACTGGCTGCAGAGCAGACCTAAACTACTCACCTGCCCTGTTCTGCTCAGCTCTAACAGTTGAAACTCCTGCACCTTCAGGTTCCCCTACCTGGACGAGGATGTGGTGAGCTACTTAAATTGGCTGCCCGTGTGGGAGAAGGCGGACCTGTCGCTGCCTCGTGGCGTGGGAGAGAAGCTGCTCCTGAGGCGGGCGGCGAGGCGTCTGGGTCTCGGCCGGGCGGCCGCTCTGCCCAAGAGAGCCATGCAGTTTGGCTCGCGCATCGCCAAGATGGAGGACAGGCGCGAAAAAGCTTCTGACAAGTGCACAAGACTGCTCACAGGGTAGACGGGTCATCACTGACAGGAAAAGAAAATTAATGGAAAAATAAATTAACTGCTATACAAATGTAAATGCTCTGCATTTCATTGTTGGATGTTTTTTTCACTGCACAATAAATGTGTTTTTTGTCAGTTTCTGCTCCATTTTCATCATTTAGGACTTGACATCTTTTCATTTTTGTCTTGGTGAATGTACAATAAGCAAGACATGAGCATCTGTTTTAAAGGGACATTGTTTAGGGATGAGCCCCATCTAGTGGTGAAATCATGTATTGTATTCAGACTTTAAAGATGAATAGTTTCTGGACTACTCCAGATGATGTACATGTGTTAGTATTCAGAGTGCTCACTCTGAAGACATGAAACGCCTCACTCCCGCTCTCTATAATGACACGCCTTGTCATATCACATCTTTGTATAGTATTGATTGTTTTCATAATTCATACATGACAACACTGGGCTGTGAAAAAGAGGGATTTTTTTTTTTTTGCGACATTGACTGTACATAAAAGGCAACCAATCCAAACCCCAACCCTCAAAACACCTGAGTCATGATGCAGATTATGCTTGTGTTTTTTAATGACACATCAGTGGTCACATTATGACAAGGAGCTAATGTCAGCTCCCACACACTGATGAGTGGTTATATCTTTCAATTTATGTGCTGTAATTTCAATCTGAAGCAACTATAAACTGTGAAATGCAGTGGAGACAGTGAGTCATTATCTCTGTGGTGGAATATGGCCATACAGGAGCACAACAGTGGAAAACCTTCAAAAAGAAGAAGAATCTGAGTAACCTTTGACCTCTCGCTGTAGTAACTTTCTTACCAGCACATAAATGTCATTCATGTGGTGGAACAAACTTAAAGCTGAAGGGAAGATGGAACAGCTGGAAGTTTATGGAAGGAGTGGCTGGAAAGGACCAGGTCAGCATGGTTACTATAGAAGCTGCATCAACCTTCTCTGAGCCGCCATATTTAGAGACAAAGAGTTGTGTCGTGTGAGGAAGATGACAAGATCAACGGGAGTGACCTTCCATCTGACAGGATTAACAACTGTTTGTTGTTTTTGTTTTTTTTGTGCATTTGGTCATTATTATATCTTACACCAACAAACAAACATATTTAATCTCACACTGAGTTGAGCTTTTTTTGTATTGGTGAAACATTTGTGAATTTTATTATTTCATTCCATCATTTATTTTATTTGTATATTGTTATTGATTCACAGATTGAATGATATGACGAGTCAGAGTTTTCTAGAAACGGTTTTCAATGATGAAGATCTCGACTACGTTAGCGTAAATGAACCTACTTCTCTCTCTACACTCACATCACAGCTTTTCCTCTCTCCTGTCTTTTCTGTATACACCAATCATTGATAATGACACACAACTCTATTTTAAGTACATCTGTGTTGTAAGTTTACACGTTAATTTCCAGTAAAAGAAACAAACATCTTTAAAATATTTGTGTGTTCAGTTTGTAAAAAACGTTGAAGGTAGAACTGGATTTAAAAAAGATATAAAATATAGAATGAATGAAACACAGCGATAATATGGGTAAAGCCATTGACAATTATCAACTCATTGTTATTCAAATGTTTTAGAATGCAAGATGAAGCTCTCCTCTCCTCCAGCTCCCAGTAACAGCTCCCAGTATCAGCTCCCAGTATCAGGGCCCAGTATCAGGGCCCAGTCAGAGCCTCTCCACCCTCCAGCTGCTGCTTCAAGCTCTCTGGATCATCAGGACTCAGATGATCCTCCTCTCTGGTCCCTCACACTCAGAGATCACTTCCAGCTGATGAGAGAAGAAGACACAGCAGGAGTCATACATCAGAGTTGACAGAGGCGCCTCCATCAGGCAGCAGTCAGTACTGCAGCATCAAGAGCAGAGAGAGAGTTCCTGAAGGCATCACTGCTGCAGAGACAGAGATCCTCACTGCTGCTGTGAGCTTCAGAGCTGCTCAAACCACAGTCTCAGTCACACTGGAGTTTCATCTGCTCTGACATCTGACAGGACTGATGTGGCAGTATTTGGACCAGACAGAGACAAATGGACAGAATCTCATCAGATCTGATGGTTCCAGCTTTGATAGACCAGGACCTCTGTCTCTACTCAGTGAGGATCAGGAGAACATCAGCCTCATGTCTGCAGTTTAGTGTCACCACAACCTTCACATCATGTTGATCTCAGCACAGAAGAAAAACATGGAGTCTGACCTCAGAGTCTTCAGGCTACAGTCTGGACTCTGCTGAAGATCACGTAGCAGCTTCACTCCTGAATCCTTCAGGTTGTTTCCACTCAGATCCAGGTCTGTCAGATGGCAGGGATTGGACTTCAGAGCTGAGGCCAGAGAAGCGTAGCTTATCTCAGACAAACTGCAGCCAAACAACCTGAGTAAAGAATAAATTAAGATAAAAATCCAGTATAGTCCATCAGATGAGTTCAGGTTTTAAACCTGATGTAGTTGATGAAAATATCAGATGTACAACAGAGTCAGTGAACTCACCACAGAGTCTCCAGTCTACAGTCTGGACTCTCCAGAAAATCACACAGCAGCTTCACTCCTGAATCCTGCAGCTTGTTGTTACTCAGACTCAGCTTTGTCAGATGGGAGGGGTTGGACTTCAGAGCTGAGGCCAGAGAAGCACAGCTGATCTCTGACAAACCACAGCCAACCAACCTGAATAAAGAATAAATGAACCAAGCATCAAGTTTGACATCAATCGACCTAATAGCTCTGTAGATATAAGCACAAATGTAACTTTTCAACCAAAATGTTGCTCCTTGTGGCCAAACGTACTATCCGAAATGCATGAAAATTGGGTCAGTTCTTCTCCTTTGAGTGATGAATCTGTCTGCCAAATATCAAAACTCAAATCCAAACGGTCTTGGTGGTATCGCGTATACACGAAAAACACCGGCAGTCTGGCCAAAAGCTGATTATCCAGGGATATAATAAAGCCTGGAGTCTGACCTCAGAGTCTAAAGTGTGGACTGATGATCAACAGGTTTGCTTTTGTGTTTCTTTTCATTCAGACCCATACTGTACCACTTAAATATAAATACCAATCTATGTTTTTTCTGCAGAATTGTAGCAGGAAATAACTGGAATCACAGAAATCTTTTCAAAGCCTTTAACAGCTCTCCTGGCATGATCGATGCTCTTGGAACTCTGATGGCCACCAGTTGGACTATGCCACCTACTGGTCATTGTTTCTTCTTCAGTCTTGTTCCCTCTGCTTTTATTTTAAACTATGATTTAAATGTTACAGAGAGTTTCTGTGATTTGTGCTCAGACAAACAGTACAAGATACATTAAGGGAATTCAGAACATTTTAATTTCATTTAAATCTACTGCAAACTACTACAAACTGCAGAGTTGAGAACATGAACTCACCACAGAGCCTCCAGTCTACAGTGTGGACTCTCCAGTCCAGCACACAGCAGCTTCACTCCTGAATCCTGCAGATTGTTATTGCTCAGGTTGAGCTCTGTCAGATGGGAGGGACTGGATCTCAGAGCTGAGGCCACAACTTCACAGTGAATGTCTGAGAGTCCACAGTCAGAGAGTCTGTGAGGACAGAAAACAAAACTGAAAATGTGATAAATTGTTGACTGCATTAATTTCTACAACAACCAGGAACAATGAACAGCTTCATGTGGTTTAATACTAAGATTTAGAAGCTTTCATCATGTCAGAGTTTTATCTTGTGTCCATGTGTAAAGCATGTGTCTTTATTCTAACTCTGAAGGCTTCATCTTTATGTTGCTTCATAGTGTTGATAATCACATCTGGACTTACTGAGCCTTTCTGCAGTTCCTCACAGCTGGAATCAGTCTCTGTCGTCCTTGGTCTGATGTGTTGTACTTCTTCAGGTCCAGCTCATCCAGAACCTCCTCTGACATCTGCAGCATGTAGGCCAGAGCTGAGCAGTGGATCTCTGAGAGTTCCTGCTCTGATCTGTTCTCTGACTTCAGGAACTCTTGGATCTCCTGATGCACTGATTGATCCTTCAGCTCCATCAGACAGTGGAAGATGTTGATGCTTCTGTCAGGAGAGATCCCAAGACTATTCATCTCCTTCAGGTTGTCGATGGCTCTCTGAATGATTTCTGGACTGTTCTCTGTGTGACCCAGCAGACCTCCTAAGAGTCTCTGGTTGGACTCCAGAGAGAGGCCATGAAGGAAGCGGACAAACAGGTCCAGGTGACCATTGTTGCTTTCCATGGATTCCCTTATTGCTCTCATTAGGAAGACATCCAGGGCTGAGTCAACATGTTTTTTCCCCAAGAAAACCTCCAGTACCTGACTCTTAGTGTAGCAGTGGAACGTGTAGACTGCAGCCAGAAACTCCTGAACACTCAGGTGAACAAAGCAGTAGATGTTTCTCTGGAACATCACACACTCTCTCCTGAAGATCTCTGTACAAACTCCTGAGTACACCAAGGCCTCTGAGACATCCAGACCACACTGCTCCAGGTCTTCTTGGTAGAACATGATGTTTCCTTTCTCCAGATGTTCAAAGGCCAGCCTCCCCAGCTTCAGAAGAACTTCCCTGTCCTCCTTCATCAGCTCCCGTGGACTCATCTCTGGTCCCTTCTGGTACTTCTGCTTCTTCCTCTTGGTCTGGAGCAGCAGGAAGTGTGAGTACATGTCAGTCAGGGTCTGGGGCAGCTCTCCTCTCTGCTCTGATGTCAACATGTGCTCCAGAACTGTGGCAGTGATCCAGCAGAAGACTGGGATCTGACACATGATGTGGAGACTCCTGGAGGTCTTGATGTGTGAGATGATGCTGCTGGACAGTTCTTCATCTCTGAACCTCTTCCTGAAGTACTGGTCCTTCTGGTCCTCAGTGAAGCCTCGTACTTCTGTCACTCTGTCCACACATCCAGGAGGGATCTGATTGGCTGCTGCAGGTCTGGAGGTGATCCAGACCAGAGCAGAGGGAAGCAGCTTCCCCTGGATGAGGTTTGTCAGCAGGACGCTGACTGAGGTCTTCTGGGAGACATCAGACACAACCTGATGGTTGTGGAAGTCCAGAGAGAGTCTGCTTTCATCCAGGCCGTCAAAGATGAAGAGCAGCTTCCAGAGGGAGAGCTGCTCTGCTGTCACCTTCTGGAATGTTGGATGGAACACCTGGAGCAGAGAGAGAAGACTGTGCTGCTGCTCTCTGAGCAGGTTCAGTTCCCTGAAGGAAAGAACAATCACTGCACTGACATCTTGGTTTCCTGAACCCTCTGCCCAGTCCAGACTGAACTTCTGCACCGAGAAGGTTTTTCCAGCTCCAGCGACGCCGCTGGTCAGGACCACTCTGATGGGGCTCTGCTGGTCAGGTAAGGCTTTGAAGATGTCCTGGCACCTGATTGGAGCATCATGGAGGATCTTCTCCTTCTTGGAGGTGGTCTCCAACTGCCTCACCTCATGTTGGGTGTTGACCTCTTCACTCTGTCCCTCTGTGATGTAGAGCTCAGTGTAGATGCTGTTGAGGAGGGTTCCACTTCCTGCTCCTTCACTTCCTTCAGTCACACGTTCACATCTCCTCCTCAGACTGATCTTATATTCATCTAAAACCTCCTGCAGACCTCCATCTGCTGAGAGACGAAAATGGGGAATGAAATCTTCAATATTTAAGGCTCTACACATAACGACTGTAAATATAGGAACTGAGAAGCATAGACACATCAGCAGACAGATGTGCAGTCTTACTTTGTGCAGTGCTGGTCCGCCTGGATGTCTGCAGTCCAGCTCTGGTTCTGGGTCTTCCTCTACACGGCTCCCCCTCCACAGACTCTGGACTCCACTTCCTCTTTCTGTGGAGATATTTCTGTGTTTCTAAAGTCACGTGTTGCCTGACAGTGCTTGAAATCTCAGTCACAAAGAATTGTAGGATCATTGTGAATAATTTGAATTCTGGATTTTGCCCATGCATATGTTCTCCACCAACAAAATGTGGTGGAAACAATTTGAGCTCAAAGCTAAATCAGCAACTTACTACTGACTCAAAATGAAGTGCTAATGATAGGGTAAGAACTGATTCAAGATGCAATCAAACAAGCATACTGACAGCATATATCTTTGGATGAATTAAGGATTTGAAGTATATCCTCCCACATCAATCGATCCATCCATCCACTGTCAATTGAAGTCGGCTTGTGGGGGTAGTAGCTTGAGCAAAGAGCTCTCCCTTTCCCCTACAACTTCAGCTTAGTCTGACTGGGGGATTCCCATACATTGCCAGGCCAGTGAGGAGATATAAAGTCGCAACCTGGTCCTAGGCCTCCCCCAAGGATCATTCCAGCTGGCCGTGCCAGGAACACCTCCCTGGGAGGGCACCTTGAAGGCATTCTCAACAGGTGCCTGAACCACCTCGACTGGCTTCTTTCCACACCACGGAGCAGCTCCACTCTGAGTTTCTCCCTGACGATTAGGCTTCTCACCCTATCTCTACAGGAGATGCTGGAGACCCTGCAGAGGAAACCCATCTCGGCCACTTGTATCCATGATCTTGTTCTTTTGGTAAGGGTAGAAACAAAGATTGACCAGTATATTGAGAGCTTTGCCGTCTGGCTCGGCTTATTTTTTGTCACAGTGGTGCAGTGGAGTGATTGCAAGACCTCACACCCTATTGTTCCCTCACTTGTGAACAAGAACCCAAATGTATTTGAATCCCTTTACTTGTGGCAAGTACTTATTACTCACCGGGAGTGGATGCTGCACCATTGTGGTTGTTCATTAGATTTGATATATGTTTTATATATAATAATAATATCACCATCTGGTCTCCTTTCTGAAAGAGAAGCTCTGCCACTCCTCCTGTACTGTCCCCAACCCTTGCCTTCATCAAGTGGTGTCTGCTGACTGATTCACCTAAGACCCTGAGACCCCAGGATGCTACTGCAGCTCCAGCAATGGAAGCTTTGAATATCAACCATTCAGGTTTGATACCTCCAACGTCCACAGGGATGCGATCAAAGGTCTCTGATAGCGCCCTCACCCAGATGTTCCCAGTTTACCTACACTACTTCAGATTAGCAAATTGTGGCAAGCACAGAAGTCCAATAATGGAACACAATTTGGGTTTGGATCAGGAGGACTGTTCCTCCAGGTCAGACACAGCAGCAGTAGAGTTGGGTGGTATCCAGATTTTGGATGCCACCCAGTATGGCAGTGCACTTAACCACATGGTTCCCCCTGTGGTGGTGAGTCCACAGCAGACAGTCTCTTACCGTGTGCTTGAGAGTCCAGGGTCATTATTGGAGAGCAGAGGATGATGTGTGGCCCTGTCACTCTTCATAGACTCTGCTGTCTGTGTATTGTTCATATCTCTGCAAACACATGTTTTTCTTCATGTGTCACATGAATCCTTGATAGATTGTCTGACAGAAGACATTCAGGAAGCTCCAAATACACAAACTAGCACTGCTGCCCAAAATCAGCAGATTTCAGTGTTTGTCTAAAGTGTCTTAGATGTGTGTGACCATGAAGCCCAACATCACTCATGTTACCAGCCAATGAAGACAAGCAAATCTTACTGTGTGTCTGAGGGTCCAGGTCCATCACTGAAGTCCAAAGAACACCCTTTAGACAAGTCACTCTTCATTGACAGACAGCTGGGAGCTGCAGCTCTGTCCTCCTCTTCACCCACATTAACGCTCATCTTCTGCAGTTAAACAGCCTAAAATTAGTGAGCAGAAGAGGAAGCTCCAATGTACCAGTCTCGACAATCGTCGCAGAACTGCTATAACCAATCTAGGTGAGGCTAGAGGAAGAAATTTCGAGATAATTAATAAAGAAATGTAGGATTACAGAAATGAATGTACAAATAAATACATACAGAAATGCATAAATTACTAAATAAATGCAGAAATATCTAAATAAATACATAGAGGGACACATCCTTGCATTATTCGTTCATAAGTGCGTAAATGGCCGTTTTTCATCACCAAAGTTGTATTTGAATATTTACATATGCATTACTTTATGAACTTGTTTATTTATTCTTGTTGTCATTTTGCGTCCATCATGCTGTGAGCTCAGGACAAATTCATAATCACAGAGCACAGATCCAGCCTCCAGTCTCATACCAACGCACAAAGAACTGGTTGAGCAGGAAGGAACTCTCATTCCTTCTTTTAAGTTCTCCTCCTCACACACTCACGTCAACACACACAGTACAATAACACCAGCCAGCAGTCCAACACACACACACACACACACACACACACACACACACACACACACACACACACACACACACACACACACACACACACACACACACACACAGAGGACTGGTTGAGCAGGAAGAACCTCTCATTCCTTCTCTTAATTTTTCCTTCTAAATTAACACTCATACTGCATCTTCAGTTTTATGTTAACTTCAACCAGACTGACCCAAGATTCAGAAGAGAAAGAAACACACACACACACACACACACACACACACACACACACACACACACTCATACACACGCACACACTCATACACACACACACACACACATACACACACACACACACACACACACACACGCACAGGACCAGTTCACTCACTCCTGAACACACAGTATAACACCAGCCCTCCACTTCACATTGAACACACAGTGAATTGACTTTAAATTAACACTCATGCTGCCTCAGCTTCTGCTCTATGTCAACTGAAATTACAGGCTGAGACAGAGACAGACACACACACACAGCGTGCTACATTAAATCTGTCTGGGTCCGTTTTCTAGATGCATGTTTTATTAATGATCCATTTTCCTGATGGTGAAATCAGGTGATAATGTTGAGTAACACTCACGCTGGCCTTGCTTCAGTTTTCCTCCCGCTCCGTCAACATGAAGTGAAGCTTGTGCGGAGGTGTCAACACTTTCACTCCTGAATCACTACCTTATTATTTTTTTGGATGACCAACTTGAGAGGGAGGAGCTGGAGCACAGTGGATTTCTGATGTACTGTGGTGTCTGTTCACATCCTGAACAAGAGCAAACTTCATGCAATGTCCAGCATGGACTTTACACTATTACCTTTTTCATACCTTTCAAGAGTCTTTATTTTCCTAAAATTGATTTGAAAATTGATCAACTTCTACTACTTCTTAAGACCCTTCAGACACCCTGTGACAATCACACTAAAGTCTATTATAAGAACTATATATTATATATATACTATATATATTCTATAAGAAGAATGTAACACTGAGGTTGGAAGGAGGAGACAAATGAAATTAATATAACAAAAGTAGGCCCGGCTAAACTGTCCCAACTAAAAAAAAAAAAAAATATATATATATATATATATATATATATATATATATATATATATATATATATATATATATATATATCAAGTTGGTCATCCAAAAAAATAATAAGGTAGTGATTCATATATATATATATATATATATATATATATATATATATATATATATATATATATATATATATATATATATATATTGCCTTCACAGGTGAGGAGCATCCAGGTAACCTGGAACACAGGGAAGGAGACACAAACAAAACCACGCTGCCTGGCACATCACAAGAATCTTTATGTAATACTTTCAAAGATTCATTTCCACAGACTGTGGAAGTATTCATAAACCCACATACAATCATCAACCCATTGCTATTGTTGATATTTAACCTTTTAGAGTAAAGGTGTGTGAATGTGGGGCCAGATTAACACTTTGCTGTACCCTGGGCAACAACATTCATAGGCCCCATCATCACGAGCCCAGAATGACCTAATCTGGCAAAATACAGAACACATTTCAGTGACATACAGTAAATATACTCAATATGTCAAAAACCAACTGTCATCAAGTGCATTTGGATGTACAGATGTGCACTCACATATGATGTTATGAGAACAAAACACCTCAGCCTCAGAATAATCTGTCCTCAGTATTCACAAAAAAATAAGCAACCACTTTAAAAACAGCCAATATTTACTTAACAACATCTGTTCCCAACAGAAAGGCATTGAATTAATACAGACATCACTCAGCTCATTTTCAACAGACATTCAACAGGACAATCAAGTTATAGTGCAACATTAACATTTGCATATTAAATCTGCTTGCTTTCTCTCCACAAACTATTCACAACACCACAGAAAAAAAATAAGTAAATTGAAGTATCACGTGCTATCAGTTACTAGTTAGATGATACGTGACTAAGGATACCGGTTCTGGAAAGCTGCAGGCCCCGGAAGATCAGCTCTTCCAGGAGCTATTCCGCTCCCTGTCACAGTCACAGACAGCTGGGGCAGAGAGGTTATGTGCAGCAGCTCAGAGATCGTATAGATGCAACTCATTGTTCTTCAAATGTTTTAGAATGTTTTAGAATCCAGCTCCCAGTATCAGCTCCCAGTATCAGCTCCCAGTATCAGGGCCCAGTATCAGGGCCCAGTATCAGCTCCCAGTATCAGGGTCCATTCAGAGCCTCTCCACCCTCCAGCTGCTGCTGCTGCTTCAAGCTCTCTGGATCATCAGGACTCAGATGATCCTCCTCTCTGGTCCCTCACACTCAGAGATCACTTCCAGCTGATGAGAGAAGAAGACACAGCAGGAGTCATACATCAGAGTTGACAGAGACGCCTCCATCAGGCAGCAGTCAGTACTGCAGCATCAAGAGCAGAGATCAACCCTGGACTGAATCAGAGTCTCCAGAGTGGAGAAGAAACCATTCAGCATGAAGACACTCAGTGAGGATCAGGAGAACATCAGCCTCATGTCTGCAGTTTAGTGTCACCACAACCTTCACATCATGTTGATCTCAGCACAGAAGAAAAACATGGAGTCTGACCTCAGAGTCTCCAGGCTACAGTCTGGGCTCTTCTGAAGATCACGCAGCTTCTTCACTCCTGAATCCTGCAGGTTATTGTAGCTCAGAGCGAGTTCTACCAGATGGGAGCTGTTGGACTTCAGAGCTGAGGCCAGAGAAGCACAGCTGACCTTTAACAAACTGCAGCTCTCTAACCTGAAAAAAGAACAAACACAGATTTCAGAGACCTCTGCCTCATCAAAGAGGTCCCTACTTTCCTGAACAATCTGACGTGAATTATCGGTGAATTATATGGGTGCAACAATCAGAGGAAGGATTTTCAATGTGATTTCCAAAATGCGTCCTTAGACTAAATTTAAGACAAGAAAATGAAAAAAAAGAAGCAAATTCAATTCACAGCTTTGCAGGTGCAAGTTATGTCTCAACATGAATCAGGTTCAGTTGTTAATGAAAATATCAGATGTTCCACAGAGTCAGTGAACTTACTTCAGAGTCTCCAGTCTGCAGTCTGGACTCTCCAGAAAATCACACAGCAGCTTCACTCCTGAATCCTGCAGCTTGTTCCAGCTCAGATCCAGTGTTGTCAGATGGGAGGGGTTGGACTTCAGAGCTGAGGCCAGAGAAGCACAGCTGATCTCTGACAAACTGCAGCTCCTCAACCTGAATAAAGAATAAATGAAGTCAAGTTAGAAGACAATGTCCTGTTTGGAAATCACCATTTCATGATCTGCTCAGAGCTGAAGAAGGTTTCAAATGAACAAGTTTATAAAATGGAAACTCCAAATAATTTGGTCTTAGTACTGCTACATGACCCTACATGACTAGATGATTTGGGGCGCTTTCACATAATCCACACCTTTATTTTGTATAAATATTGTCCAATATATTGGACAATGTCACACAGCTACAACAGTTGCTCTTTTGGAGCAGTATTTCCCAAAACAAAGCCAATAACAAGACAAACAAAAAGCATGAGGAAGAAGAAAACCCAGCTCATTGTTTGGCCTGACCCAAAAATAAAAATCTGTCTCCTTTAACTGCTTGTTTAACACACACAGACAAAAGAATGAAACAATGGAACAATTCTAACTTTATGCAGGTTTAGGTTTTCTTTGGTTTTCTATGCATCTTTTGATGTGCACTGCCTTTGTTTTGTTTGCACAGTGCTGCACATCACTTCATCTCTCTGTACTTTGCCAGATGGTCTGTTTGCATTCCCGCTGCAAGCTAATTGTATCTTTCAGTATCAGAGAGTAAACTTCAAACTGTCCATGGCAAACTTCAAAAAAAGCTGCTGTGACATGTGCTCAGACAAACACAGGGAACACGAGATATGATGGGAATTCAAATCATGGACTTAAAAGTTGAAGAAGTTTTCTTAAAAGCTATATCTGGAAAAAAAAGCATTTCCTTGAAAAATTGTATTTAGTCTGAAATAAATAGTTTACGAAGTTTTGACAGGTTCAACTAACACTAACTATTTACATCATAGCAGCTAATAGCGTTGTGGGTTGCCAAATACGGTCTCCAGGTGGCACAGCTGGGCTCAGAGCTCTGGTCAGTATGTTACGTGCCAGCATCTTGAACAATTCATCACTTGGCACGATGCAGGCTGATCACATTACAGCCTCTGCAACAAACCTGGCAGCCAACTGGTGGAATCATTTTTTTGTTGTTGCAACTAGAAGCTTTAGACACTAGTTGCCGTACATATTCTGCCTTTAAATCTGTTGGATACACACTGGAGGATTAAGCGCATGAACTCACCTCAGAGTGTTCAGTCTACAGTTTGGATTCTTCAGGAACTCACAGAGCAGCTCCACTCCTGAATCCTGCAGCTCATTGTAGCACAGACTCAGCTCTGTCAGATGGGAGGGGTTGGACTTCAGAGCGGAGGCCAGAGAAGCACAGCTGATCTCTGACAAACTGCAGCTCTCCAACCTGAATTAGAATTACATTTAGTCAGGTTGAAAGACAGCGTTCCGACTGATAAACTCTCCAAACTCCTGAGGCCAACAGGAGGCAGAACTGTTTTGTGCAAAGAGTGAATAAATGCTCTCAGTGATTTCAATGACAGTAAGCTACTGCATGGTGATGCCACCTTCTCATCTCTAGCAGAACCACCTGTTTCTCCATCTGTTCAAATACACACTGAGCAGCCAAACCCCAATCAAAACCCACTGAAACTGGTTCAAGACAACATCCCAGTTTTCACAATAGAAGATTAATATGTCAGCATGGATTTTAGAGAAATTTGTGGGGTTTAAAAGCAAGAGGACTTCTACCTAAATAACTCCACTTGCATTTGGAGAAACTAAAGAAATTAAAATAATAAATTCAGGAATACATACCAGAGAGTTAAGTATATGAACTCACCTCAGAGTCTCCAGTCTACAGTGTGGACTCTCCAGTCCAGCACACAGCAGCTTCACTCCTGAATCCTCCAGGTCATTGTAGTTCAGGTCCAGCTCTGTCAGATGGGAGGGACTGGATCTCAGAGCTGAGGCCACAACTTCACAGTGAGTCTCGAAGAGATCACAGTGAGATAGTCTGTGATGACAACAAAAATCAAATTTGAAATCTGATAGTTTAAAGACAGACTCAACATTTTGACCACAAAGGATCCTGAATTTGATAAGCTGAAAGCTGATGAAATTGATGTGGGAGAAGAAAATAATACGCAAAGCATGGAGCAAATCCTGAGGTGTCCTGTTCCTCAAAGAGAAGGATTTCACAGACCTCAACTCTGTCACATCTAGTTACTCAATATAGAGAGTAAAGAATTTTCTATGTCATAGCTCAGAGGATGTCCACCTATCTGGAAAGAAATCACCTCTGCATGATTTGGCACTGGATCCAGACTATTGAGAAGAAGGGGAAGAACCTTCAGGGAGTCTCCCTTGGCTTGGCCAATGTGTTCGGATCAGTCCCACATAGTTTCCTCTAGGCATCCTTTGATTTCTTCAAAATAACAGAAAATATCACAAATCTCGCCAAGTCCTATCTTCAGGCTCTACAGCTGCTTCATTGTTCCAGACATTACTGCTACATGGCACGGCTTATACAGCACTAAATAATGGTAGGATGCACCATTTCGTCATGAGGACCTCCAACTGGGTAACTGTCAATTGAAATTCAACTGCTACCCATTTACCAAGCTCCTTTTAGCAAAGCTTGAAGTAAAAAAAAGCATCTCTACATCAATAAACATCTCGTTAGTTAAAGGCAAATTAAGAAGCGTCTCTATAGTAAAGGGTAAACTAGCAGAAGAGTTTTTCATTGTCCCAAGAACCAATCCCAATTGTAGTAGAACAGCCAATCAAAATTCCAAGGTCCTTCCTTCCAAAGATTGTGAAAAGTTCATGGAAATTTCAAATAAATGAACTGGAGGTCTCATCAAAGATCTGAATTCCATCCACAAACTCATGCTGCCTGGCAAATTGAGAATCTTGTGCCAGCAGCTACTTCCTTACATCATGTGGCCCCTAACCATGTACAATGTATCCCTCAAAACAGTTGAGAAGATGGAAAGGAAGTTCAGCTCCTCTCTGAAAAAGTGGCTAGGTACACCCCAATGTCTGAGCAGCAAAGGCCTACTCCAACTTCCTCTCTCAAGCCTTGTTCTTCAGAACTATGATCTATCATGTCCATCAGGACTTTTTTTTAACTTTACCACAAATGGGATCCTACAAGAGTTGACAGCAACGCATAGGAAAACGGGAATATTCAAAACACAAAACTAAAAAGACAACGGACACTCCTTTTGAAAATAAAAATGTACAAACATTTGAAAGAGGAATGAAGGAGGCATCTATAGCCTATAGCCTATCCATACTATTAGCCACGGCCTCCAAAACGTTAACGTTAAGGTAACTTTCACACACGGATTTGCACTAATTCTTATGCTCACTTGATATTTAAGGATCACTGGTTTGTTTTATTTTTGTCTAAGTCTAAAGTATTTGTTTTTGCTTTATGTAGTTTTGTAGTGTATAGCTTATCCCATGGACTTACTGAGCCTTTCTGCAGTTCCTCACAGCTGGAATCAGTCTCTGTCGTCCTTGGTCTGATGTGTTGTACTTCTTCAGGTCCAGCTCATCCAGAACCTCCTCTGACATCTGCAGCATGTAGGCCAGAGCTGAGCAGTGGATCTCTGAGAGCTTCTTCTCTGATCTGTTCTCTGACTTCAGGAACTCTTGGATCTCCTGATGCACTGATTGATCCTTCAGCTCCATCAGACAGTGGAAGATGTTGATGCTTCTGTCAGGAGAGATATCATCACTGTTCATCTCCTTCAGGTTGTTGATGGCTCTCTGAATGATTTCTAGACTGTTCTCTATGTGACCCAGCAGACCTCCTAAGAGTCTCTGGTTGGACTCCAGAGAGAGGCCATGAAGGAAGCGGACAAACAGGTCCAGGTGACCATTGTTACTCTCCAGAGCTTTCTCCATGTTGCTCTTCAGAAAGATTTCAAGAGGTGGGACTTTGCTACGAGGTATCACAAAGTCAAGAAACTTTTTAACAATAGACTTTGGTGTTAAGGTCCAGTGCTTATCATCTTTCCCCAGAAAAGCTTGTAGTACCTCATCTTTGCTCTCTGTGTAGCAGTGGAACATGTAGACTGCAGCCAGAAACTCCTGAACACTCAGATGAACAAAGCAGTAGATGTTTCTCTGGAAGATCACACACTCTGTCCTGAAGATCTCTGTACAAACTCCTGAGTACACTGAGGCCTCTGAGACATCCAGACCACACTGCTCCAGGTCTTTTTGGTAGAACATGATGTTTCCTTCCTCCAGTTGTTCAAACGCCAGCCTCCCCAGCTTCAGAAGAACTTCCCTGTCCTCCTCCATCAGCTCCCGTGGACTCATCTCTCGTCCCTCCTGGTACTTCTGCTTCTTCCTCTTGGTCTGGAGCAGCAGGAATTGTGAGTACATGTCAGTCAGGGTCTTGGGCAGCTCTCCTCTCTGCTCTGATGTCAACATGTGCTCCAGAACTGTGGCAGTGATCCAGCAGAAGACTGGGATCTGACACATGATGTGGAGACTCTGGGAGGCCTTGATGTGTGAGATGATGGTTGTGGACAGATCTTTATCTTTCAACCTTTTCCTGAAGTACTGGTCCTTCTGTTCATCAGTGAAGCCTCGTACTTCTGTCACTCTGTCCACACATCCAGGAGGGATCTGATTGGCTGCTGCAGGTCTGGAGGTGATCCAGACCAGAGAAGAGGGAAGCAGCTTCCCCTGGATGAGGTTTGTCAGCAGGACGCTGACTGAGGTCTTCTGGGAGACATCAGACACAACCTGATGGTTGTGGAAGTCCAGAGAGAGTCTGCTTTCATCCAGGCCGTCAAAGATGAAGAGCAGCTTCCAGAGGGAGAGCTGCTCTGCTGTCACCTTCTGGAATGTTGGATGGAACACCTGGAGCAGAGAGAGAAGACTGTGCTGCTGCTCTCTGAGCAGGTTCAGCTCCCTGAAGGAAAGAGCAATCACTGCACTGACATCTTGGTTTCCTGAACCCTCTGCCCAGTCCAGACTGAACTTCTGCACCGAGAAGGTTTTTCCAACTCCAGCGACGCCACATGTTAGGACCACTCTGATGGGGCTCTGCTGGTCAGGTAAGGCTCTGAAGATGTCCTGGCAACTGATTGGAGCATCATGGAGGATCTTCTTCTTCTTGGAGGTGGTCTCCAGCTGCCTCACCTCATGTTGGGTGTTGACCTCTTCACTCTGTCCCTCTGTGATGTAGAGCTCAGTGTAGATGCTGTTGAGGAGGGTTCCACTTCCTGCTCCTTCACTTCCTTCAGTCACACGTTCACATCTGCTCCTCAGACTGATCTTATGTTCATCTAAAACCTCCTGCAGACCTCCATCTGCTGACAGAGGAAACAAACACTGACACTAAACTCTCTGTATCTGTAATTAAATGTGTTAAACGATACAGCTGTTCCTGCAAATCTGTAAGATGAGAGATTCCAGTCTTCAGAGTTGGAGACATTAGCAGACAGATCTGAAATTCTTACCTAGTGCAGTGATGTTCTGACTGCATCTTCCTCCTACAGACACTGGACTCCTCTTCTCTCTGTGAAGATATCGTTACAATCATGTTGGGCTTGATTACATGCTTTATTTATGTCTGATGGCTGCATGGCCTATCATTCCTATACAGCTGGCAAAAGATTCCCAGCTACGACCCATACAGAGGGGAGCAGTTCTCTTACTGTGTGTCAGAAGATCCAGGTTCACTGTTGAAGTGTATCTGGTGTTTTATAGACTGGTCACTCAGAGACACTCCACTGGGAGCGGCCGACTCTGCTGTCTGTCTGTCATTCTGAAATCTGCAAACAGAAATGTTTCCCTTCATATGCGTGACATGGAATTAACAGAAAAAAGACATTCAAGAAGCTGCAAATGCCAGGACCCTAACCCTAACCCAAATGCAAATCTCCATTGTCGAAAATCAGCAGGTCTCAAAGATTGTTTACAATGTCTGAGATGAGGTTATAGGGTGACTGACAGCTGTCACAGATGCATGAATATAAAAGAATAAATATAGAGAGACTGCCAATGCAAAGTTTCAGTGACATGGACTGAACTGACTCAAGATGCATCTGGTGGCTCGGCTGATGTGAGAAATAGCAAATCAACACACGTGCTATGAGGACAAACAGAAGGGAACAGATAACCCATTTGGAGCATGGGCACCTTCAACATAACAGCAAATACATTCAAATAGTGTAAAGGTCTTAAATGGAGCTGGAAGATGGATCAAGGTGAACATATAATAATATGTAATATATTGTTGGAAACGTCCCCAAATTGGAATCAATAAAGGAATATTCTACTGTATTGTTTTCTATTTGGGGTCAGTCTGAACTCTATTGGATGATGTTACACTTTATCTGGTCCACTGACTTGATCCAGAAACTGTCTGTGATGATGAACAAAACATTTCTGTTCAACTGACTGATGGCAAAACATTCCAGGCTAACACCCAAACAGATTCGAGCAATTTTCTTACTGTTTGTCTGAGGGTTTAGGTTGTTTGCTGAAGTTTGGAGAGGAATCTGTAGACTTATTACTCTCCACAGACAGGTTGCTGGGTGCTGTGGACTCTGCCCCGTCTTTGTCAGTCTGAACTCTGCAAACACAGAAATGTTTCTCTTCATATGTGTCACATGAATGAAAAATGAACAGTCAAGAGAGATCCAGGAAGCTGCAAATATGCAAAATCTCCACAGCCGCTTTCTCATGACAGAAAATATCCTTGCTCTTAAATGGAGCTGGAACATGGAGCAACTTGTCCAGCACCATCAGAAGAAATCTCTGTTCCTTCATGAATAGAAATCTGATGGCAGGGCATCTTGTTTTCCCTCCTCACTGTGTGCTTTAGGTAAAACAGTCAGACCGGTTTGACCAGTCACTCTGCATGGACTGAACACAAAGCACTGCCACTTGACATAACCAGCAGGACTGGAAATTTCCATAGTGTGGAAGAAAATAAAGGAATATTGTGTTGTATTGTATTTGATGTTGATCTAAACTTTCTGTAGCTTCACCAGGTCACTGAGCCTAACATGCCACTGGCCGATGGTAAAACATGCCCAGCTAGCACCAAAACAAAGAGGTTTTCTTACTGTGTGTCTGAGGGTTGAGGTTCATTCCTGAAGTGTATTAAGTCTTTTTTAGACTGGTCACTCAGACAGCTGAGTGTCTCTGCTCTCTGGCCATCGTTCTGAACTCTGCAAGCAGAAAGGTTTTTTTCTCAGACAAAAGACATTCAGGAAGCTGCAAATACCAATTAGGCATACTAAATTAGGCTATAGGTAATGGAGTTACATGTACATAAAAGGATGACTGACTTCCAAATGGCTGTTGGGAAAACAAATGGAAATGCACATGCAAATCAACACAGGCTGAGGACAAATATGGTGAATGAATGACACGTCCTAGCAGATGTTGAATCATTGTATGGCTGAACATTCCCAGCTGGCACCCAAGCAGAGAGGAGCAGTTCTCTTACTGTGTGTCAGAAGGTCCAGGTTTCCTGTTGAAGTGTATCAGGTGTTCTATAGACTGGTCACTCCTCAGAGACACTCCACTGGGAGCGACAGAGTCTGCTCTGTCCTCCTCTCCCTCCACAAATGCACTCATCTGCACATCATTTAAAGTAAACAAGTTCATACACAGTCACATAGATCCCAACACTCGCACACGCAGCCTATTAACAACAGTCAGCACTCCATTTGTCAGGGAAATAAGAGAAGTTTTGAAGTGTACACTCACACTGCTTTGGCTTCGGTTTTCCTCCTGTTTTGTTGGCTTCAACACGCTCAGTGTTGTTTGGTTTGATCTTACTGTTGCTCCTCCCCACAGTGCTGCCCAGGTGAATCACTTTGTCTCTCTCTCTCTCTCTCTCTCTCTCTCTCTCTCTCTCTCTCTCTCTCTCTCACACACACACCCACACACACACTCACAATAATAGAAGTCTCTTTATGAGAATCTCCCTTGAATTGGACTGTATGAAATATGACCAGAAGGAGGTAATGTGTCAGTACTTAGCAGATGTTGAAAACGTCATAAGTATATTGTTTCAAACTCCATAGGGTACGGTCAAAGACTTGATAACAGTCCTGGACTTTGACTGGGCAATAAACGGTGCATGGAAACTGATTGTGGCCTGACATGGCGGCCACAATATCTGACTCATGACTCATGATCATCCGCTTCCTGTTGAGTGCCGACAGCACTCTCGCTCTTTTCCAAAACGTGTTGTAAGACCTTAAGCCGATATTAAGCGCTGGATGACTCATAACTTCCTCTGTAAAGAACCTAGGTGTTCATTTTTGACCAACACCTGTCGTTTAGTTCCCACTTAGACTAAATCCCAGGGACTAGCTGCTGTCACCTCCGCAGTATAATAAAATCAGGCATATATTCCCACTGGATGTAGCAGAGAAGCCGGTCCATGCCTTTGTTACTTCCAGGCGGGACGACTGCTGCTCTCTACTGGCTGGATGCTCCAACAGGTCGCTGGTCCAACACGGCAGCTCGTGTCCTAACAAAAACTAGGAAGAGAGACCCTATCTCTCCAGTTCTCTCTCCAGTTGGCTTCCTGTACCATACAGGATACAGTTCAAAATCCTTCTCCTTGTCCCTTATTACCCTACTAGGAACTGATTAAATCTATAAAATATATATCGTTAACCAAAAATCCACATATCTTTGTATGTTGCTTTGCTTTTGCCTGCTTGTCTGTCTTGGGTGTCTGTCCCCTTCTCGGTCTTTCTCAGAGGTTTCTCCATTTTTTCCATCAGTTTTTACGTATTTATTTTTTCCTCAGCCAATACAAGGGGCTAATGGCAGGAGCATTTGCTATGTCACTTCTCTGTACGTATTGCAACTCACTTCTGTAAAATGCCTTGAGATAATGTTTGTTATGAGCTGGCACTTAAAATAAACAAAGTCGAGCTGAGTTTGTGACATTACACCATCCAGACCACAGCAATAGCACTGATATTGACTAGATTTTGCATTGAGAGCAGCACAGTGTTCTAGATTAACTTGAATTTTCACAGAGATATTATGGTCTCATCCCACTACAGTACGTCTGGCTGAACCAATACAAAACAGGTCTCTGAAACACACAACAAATAATAGGAATTACAACGACTCGCTATGTAACGTGGCTGTAAGTACAAAAAACACAAGAACTGTTCTGAATCCCACCAATCAAAACCCGACGTGTTCATGGAGATATGAATAAATACTTTCTCTCAGACAAGCAAGATCTGTTGAAGCTGTTTTTTTAATGTGTACAGCAGTATCACAAACTCGTAGGATCATAAGAGAGAAGCTGCCTGAACAACAGTATCTACAAGATTCCTTCATACTTAAAAATCCGCCTCAGCCCAGCAATATGAAGCATGTTAGAGGCTCAGTGGGCTTTAACCTGTAAACATAGGGAGAGCAATGACAGCACACAGCTCATTCATGTCACAGATATCCATCAGTATAAGGTATGTGTGTAAGGTAAACAAAACACATTTAATTTCTCTCTGAATTCCTTTCCTGTACCTCTGTGCCCTCAGCAGACATAAATGGCACTCATTAATCACGTTATTTAACTGACAATACTCAACAATGTCGATACGTCAAGATAAAAGCTACAATGGTCAAGAAAACATTTTAACCAACAGATCTCAAAGCCATGAAGAAAACATTGACCTGTATGGGTAAAGAGGTTGGTTACTGTACCTCTGCTTTGAAACAGGTAAAATACTATGCACAAAGAACAACCGTGCTTTGCAGTGCTACCCAGACCTTGCCACAGCCTGTAGTAGCACAAAAAAACTTAAAATGCCTTAAAAACTATCATTTAACTTGAACACAGTGTTTGTGCATGTGTCAGGTTCTGCTGGATGTAGCTCTCCTCTCCTCCAGTTCCCAGTAACAGCTCCCAGTATCAGGGCCCAGTCAGAGCCTCTCCATCTCTGGTGATCCTCTCTGGATCATCAGGACGTAGATGATCCTGGCTTAGCACCTTTTCCACTTTGATTCCTCATGGGCACAGAAATGAATCCCACCTGATGAGAGAAGAAGACGCAGCAGGAGTCATACTTCAGAGTTGACAGAGACGCCTCCATCAGGCAGCAGTCAGTACTGCAGCATCAAGAGCAGAGAGAGAGTCCCTGAAGGCATCACTGCTGCAGAGACAGAGATCCTCACTGCTGCTGTGAGCTTCAGAGCTGCTCAAACCACAGTCTCAGTCACACTGGAGTTTCATCTGCTCTGACATCTGACAGGACTAATGTGGCAGTCTTTGGACCAGACAGAGACACTCAGACACACTCTGTCACAGCAAGCTTTTGATTGGCTAACTGTTCCCTCTCTGTCCAATCCTGAAGCCTCCTCTCACAGCTCACTCAGGAAAGCAGCCAATGAGAAGGCTGGAGGTCTACAGGAAATACTGGATCTGTGTGTTGATGCTGAATGTGTTTGGTCCAGTCCTGCTGAAGCCAGCATGGACTGAGTCCAACCCTGTACTGAACCAGAGTCTCCAGAATTCAGCATGAAGACACTCAGTGAGGATCAGGAGAACATCAGCCTCATGTCTGCAGTTTAGTGTCACCACAACTTTCACGTCATGTTGATCTCAGCACAGAAGAAAAACATGGAGTCTGACCTCAGATCCCTCAGGCTACAGTCAGGACTCTGCTGGAGGTCTCGCAGCACTTTCACAGCATATTCCTCCACATTATTTCTACTCAGATCCAGCCATGTCAGGTGGGAGGGGTTGGACTTCAGAGCTGAGGCCAGAGAGGCACAGCTGATCTCTGACAAACTGCAGCGACTCAACCTGAATTAAGTATAAATTAAGATGAATAAAAGTTAATTATGACTCCAGAATTTAATACAATATGAAAATGTGATGCAAAGTAAATTAATCCGGTTCAGTTCTTAATGAAAATTTCAAACGTAAAACAATGACACAGAGTTAGTGAATTTACTCTAGTCTCTCCAGTCTACAGTCTGGACTCTTCAGAAAATCACACAGCAGCTTCACTCCTGAATCCCGCAGCTTGTTGTCACTCAGATCCAGCCATGTCAGATGGGAGGGGTTGGACTTCAGAGCTGAGGCCAGAGAAGCACAGCTGATCTCTGACAAACTGCACTTCCCCAGCCTGAAAAAGGAATAAATAAAGTCAAGTTAGAAGACAATGTTCATGACCATAGGTAAGGGGTGGAAAGGAGACTGAATGCTAAATGGGTGAGCATTGGCTCATTTCCCACCACAGCCTAGACACTGCCCCGATTTGTCTGTCTGACTCTTTTCTCACTCATGAAGAAGACCCCAAGATTCTTGTGTCACCAGGAGGTTTGTTGGGCTTAAATGCAACACAGAATAGGGTAGAGACCCCAAGCAGGCTTTGTTAAGTTCAGGGTTTGCAGCCCCAGTCAAGACAGCGGACACAAGCATGCTCACTGGAAGGTAGCAGGAAGGACTGGCTAGCCTAACCCAGAGATCGAGCTCTCACATCTGTCTAGGGCCGTGAACATGGCTGGGGACAATGTCTGCCACTAAGGATCAGGATGCAGAAGGTAGGTTGGTCTGGTGATCACACGCATAGCCACAATCAGAAAGCAGGTCGGATAGCTGGGACAGAGCTCACTCTTGGTTGTAATCAGAGGGCACGTCGGGTTACCCGAAAACAAATCATGGTCATACTGAAGGGCAGGTCAGGATACCAAGACAGGACAAGAGGCAGAGGCTTAAAGGAGGGACTTGTCTCCAACCAGTAGTAGGCACTCCACCCTTTTGCGGTTCAGAACCATCACCTTATCACCGCAGGGTGCTGCCTACCAGTACTTGCAGTGGGACTCCAGCAGGCCAACTATGTCCTGACTACTCACACACTCACAGACTTCCTGTGAACACGCCTCTATTGCCCCATTTCCACTACATGGTACCGGCTCGGCTCTACTCGACTCAACTCGGCCTTGTTCTCAGCCCTGTTTTGTAGTACCTACTTGCCTGCTGGGCCAAGCTGGGCCAAGTCAGGTCAAGTAGGGCTGGGTTTCATCAGAAATACCAGCCTGTCATAAAAAACAAACACGAAAACTTTCCTCTCACAGTGAAGTTGGGCTGGATACAGAAAAGTTCAAACCTGCTGTGCTACCCGACATTGTCTGATCTTTGTGGTATCTCCCAAACTAACCTTGTTTTTCTGCAATATTTCGCTTCACTGCCTCCAGCCTCTTCTGGAAAACACTTTACTCCTTACTGTGGCAAACTGCCATATACCCAGGATCAAAATGATCAGCGTTCAATTTTCTCCATCGTTTGGGTACCATTGTTGTTGTTTTTCTTCCCCCTACTTTTAATTGGCGGTCAGTGGTGTCGCCTTGAAGATGATGTCACACGCACACGTTGCTATGACGACTGGGTACTCTCAACGCGGCACTGTTTTGTGATGGAAACGCAAGCTGGGCCAAGTTGAGCAGAATCAAGGCAAGAAGAGTCGAGTCGAGTTGAGCCGAGCCGGTACCATGTAGTGTAAACGGGATATAAGTAAGTGACATTCACACTGACCAGCTGCTGTGATTGCACTCAGAGGAAGGCAGGGCAAAAGAGGAATTAAAGGAATCCAAAACACCCTTATGGATTTAAATCTACTAGGTACACACTGAAGAGTTAAGAACATGAACCCACCTCAGAGTCTCTAGTCTACAGTTTGGATTCTCCAGTCCAGCACACAACAGCTTCACTCCTGAATCCTGCAGCTTGTTCCCACTCAGGTCGAGGAGTGTCAGATGGGAGGGACTGGATCTCAGAGCTGAGGCCACAACTTCACAATGAGTCTCTGAGAGTCCACAATCAAAGAGTCTGTGGTGATGGAGACAACAAACATAAATCTGACACTTCTGACAAACAATTGTCTTGAAATTAATTATATCCCTGAAAGTGAAGTGTCAGGCAATATATGTCAATATATGAAGGAACAAGGATTGTTCATTTGTGCCTCAGGGCATTAAGGGATACATCCATTGCATTCAGTGCCGAATACATAGGTCTAGTTTGAACATGATGTTTGATGCTGTAAAATCACTGAAGTTGGTAACTACATGCTTGTCTGTTGTCCCTGTGTTGCTGCTGACCTCTATGGATGAGGACACCAACATTCACTTGAACATTCAGGAATAGATGTGTCTCAGTCACATGCAATGCTGACTGCAGCTACAGGTATGCTTGTCACTTTGGTTATTTATATATATGACATTTTTTGTTGCAAGCAATGACTTTTGTGGTCGTAATTTTTGTTGTTTGCCCAAATACAGAATCAACAATAAAACGTGTTCATGCAGTTTCACATCTAGACTTACAGAGCCTTTCTGCAGTTCCTCACAGCTGGAATCAGTCTCTGTCGTCCTTGGTCTGATGTGTTGTATGCTTTCAAGTCCAACACATCTAGAACCTCCTCTGACATCTGCAGCATGTAGGCCAGAGCTGAGCAGTGGATCTCTGAGAGTTCCTGCTCTGATCTGTTCTCTGACTTCAGGAACTCTTGGATCTCCTGATGCACTGATTGATCCTTCAGCTCCATCAGACAGTGGAAGATGTTGATGCTTCTGTCAGGAGAGATCCCAAGACTATTCATCTCCTTCAGGTTGTCGATGGCTCTCTGAATGATTTCTAGACTGTTCTCTGTGTGACCCAGCAGACCTCCTAAGAGTCTCTGGTTGGACTCCAGAGAGAGGCCATGAAGGAAGCGGACAAACAGGTCCAGGTGACCATTTTCACTCTCCAGAGCTTTCTTCATGTTGCTCTTCAGAAAGACATCCAGGGATTGGACTTGGCTAACAACCCTCTGAAAAATCTTCTTTATCTTAATTAAAGTTGGTATTGTGACCCTGTGCTTGTGGTGTTTTCCCAGGAAAGGCTTCAGTACCTCATTCTTCCTATTCATGAAGCAGTGGAACATGTAGAATGCAGCCAGGAACTCCTGAACACTCAGATGAACAAAGGAGTAAACAGTTTTCTGGAATATCACACACTCTCTCTTGAAGATCTCTGTACAAACTCCTGAGTACACCGAGGCCTCTGAGACATCCAGACCACACCTCTCCAGGTCTTCTTGGTAGAACATGATGTTTCCTTTCTCCAGATGTTCAAAGGCCAGCCTCCCCAGCTTCAGAAGAACTTCCCTGTCCTCCTCCATCAGCTCATGTGGACTGGTCTCTGGTCCCTCCTGGTACTTCTGCTTCTTCCTCTTGGTCTGGAGCAGCAGGAAGTGTGAGTACATGTCAGTCAGGGTCTTGGGCAGCTCTCCTCTCTGCCTTGATGTCAACATGTGCTCCAGAACTGTGGCAGTGATCCAGCAGAAGACTGGGATCTGACACATGATGTGGAGACTCCTGGAGGCCTTGATGTGTGAGATGATGCTGCTGGACAGTTCTTCATCTCTGAACCTCTTCCTGAAGTACTGGTCCTTCTGTACATCAGTGAAGCCTCGTACTTCTGTGACTCTGTCCACACATCCAGGAGGGATCTGATGGGCTGCTGCAGGTCTGGAGGTGATCCAGACCAGAGCAGAGGGAAGCAGCTTCCCCTGGATGAGGTTTGTCAGCAGGACGCTGACTGAGGTCTTCTGGGAGACATCAGACACAACCTGATGGTTGTGGAAGTCCAGAGAGAGTCTGCTTTCATCCAGGCCGTCAAAGATGAAGAGCAGCTTCCAGAGGGAGAGCTGCTCTGCTGTCACCTTCTGGAATGTTGGATGGAACACCTGGAGCAGAGAGAGAAGACTGTGCTGCTGCTCTCTGAGCAGGTTCAGCTCCCTGAAGGAAAGAACAATCACTGCACTGACATCTTGGTTTCCTGAACCCTCTGCCCAGTCCAGACTGAACTTCTGCATCGAGAAGGTTTTTCCAGCTCCAGCGACGCCTCTGGTCAGGACCACTCTGATGGAGCTCTGCTGGTCAGGTAAGGCTTTGAAGATGTCCTGGCACCTGATTAGAGCATCATGGAGGATCTTCTCCTTCTTGGAGGTGGTCTCCAGCTGCATCACCTCATGTTGGGTGTTGACCTCTTCACTCTGTCCCTCTGTGATGTAGAGCTCAGTGTAGATGCTGTTGAGGAGGGTTCCACTTCCTGCTCCTTCACTTCCTTCAGTCACACGTTCACATCTCCTCCTCAGACTGATCTTATATTCATCTAAAACCTCCTGCAGACCTCCATCTGCTGACAGAGGAAACAAACACCGACACTAAACTCAGAGTGAGAATTTGAACAAATACAGATGTATAAATGGATGAATGTTGTGCTGATATTCAAGGTTCTGAACATAACAACTGTCCCTCTAATAAATGAGAAGGTCCAGTTTCCAGACATGGAGACATCAGCAGACAGATGTGCAGTCTTACTTTGTGCAGTGCTGGTCTGACTGGATGTCTGCAGTCCAGCTGTGGTTCTGGATCTTCCTCCACTCAGCTGCTCCTCTGCAGAAACCAAACTCCTCTTCCTCTCTCTGTGAACATTTCTAAGTGATTAAAGTATTTAATGCCCTGTTTGTAAATTCCCTGTCTCTCTTTCCTTTCTCCAATTAAATAAATGCTGTAGGCCATTAATATACTCTTAACAGCACATATGGTACATAATATTTTTCTAAAAACATTTTTTTTTACCTTTGTACTGCCTCTGGATGAATGTTCTCAATCAAGACAAATACACAATCTAAAACATGACAGTGGCATAGGGTAGCTTGTCCACCCGTTACATATGTCACACATCAATAAGTCAGAACCAGTTAGACCAGTCACTGATAAACACAAAAGCATTATCAAGATCCAAAGAGTGATCATGGACCTAATGTTTCTGTATAACTTGCAAATAGCAAAGCATTCCCAGCAGGGGAAAATTTCTCTTACTGTGCGTCTGAGGGTCCAGGTTCATTTCTGAAGTCTATAAAGTGTCCTTTAGACGCATCACTCTTCATAGACAGACAGCTGGGAGCTGCAGTCTCTGCTCTCTGTCCGTCATTCTGATCTCTGCAAACAGAGAGATGTTTTCCTTCATATGCTTCACATAAACTCGGTGTAAAGTTGAAAATACTCAAACAACTTCTTCTCTTCATAATCAGCAGTTTTCAAAGATTGTTTGCAATATGTGAGATGAGGTTATGTTTTTTGGGCGACTGCCAGGTGCCACAGTCACAGAATCTGCATATTCTCGAAACTGAGGAAGAAATTTCCAAACTTCTGAGAGGATCTCCACTCCTAACCACTTCACTAAAAATATCTATCTGCACTTTTGTCCTCCTATCTCCTGCCATAAATCACTATTGCTGTCCTTCAACTGTCAGTCGCTTAGGGTAAAAGCCTCTGCTAAGGTAGTTGTCATTCCAATAGATATATCAGAGATCAGAGACCTGACTCACCTGTTCGGCTCCTCCAATCACTGGAGTAAAACTTACCTTAACTGCATGAATATTGCCAGATTGTCCTCAAAGTTACATGACTCTCCAGCACCAACCTGTTTTGTCCTCCACTCCTCCTCATGTCCCTAGCCCTCCTCACTCAACCAGTCTTTGGGCCTCGTGGTACCTTTGTGACTCCTGCTCTCCTGACCTGACCTGCATTTGTCTCTGGATCTTCACTCAACTATGCCTTGCACTTACCCTACCTTTAGCTGTAGTCAAAAAGGTGACTTCTGACTATAACATTTGCGGTCTGTGTGCATTTGGGTCCGTCTCAATATTGCTGATATGAGTAAATGGATGAAATTAAGATGGCTGAAGCCCAATATTTCTCAGACAAATGTCAGAACATTCAGAGTTAATAATATGATCTGAGGAGAAATACAAGGGAACAAATCACACATGAAGCATGTGCTTCCAGATGTTGAACCAATGCAAATATTCCCAGCAACTTCGACGTGGCAGCAGGAACATGAGTAAATTGTATTCTGTAATTTCCTGATTGTTCTGCTTCATGAGTCTGAATTACTATGCAGAACTTCCTTCTCTCTCAGTGCGTCACAGTTAAAACAGTCAGACAAGTTAGACCAGTCTCTTCAGACTGGCAACCGCTGATACAGTTCCATATAAGCAGGATGTAGCATTTTCTAAACTTTTATAGATTCTGGGTCATGACGTGATCCAGAAACTGCCTATGATCACGAACTTCACGTTAGTGTACAACTGTACAACTATGTACACATTGTTGCCGTGAGGTAAAGGCTGTTACGAAATGGCACAATAAATAAAGTTGAAGTGGCAGACGACAAAACGTTTCCATCTAACACTCAAGCAGAGAGGGGTAGTTCTCTTACTGTGTGTCTGAGGGTCCAGATTCACTGCTGAAGTCTATAGGGTGACCTTTAGACATGTCACTCTTCATAGACAGACAGCTGGGAGCTGCAGTCTCTGCTCTGTCTTCCTCTTCCTCCACATTAACTCATCTTCTGCGTACACCCACGCGCACACACACACACACACACACACACACACAAACAGACATTGTAAACAAACAGCCAGCACTCCACTTTATGGTGAAATTATCGAAATATTGAATAAACACTCACATCGCCTCGGCTTTAGTTTCCCTCCATCGAGTGTTTGGGTTTCAAACTCACTGGTCTGAATTCTTTCACTTTTGTTTACTACTCAATGTCACATTCAGTTAGCTCCCCCCCCGGTCTCTCTCTCTCTCTGTGAGAGAGGGAGAGACTGTTTCACAGGTGAGCTCTTGGACGTGTTCATAAGAATTGGTTTTGACAAAGAAAACTGAACGAAATGGATGAAATAATGTGAATGGACTGTTCTAAACGAAACATTCCAGTGATGTTTTACAACTGGTCCTCTGCGTCAGGGACCAAAGCAAACGCCAGCAGAGAGCGAAAGCTGAACTTCAGGTTAGTGTCGACACACATTTTCAGCCGCTGGCATGGACATCTGGAGTTAAAGATGACCGGTTGATGATGGAAGAACATCAGTGCGATACAGTTATCAGTTTCCAAACTTTGACGAGATCCCATGTCTTTATCCATCCATCATCTCCAACACTTTTGTCAAACTCGAGGCTGAATCTGTGCCATGTCTTTTCATGAGCTTAAGATGAAGGTCTGGGGTTGCCAGAGCGCACACAAACTGCATATCCCATCATGCATGTGGGAATACTGAGCAATGACATGATGATTGGCAGGTTCATCAGGTGTTCAAACAGTAAACTGAAGAAAAATAGTGACGACCACAGAGTAGAAAAAAGACTTTGGCCAAAAGGAAACCAAAAATTACATTTAGCTGCCAAAAATAATCATTTTAATGGGAAAAAATGTTATAAAATTACAATATTTACAGATAAAGTTCTTGATTTACTGCTATACAGGTGCAAAATTTTCACTTTTGATTGTTTTCTGTTTTGGCACAATAAAACTGGTGCTTCTGCCCATTTCTGCTGCTTCTAGACCATGTAGGACTCCACATCCTGAAGGTTTTCTCTGAAGTAAAGGTCACATTCAACGTAGGAAGGCAGATTTCCAACGTCGAATCGTCCAGAAATCTGATAAATGTAAACTGGCCTCCTGAAAAAAACAAGTAAAAAAAACAGCCTGTGAAAATAGGATTTAGAGACCTAAATTCATGAAAATCAGAGAGGTAGGACTCATAATCACCTTGGAATGAGCCAAGATACAAAGTTCCCTGGGGCGTCTCTCTCCTCAATAGGAGCCTCCTTTGGGAAGAACAAATAGTGTGTGTTCGTAAATGTTAAGAAACAACATTATTTAATCATAATTCACAAAACATGTAGGACCTGTGAGGGATACATTCACCTTCTTTTCCTCAATGAAGGTTTCCAACAGAGGAAGGCTTTCCTTGGAAAACACGTAGAAACAGGGACACTGAAAAGCAGAGACATCATTGGCTGGTGGTCTGAGAGCAGCACTGGACATTCTTCACTGCTGATTTTGTGTGGCACAGACTTACTGCCAGCCTCGACTTTGTCTCGGAAGGACGAGGTTTCTCCCTCATACGGAGGACGCGGAGGTCGCCATCGACTTCCAGTATGCCGTATTTCTGGGTTTCTGTGCAGACACGACACAGACGCGCACCGTCTTTACCTCACACGTCACCTGAAACGTCTCCGATACGTCCGCTAGAAAAACTCACCCTCCTCTCTGCACTGGTACGACAGCACCAGGCAGCTCTCCTCGCTCTTTGCTTGGAGGTCAGAAAACCTCTGTTTTACTTTGGTGAGGCTGAAATCCTCCTTGAAGAGGGTGTCGCTGTGGAGGATGGCACCTGAGATGAATCTGGCAGAAACCTGGATGTTGTTTTAGGTTGTAAATAAATGTTAAACTGTAACCTTACCCCCCGATCACCAAGATGTGATCGTCTATCTGAAAGTGCTTCACTGCAAGTTGAAGGCAGGCCACGGCACCGAGACGGCCCTGCAGAAATTAGTTATTGTCTTAAAATGACCCCTAAATGACCCTTTCATTCATGAAAGATGAATGCATCTAGAAATATAATGCACACAATCACAATGCCCTGAGCCAGGATCTTTACTTGCCAATCACTACAACAAAATCATGTACGAGTGTTTCTGGAGAACTGCAGTAAAATGCAAAAAAAAGAAGATTTATGCACTTAAAATGATCACAAAACACATAATTTAGTTGGGGATATTTGCAGCACAGCTGACAATATTGCACATTGACTGCATTACTAACTAGCTACAGTTACTCGAATCCGAGTTACTGAGTTAGAAGAGGATAGAATAAAGTCTGCAATGTCCAAAACATTCACCTCATTACTTGTTGTTTGATCGCTGAGGATCTTGACATTTGTAAACTGTGATGCCCACTCCTCAAATGCAGCCTGATAGATGCCGTTGGTCTGTGGAGGAGAAAACGGTGACAAATCATTCAATCTGAATCTGAATGTTGGCTTCAGAGTTTTACCCCAGGGATAATTATTAGCCATACTGAAGACATCATCCGTGATCCGTGATTTTATTGCCATTCCAGTCTGGAAAAAGTCTTACATGAGCCTACAAACATTTACATGAATGAAACAGAATAGGTGACTGGGGTCCCAGTAGGTGCCAATAAGTAAACATAATAAACAGTCCAAACTATAAGTAATATAAGAAGAAGAAGCAGAGATTAAGAAATCTACGACAGACAAAATGACACCTATGAACAATGGTCTGTAAATATGGGACCTGATGTGCTAAATGACAGTAGATACGTATATAATTGATATATTGTATGGACGTGTCACAGGTATTTTCAGATGTCAGATGTTCAATTATCTGTGTAGTGGAATATGACGATACAACTGTTCAGAAGAACTGACAAGCCTTCGACTCCTGAACTTCGCTGTAGTAACTTACTTACAACTACATAAATGTCGTCCACGCAGCGGGACGCGGTCAGACTGTGGACCCAGTGTGAGACCAGGGCCCGGGCCCCCACCGGCAGCAGCGGCTTCGCTATCCCGGCCAGGTGAGCGAACCTCCCGCTGGTGTCCGCAGACACGTCCCTCTGGAGTCTGGTCCCGTAGCCGGCGGCGAGAATAACAGCCTTCATGTTTTCAAGCCCTCTGGCAAAGCCCTGCTTCTCAGATCAGGAAGTCCAAAATGTCACGTGACCCGGGCAGCTTTCAAATAGTTCCCGGAAGTTCCAGACGTCAGTAGTACGGTTCATGACAGCAACCATAATATTAGTTTGCACGGCTCCTTTTGTTAGGCGGTCTGTCGACTTGTTACTATTAATATCTATCTATCTATCTATCTATCTATCTATCTATCTATCTATCTATCTATCTATCTATCTATCTATCTATCTATCTATCTATCTATCTATCTATCTATCTATCTATCTATCTATCTATCTATCTATCTATCTATCTATCTATCTATCTATCCATCCATCTATCTATCTTTTTACGTCAGCGATTATCCGTTGTTACATCTGCACATTCCATGTAACCGCTGGAATATCGTTTTACATGACACGTTTATCTCATCAATAATCTAGGTCACTGTTCGTGAACAGCAACTACTGGTATACTACTGGTTAACAAAAGTGATTTGCGGTACTCGCCAAGACGGGGCTTTATACGAATTTTCCCTGTCGGAAAGTAATTTTTCCGATTATTCCGACACCACTGGACGCAGCATTACTGGGCCTCTTTCTTAGCCCCGCCCCTTGTATAATTGTCAGTGATTTGATTGGGCGGCTCTCTACGCCCCGCCTCTCAGGCCCGCCCCCGTCTTCCGTCTCACAGACGGATGTCGGGGTGGGAGTGACAGCCTGGGCGCAGCCACAGCAGCCTCGGCTCCACGGCAGGGAGAGGCGGGGAGCCCACCGACATGGAGGTGAAACGCCTGTGAGTATCCGCAGCCCGGGGACCATGAAGCTCGCCTCGGCGGCCTGCTACGGGCTGGCTCTGGGGCTCCTGGCGGTGGGCCTGCGGGAGCTGCTGACGGGCTACGAGGAGAACAGATGCAGTATGACATACATGTTCGAGTACCCAGAGTATCGGGTGAGTAGCCTCATTAATACACATCGGTTAGCCCGTAACACCTGCCGACCCTTCGCTGTTCCCAGTTGCAGATGAATGTTCAGCACCTCGTTAAGATTTTTTTTATCTAAACTGGAACAAAAGGCAGAATAATCACCAGAGCTTTTTATGTATGAAACCTGCTAATAGCAGCTACGGTGGCCCGAAGGGAGGGTGCGCTTTTCCCCTCACAAACACTCACCTGAGGTGAAACACCCTCAAGCTGGAGGTGTTTCGAGGAAACGGATTAGACGAGAAGTGGCCTGATTTAGCCAGGTTATAAAAGTACAAATCAACCTGCGCATCTTGGAAACTATCTTGGGACGTGGAAATTAGATTATGTGTGTTTAAGCAGGTTTTTAAGGCTCTGTATGCTGTTAAAGCAGGTTTTTATTGGCTTGTGTGTTTATATGTAGATTTATGAAGGTTTTGTACTTTGTACTACAGTATAGAAGGTTTTAGAGATTTTTTGTGTTTGTATAAGAGTTTAGAGGTATTATATGTTAGTAAAGCATGCTTTAGAGGTTTTATGTGTTGTGTCTATATGGTTTTGTATGATTTTTAAATGAGGTGAGAGAGGAATTAACATGGAAATCTGGGTTACTACTTAAAATGCAAGACACAAATGTAGAAGCTGTACTTTAATCGTGTTCTGGGGGTCCACAGTTAAACACAGTTAAACACACAGTTTTTCAGTATTCAGTGTTTCCGGGCCACAGATGTAGTTAGGTTTAGACTTTAAAACGGTGTGAACTGCAGGTGAAGTTTAAGTGTGCCTGTCAGTAGTAGATCATTCATGTGCAGTTGAGACATTCTTGTGAGACATGTCCTAGACTGAACGTGAATGTGAGACTTGACCCTTTGAGTGTGTCTGTAGGAAGGTATTATTGTTACTTTATAAACAATCATACGATTTTAACTTATCTAAGACACTTACAGATCTGTCTACGTATTTGTAGAACTGTTTACACATTTACAGGTTCATATACACATTTACAGATCTTAGCGTGCATTTGCAAATTTGTCCTTACTAGACTTTGTGTGAATCTGGATACAGACAAGGATTTTTGTTTAACACATTTTACGATTCCATGTACTTACACACAAACATCAGTACGCATTTACAAATCTGATCGCACACGCACAGATTGAGACAGTGCCTCCGTATGTCTGTGTGTTGTCTGTCTTCCCTGCAGCGAGTGGCTTTGCCTCGGCGTGTGGTCAGGCTCTACCCGGCGTACGGGCTCTACCTGTACGGAGAGGGGCTGTACGCCCAGGAAACCCGCGCCCTCAAACTCACCGGGGCACCTGTGCTCTTCCTGCCCGGAAATGCAGGAAGTTACAAACAAGGTGAGCGTATAGACGGTCTGGCCACCATGTGTTTCCTCCCTGTGGCTGTGCATATGCACACACACACACACACACACACACACACACACACACACACACACACACACACACACACACACACACACACACACACACACACACACACTCCCTGAACTGTTATTTTTCTTTATTTGTGTTGTGCAGTATAACTCAATATTACCAGTATAATCCATATAATCAGTGCGATGTGCTTTTGTTTTCTGTCTTCTATTGACATGTTTCTGCCATCTCGGCTACTGCCACACTGCACATTCCCCCACCACTAGACTCGGAGACATCTCCTCTATGTCTCTGTATTAGTCTCATTTGAGGATTGAGAGGCAAAGACGGCAGGAGGTGACTTTCCTCCTTCAGTGGCTGGACGTGCTGAGGTTGTTTGAGGACACTAGTGTGACTTCATGCTTTTTGGTGATTCGGTTTCTACCTGACTGGAGTGCGGATGGGTTCAACCTTCAGCACCAAGAACAAAACCAACAGCCACTTGTTCCCATCGCCCAAATTATTGGAAACACATCAACGAACCAAGCTGTCGAAACACATAGCTGAAGATCATCCAGAAATGCACCACTCTGTCCATCCGCTCGTGCCTTGCTCAGCATAGAAGCCTGAAACTTCCTGCTGAGCTGATATTTAATCTTATTAACAACTTTCTTTCGACTTCGTGCGGAACGCTGCAGCTGTGTGTGGGAGGAAAACACCCACACTCTCCACACAAACACACTTAGCATTTACGCTCTTGGTTGTTTCCTCACGTTTCCTGTCCTACATTCAGTCTCCTCCGGCTGATGTCTCAACACCAACCACCAGTAACACCAGTTACTGGTGGTTGCATACATAGGCTGGTGCAGCCTATGTGAATTTAATGAGCCTTTTTTTTTTGCTGTAAAGTAACAGTACTCTTTCTAGGTCACGCAGAGATACCCTGCCCCGAACACGCTCAGGATGTGATGATTCTAATGAATAATTCAAAATCTAAAAGCCAAAAGAAAAGGAAATTAGAGCATTGATAATGGTTGCAGTGTGTGTCAGGTGTGACGTCGCAGTGTTTTCACACTGGTTTTGTCGTCTCCTCTCCTGCTGAAGCTCGCTCCCTGGGCTCCGTGGCTCTGAGGAAGTCTGAGAACGTGGAGGGAGGTCTCCACTTCAACGTCTTCACCGTAGACTTCAACGAGGAGCTGGTGGCGCTGTACGGTGGCAGCCTGCTCCGCCAGACGCACTTCCTGCACGAGAGCATCAAGGCCATCCTGCGGCTGTACAAGGTCAGGCCTCGGGTTTCACCTGCTGGTCAGACTGGTTCGCTCACCCAGCCGGGCGACAGCTGCTGCTGGAGCTGCTGCTGGAGCTGCTGCTGGAGCTGCTGGAGTCTGGTTTCATTTCGGGGGATGCGTATCAGACACATTCCGACACCTTCTCCAGTTAATGAACATGTAAATGAATGAGATGTTTGTGAAGTTCACAGAGAGCAGTGTGGAGAACAGATTAAAGCCAGGACACCGGTTTCTCTTAAAAACAGAACCTTTCCGCCACAGAGTTGGATGACATACTACCACAATCAGTCACCTGTCCACTGTAGATGAGCAATTGTCCAGATCTGGGTCTCTGCTTCTGCAGCAGTTGTGCAGTTGTTTTGCACTTTATCTCTATTTATGTCAATGCACACTCTACACTCTTTCTTTGACTTGGCCCCGGTGACAAATACAGTTTGCATGTTACGTTATGCATGTTATATCATGGTTGCGTGTTATACATATATGTGTGTGTGGGTTTGCTCTGGGTACTCGGTTCCCTTCCACAATCTAAAAACAGGCATCATGGCCGATTTGAGACTTGCTATTAGGTGTGAGTGAGAGAATGAATGGTGTTTATACACATCCTGTGATGGACTGGAGACCTGTCCAGGGAGCTGGGGATGGGCTCCAGTAGACCCCGGGACACCATCAGAGAAGCTGGGTGGGAGACCAGATCAGCTGGGTGCACTTGCTAAATTCATACGATGAACACTTCAGTTAACTGCTTTTAATAAGTAGATATCCACCATTAGTTTGTGTCTTTTTGTTTGATTTTGGTCTTTTGCATTTTGACAGTTATTCAGTTTTTTTTTTATTTTGTTTTCGTTGTGGTTTCAATGAGAACCAGCAACCGCCTCGGCCACTCTGGGCAGTTACACTGGTTCCAGTAAAGCATGTTTTCAAGATGCCAGCCTGCAGCTCCTGCCACAGTAAAACCAGTCTGACCAGTCTGTAGACACGTCTCTGAAACGCAGCAGGAAATAACCAACCTTCATCCATGCCAGAGGACTTACACACAAGCTGCAGCTGCATCAGAAGCTAATGTCCTCTCTAATGTCCTCCGTCTGTGCCTGCAGCACCTGAAGACCCCCCCCCAGAGCGTGGTCCTGGTGGGCCACTCCATGGGCGGGGTGGTGGCCCGGGCGCTCTTCACCCTGCCCCGCTTCAACACCAACCTGGTCAGCCTGATCCTCACCCAGGCCTCCCCTCACCTGGCCCCGGTGCTGGCGCTGGACCCGTACCTGCTGGGTACGGACCCCTGCTGAGCAGCCACCCTCTCTGGACCAAACTCTGTCACACCCAACATGTGCTCTCTCTTCTCACCATTTTAACATGATGGCATGAGGTCGTATTCAACAGTCATCCTTGCTACAATACAACTCATTTTTGAAAAAAAGTTCATACTCTGGTCCTCTACCCTCTCGGCTTTTAACAATGATCGATGTGATTTCCTGTTCCTACAGTGTGTGGATTTTCTGCTCTATTTTATCTTACATTTTGTTCTCCTCATTGAGGAATGGAAAAGATAATAAAACATTCATAATGTGCAGTAATGCGATAATAAAGACGATGATGTGTTTTTCTGTAGATTTCTACTCTGCAGTGAAGCAGAAGTGGGTGCACCAGGCCACCAAGCTGAGGAACGTCACCGTCCTGTCTGTCGGAGGCGGTTACCGTGACTACCAGGTCCGCTCCGGCCTCACGTCCCTGCCCTGTCCGCCCGGAGACCCCAACAAGCTGTCGCTGGTGGTGAGTGATGAGAGGAGACAGTCTTCAGGCTTCAGGTGGGGGGGTGGGAGCTACGCCCCCAGCCACTGAGGCCTGACTTTTGGGATGTGTGATATGAGGCAGTGATGATGGCAAACTGTGTTCTGGACACAGTGTTGGAGCCAGTAAAAACAGTTCAAACTCGCTCAGTTTAAAGTGAAATCTGTCAAAGAACGACGTTGTACAAACTTGTCAGTGGAGTTCTTCATTTTATGGTTGTTAAACCAAGAGAAGATCCTGCAACTACAGTTAAACAATTATATTTTGCATTGGAGAATAATAGATTTTTGTTAACATACATAACTGATCATATAAAGACAATCTGCAAAAATCTGCACCAGCAGGTCAACAGTTCACAGTCAGCCCAGTGAATGCTGTCGATTCATCCCTGGAACTGCAGTGTTTCTGAAGAGTTTCCCCAGAGAGCTACTTCATGTTTTACCCTGCACTGCTCCTCACAGTTTGCTTCTTTGTGTGTTCATCAAGGCCACTGCCGTCCCCAGGACCTGGGTGTCCACCGACCATCTGTCCATCGTTTGGTAAAAGCTCAGCACTGTGTCTGAACCAGCGTCCTCTCAGGACACACTCTGCCCAGTCTGAAGCTGCTCGGTCTGTGTGTTCCAGGTGCAAAGAGCTGGTCCTTGCTACGGTCAGAGCGTTCTTCGACCTGGTCAATCCTGAAACGCGACAGGTCAGGACAGCACCTGTTCATCAGTACGCACAGGCGTGTTCTCACAGTGACGCATGACATGATGACCAGTGTGCTCCATTAGTTCACAGACGACCCAGAGAAGAAACTGTCTGTACTGCACCACCACTTCATCCGACATCCGGTCCGACTGGTGGGAGACGCTCAGGACTCCTCCATCTCCATCCTAGGTGAGGGAGGACTATGACCTCCTTCAGAGCTTTTCAACCTCAAACCTTTACACTCTTTCTCTACCTTTTTCCAGATTTCCCTGAAGCCTGGAGTGAAGTCAACACGCTGCGCCTGGCACACACCACGCCGAAGGTACCAGACTCTCTCCCTGTGGTGATAAGAGACCAGAAACACCTGGCCCAGCGTTCCTCAGCTGTTCTCTCCCTCCACAGGAAGGACAGGTCAGATACTTCCTGTTCGCCCTGTCCAGTCGAAGGAAAGCTTACAGCCACTTCTACTGTCGGAGCAGCAACCTGGTGAGCTCCACGTCCATTTGTCCAGATGAAAGCAAAGCAGAAACCACGGCATTTTGTTCTTTTGATTTCAGATTAAAGTTCTGAACAAATAAGAGAGAAAGACTGTGTCTAATATTTACTGTGTTTGTCCAACAGGAAATGACAAGCTGGGTGTACGGCTGCACACACAAGAACGGTTCCTCATGGTAAAAATATGCTGTGCATGTCTTCCTCTTCCACCTGTGTCCTCACTGCAGAGTCAAAGTCACGCTTTCGGTTTGTTTTCCCCAGCGTGCATGCAGTCGATCTGTCCATGGATACTGAGCTTCTGCCTCCGTACAAGGTGAGGTTTCAGTCCAGTCCAGGCCAGTCCAGGCCAGTCCAGTCCAGTCCAGTCCAGTCCAGTCCAGTCCAGTCCAGCCCAGTCCTGAGCTGCTGCTGGCTTCTCATCACCTGTGCTTCTCCTCAGGTTCTGATTCTGAGCCTCAGCGACTTGTCCTCAGTCACTCATCTGGTTGTTTCAGCCTCCAACCTCAGTGGCAAACAGGTAGCGTGTGATGACTGAGTGGGTGGGCTCAGGACACTGTTTTTATATATATATATATATATATATATATATATATATATAGAGAGAGAGAGTAATACTGAAGAGTATGTGTCAACTTAAAATCAGTCAGTCATGAAAACTGACATTACAGAAAAGCTGCTGTGAACAGTAATGTTTTCAGGCCTGGTTTGAGGCCTGCATTTCATTTTTGAAGTTGTTTATTATTGTTTTGCTGGTCTGCAGTTCACGGTGGAGTGTGAGTGGCAGAGACGAGAGTCTCAGACCTCGTCTGTGCCGGTGCCTCACGTCCTGTCGCTGGGTGAGTTGTGCCTCCGTCTCCCAGCAGCGATCTCTGAAACATGACACGCTCCTTGACGGACGCCCCCCCCCCTTTCCCCACCTCCCCCACCTCTCCCCCCTCCCCCCTCCCCCCACCAGGTCTGACCGTCAGTGACGTCACCATCAACTCCTCTGGACTGCTCCACACGGTGGAGCTGCAGAACTTCCACCAGGTCTACCAGGCCTTCAGAATCAACGTGGCCAGCCAGTGCAAAGTGCATAAAGGTGCGTGTCCCCTGGGGATACAGCTGCAGGCAGGTGTGCAGATGTTGGGATGTAACAACTGCCCCCCCCCCCCACACACACACACACACACACACTCCTCCCCTCTCTCCCCCTCCCCAGAGAGACTGCCCAGCGTGTACAGGATAAATGTGCCGTGGTTCAGAGAAGACTCTTTGACCACAGCCAGGTGAGTCACAACAGCTGTCTGCTCCTGTCCTGCTCCCCCTCCTCCTCCTCATTCTCCTCCTCCTCATTCTCCTCCTCCTCATTCTCCTCGTCCTGTCTGCCAGTGTGCCCTCAGTGACTGAAATCTCAGGGATGCTCCACACAAGTCGTCCAGACAACACCTCAGGTGTCCTCCTCCAGCTCCACACTGCCCCCAACTGCCAGTACAAGGTACTGCCCCTCAGCTGCTGAGACACTGACAGCCTGGTGTTATATGTTTATTACATTTCAGAGATGTGACTGATGATGACATCTTCTGATTTTGTCCCCAGGTGTCGATCAGGACTTCGTTGCCCAGGGTGCTGGGACAGGTACTGCTTGTTTTTCTGGTCAACTTCACTTTTTTTTTTTTTAGGGGTCCAAGAAGCAAGATAGCACGAGCCATATTGTTTTTGAGCCTCCTCTTGCTCTTTCTTACACTGTTTTAATGCTCATTGGCTCTCAAAAGTGTCGTAAAGAAAACATTAAATTGTAAGAAAAACACGCTCTGTTTCACAGAAGTTGATTTTTGACCTTTGTCAGAGTCTTCTTCTCAAGGTCTGAAAGTTTTGTTCAGGATAAGGATAAAATCAGGATAGGTGTGAACGTGGACGTGCTGCTTGGACCATGATACTTGCTGCTTGTGGAGATATTCCTCTTCTTCTTCGTTGTTTCTCTCCTCTTCCCTTTCAAAACAAATGGAGGATTCAGACAGGACCAAGGCCTCAGCTCAGCTCTGATCTGATCAGACCTGCTTTCCCTCATCTGACAGATTCTGAGGTTCTGCGGGCCCATGGTGCCCGTCTACACGGCTGTGACCCTCCTCCTGGCCTGTGGGGGGCAGCTCGCCTCCATCCTCAAGTCCCGGCGGCCGGCCGACATGAGCGCCGTGCTGAGCAGGGGCCTGCAGCCGCACAAAGTCAACCTGCCCATTTACATTCTGCACAGCCTGCTCAGGTCAGACCTTAGAGCTTTAAAAACCAAAGCCTTTTCCATTCTTTTTTTTTTCCTATTCCGTTTGTCTTGTTGGTTTCTTCTCCCCTCACTTACTGGCTGTGGCTGCAGCTGCGGCTGGTTCCAGGAGCTGTGGGCTGCCCTCTGCCTCCCCCTGGTGGACTCGCTGCCCCTCAGCACCCCGGATGTCACCTTCCAGGAAGGCGAGGTCCCGGCCGAGCGCTGGCCCCACCTCCTGTCCCCTCTGCTCTACGTCTTCGGGGCAGCTGTGGCCTACTGGGGCTGCACCCTGCTGCGTCTCCTCATACGCCTGCTCTCCCTCATACTGGCTCCACTACACAGGTGAGGCCGGGTCCTGAGCTCTGATTCACTGATTCTCACCGACTTCCTTCAATAAAACCTTCATAGAAGAAACGATGCCTCCCAGCTCGACTGGAGTAGAAGCTCTCTCAGGTTGACAAACTGCTGGTGGAGGAACACTCAGTGTTTACTGTTCTCATGTCTGCTACGTCCTCACTGGCCTGTCGTGGCCCTGTTTTTCTGCTCCACACATAGACCGTCTGTGTCCAGAGACTGTGGCACGCTGCGGCCTCGCACCCAGCTCCTCGTCGCTCTGTGTCTGACCGTAGTGGGCGGGACGTCCTGTGGGGGGCTGTCAATCATAGCCGCCTTCCTCCTCCACCTTTACAGGGTGAGTTTCAGCAGAGCGTGCTATCGAACCGTGTGCACTGTTAGCTGCTCACACTGCTCTGTTTGTTCGCCTGATCAGGTCCTGAGGCTGCAGATGACCGAGAGATCTCTGCGACACATGTTGAACCTGGTAAGAAGTTCAGGTCCAGCTGCTCCTTCTGTCAGCTCCTCACAAACATGGCACGGACTGAACGAAGTCTGTCTGCACAAGGCATGGAAAGACTTGTCTGTGCATTTGTTCTCAGGTGGTTCGGTTAGGGTTAGGGTTAGGGCTTTGTTATTAATGCATTTCTCTGCTTCTGTGATGCACCACAAATTGCCAGTCTTAAGAATGCTGCTGTGGGCATAAGCGGCCTGGCCTCCCACCATGTTGTGTAGTGTGAATGGAGCGAGGGCAGAGGTTCTCGTCTCGTCTCGCCTGACGATTGCAAACAGACGTTGCTGCTCCTCCTCTGCAGGCGCCTCGGAGGCACAAAGAAGCCGAGAACGGCGGCGTGGACGCCGCGTCCTGCGGCCGCCCCAGAGAATGTAACGGCGCCCCCCTGCTGTCAGAGTGCGCTCTGCAGGAGGTGAGGGACGACCTGCAGCTCCACCTCTGCCTGTCGGCGCTCTTCACGCTCCCCGTCATGCTCATCGCGCCCTCCTTCATCCACTGGATCCGCAACCTGAGGTACGGAGTGAGCGGGAGAGGGAGGCGCTTCCAGTCCCGACTGGCTCCTCTGACCGAGCAGCCACAGCCTGCAGAGCTCCTCAGAGGTCTGGTAGAGCCAGCCTGGGACTGGGGGCCGCCAGGTTGCATGTCTACAGGATGTATGCATGTATTGAGCAGCTTCCTGTGCTCTCTGCTGGCCTCCCTGCAGGTACTCTGCCCTGCTGGACCCAGACCCCTGCTGGCCCTACTTCGTGCCTGTCGTCTCCGTGTACACGCTGCTCATCAACTGCAACACGGTCAAACTCAGCAGCAGGTGAGAGAAGTGACGCCCCCTGCAGGCGAGTGGCAGCCCACGCCCCTCCTCGCCTCTTCCCCTGAGAGCAGTATGGGAATATATCGTTCAATACTGACACATATCCCAATATAAATCAGACCCCTCTGTTTTTGTCCAGCTCAAATGTTCCTTATTCCTCACATGAGAGATGTAGAAGATGTCAGACTATTTTTGAACACACTGAACGTGACAGATTTAGAACATTTTTAGATTAATAAAATGAATTGAACACAAACAACACAGACCAATACCAAACCAACAGAAAATATCCTTATCAGTCAGTCCAACTTCCTCAGGTCAATCTCCAAATCCTAGAATCCATGATGAATCCCACTGTACCCAGGCTTCATGAGTAGCTCACAGCTTGGTTTAGTAGAATGAATTAGTTTGTTCTTTGTATCTAATGTCTGTGTCAGCTGTATGTGCTGCTGTCTCAGTGGGACAGACCTGCTTAAAGAAAAGTTAGGACCATAGCAAAACCTCAACTCCAACCTCTCCTCGACATGTGAATTTGTCGATTAGAAGTAGCCGTGATGACACAGGTCAATAGCAACGAGGCTGTTGCATGTTGTGACAGGAAGTCTGGCCTGCTGAGACACACCCTGGTGAAGCTACGCTCCACAGGGTCTCTAGCGGGGCCCATTCTGGGAGCAGAGGTTTTGGTGCTGAGCACATGAAGTCCAGTAAACGCCTCCTGTCCCATCCTGTTCCTTCCCAGTAAACTCCTGGCTGTGGCGTCCCGCCTCCCGCTGCCGCTGGCCGTCGCCATGGTGACCTTCTCCCCGACTCACCTCTACAGAGTCAGCTACTTCCTGCTGGGGGCGCTGCTGCCCCTGGCGCTGTGCGGCCTGCTCTGACGCCGCCCGGCCGGAGTCGCCTCCTCCTCCTTCTCCTCCTCCTCCTTCTCCTCCTCCTCCTCCTCCTCATTCTCCTCCTCCCCCTCCCCATCCTCCCCATCCTCCTCCCCCTCCTCCTCCTCCTCCTCCTCCTCCACCGCTGCAGGCCTTTCTCTAGGGAACAGAGTTGCTCCTCTGAGGCTGGTGGAGCCAGCTTGTTTCCTCCCGTGGAGCAGAGCCACAGACATACATAGCCTGGGGGAAACTGTCACTGCTCGATGTTGGCCTCCAAAACAAACAAACAAACAAACAAGAAACAAACAAAAACAAAAAGCGTTATGGTTGTGGAACCTTTGGTGCGAACGTGGCTCCAGAAAGGCTCGAAACCTGAAACCGAGTTTGCCTTACTCTGTATATCTATAGCTCTGCCTTCAGGGAGCTGCAGCTCCGACCAGTGGGGTTCACAAACAGGGTGTTGCTGTTCAAAACGTGAGATTTTCTGTTGCTTTTGTTTTTGTTTTTGTTGTTTTGTCCAGTGTCTTTCAGTGGCGATGTTCACTGTACAACTCTTACACTGCCTCCTGCTTAGCTCAGACTCAGCTGTCGTCTAGTAGCCGTCGACATGTGACATGTCTGGTTAGGGTTAGGTCTGTCTGTCTGCCTGCCTGTCTGCCTGTCTGTCTGCCTGCCTGCCTGTCTGTCTGTCTGTCTGTCTGTCTGCCTGCCTGTCTGTCTGCCTGCCTGTCTGCCTGTCTGTCTGTCTGTCTGTCTGTCTGTCTATAATAACCAAACGGAATAAGTACAACATCACATTACGCAAACACAGGCCAAAAACACAGGACTCATTACGACTTGATTTGAAAACAACTCGTTTCTGCTGTTACAAACTCTCCAAACAAACACTACCATGTTTCTTTTTTCATGCATGTACATTTTGGGACTGTTTTCTGTGGAGGATTCACCCACTCTGAGTCCAGATAGACTTGTGTGTGTGTGTTTATGGCGACAGGAGTGAAGGAGTGAACTAAAGTTCTATGTTAGGGTTTTCTACACACACACACACACACACACACACACACTGTGCAGTTTCAGTCAAGTCTAGAAAGTGCTCGGGCTTCTTCTCGTTTTAGCTGCTCTGATTGTTCTAAGCAGCTCGTCTGATGACAGTGTGAGACAGTGTAAGGAGATGTTGGATGTCAGGTATTTTCTAGATCACTGGTCCTGTGTGTTCACTTCATCTCTTCAGCTTCTTTCTTCTCGTTGTTCTCTCCGTTTTGGGATCAGGGTCGACGAGCGGGTGCAGTCCAGCTCCTCCTACTGCAGCTCGTTCAGATATAGATGTTAACGATGGAGCTGCTTTTTCATTGTGTTTTGATTTGTTTGTTTGTTTGTTTGTTTTTGTTTTTGATGCCTTTCACTCCAAACCGATCACAAAGTGCAGCTCACAGTAAGGCTCCACTCCCACAACAGAAACCAGAATGTTTTTGCCTGATTTTGTTGGAGCTTCAGGAGCTTCAGACTGGGCTGGACTTGTTTGTTGTTGTTTTGTTTGTTGTTTTGTTGTTTTCTTTGCCCATTGTATTTCTCCTCAGTATTCGCTGAAATCCTCAAACTGCTGGTGGCTTTGAGCCTTGTGGCTCCGGGCACAGGCTGAACATTGAGCGTTGAGCTGGAATCAGATCTGTGAGATAAAGCTCGCTGTTCCTCCCTCACAGGTTTACTGTTGTGCACATGTGACGTTTTGAGATCCAGGAGGTTTTTGTTACTTTTTCCCCCCAGTTTCTGTTGAGATTATTGAAGGTGTAGTGATGAAAATTGCTGTTTCCGTATAAGTGAGGATAATTTCATCCACTTGAAGCTGGTTGTTACTGCTCTTATTTTGGGTCTATTTTCTGTGGCGGATTCATCCACTTTAGGCCCTACAGAGTATTTAGGGCAGCAGGACTGTGTGTGTGTGTGTGTGTGTGTGTGTGTGTGCATGTGTGTCTCATTGAAGAAGAAAGTGCAAAGGTTCTGTTGCACTCACACACTCTTCTCAGGAACCGTTCTGAATACAGAACGTGTTCAGCCTTTTTAGAATCGTGTGGAGGAACTGGTCTGAAGGGATGCGTCTTTTTGCCTTTTTGCTTTGTTTTGTTTTGCTTTGACATTTTCGTTTCTTTTCCACTTGAATCTTTGTTGCCAATCCAGGATTTCGTTGAACTCTGCAGTTTCACGGGTTTCATGGTCCCAGCCTACAGATTCAGCAGCGTGTGCAGCCTCGGTGGGTCCGTTCGGCTGCGGGCGTCTCTCGTCGTGTCTTTTGCCTCCCCGTGCTTCAGAGCCGTGTCGTTGGGTCGCGCCTGTCGTTCTGCCGTGCCTTTCTTCCTAGGGACAACTCGTAGGAACGTTCCCTCGACCTTGTAGATTTCCCTCTTTAAAGTGTGACTGTCTGAGAGCCGCACACTAAAGAGAGAGGCTCGCTCTCCGGGACCAGTCGACGTGAATCTGTCTCTGAATGTACCTGCTCTGAATGTGTGAGTGCCGCTGTGGGCCCCCGCCCTTCCCTCCTCTCGTCTTTCAGCTTTTCTCTCTGTACTCCTGTGCTTTGTGGATCGGTGGCGTTCACTGCATCGTTAGAACAAACTAGAACAGGCCGAGGTTTTTTAAAATCTATTTATTTCTTTTGGATTCGTGTAAATTGTGATCCGTATCGGTGTCTCACTGTGATGGCGTCCTAGTTCCAGACTTGCAGCCGATTTCATTTCCAAACTGGAAGAGTCAGACGGCGCGAGGCGGAGGTGACTTCAATACTGCCAGCTGACCGGACGAGGGGAAACGTCCCCGTCGGTCAGTGATTTGTGAAGGACTCTTCCCCGCTGTAACAGGGACTCGCTCCATGTCAGAAGCTTCTAGTCGTGTGAAGAGTCCAGAGGAAGCGGTTGCTCTTCAGAGGAAGTCGTGTCAGATCCCCTCCTGACGAGCTGTACATAGATCTACAAACACTGTGCCTGGACTAACTGATATGGAGCATAACCCCCTATAAATCAATGTAATTGTACATAAACACAAGGACTGAAAGTAGAATAAGAACAGAAGAACGTACCGTGACGCAATACACCCCAGGGGTATGAAGTGGGTTTGAGATGTCCGGCGTCTTTTAAACTTGGATCGTTGTAGTTGAGAAACTCTAACCCTCCTGTTGTCCTCACAGCTCCAGGTCAAACATGACCCGCTCTCACTAAAGACCTGATAAAACTATTCTGTTAAACTTAGAACGACTAATCTATCTATTGTGCATGAAGAGACAACCCTGCTGTTCATCAGAAACTGTCACGAGTATCATGAGGAAACATGATGAAACTTTATGCGACTTTATGTGAGAAAACTTGACTTAACATTGTAGATGTGGCTTTAAGTGAATCCATGTGACATGACATGACATGACATGACATGACATGACATTGACCTTTGGTGTCTGTTTGTGTCAAATTGTGAACAGCTTCTAAGGATATATCTACCTTTTTTCTAATGTTGGGGTCACTTTAGGAAAAGTCAAGTCCAAGAAGCAGAATCTAAGTCACTCTGACTAGCTGTTTAGTGCAGTTTTGGGTGAAATTTGACCTGAAGACAACAGGAGGGCCAAGCAGACGAAGGAAGGAGAAAACAGCTTCCTGCTTCTGCTCTGACACTCAGAACAATGAAAACATGTGTTACACTACATGTCAATGAAACGTGTCTGTGACTGTGTAAGTGCTTTAAGGTGTGGTTTCCCCACTCGTCTCGTCTCGGCCGGGAACAAATAAATCCATATCTGAGGGTAATAATTCTTTTCTAATTGTTCTTTTTTTTCTTTTGCTGGTGAGTCTCTAGCGTGGGATAGTATTTTTCTCCTCAGGTTGAAGCGTTGTTTGTGTCAAAGTGGTTCGCTTTGGTGTTTTTATATTTCTCACATTTTTATCTGATGTCATTGTAAATTAGCAAACTGTGCAATTTTTGGCACCATTGTTGTTGCAATAAAACCAAGAAAAATAAACCGAGTTTGTTTTTCTCTTTCTTCTTCTAGTCACTGTTCCCTGATGGTGAATATACAACATTAATAATACTTATTTTAATACATTTTTTATGAAATCTGTTAAATATGATCTGACAAGGGAAAAATGAAAACTAGGTCAGGCTTATATCGAGGTTCATATTTCTCCAAATAATTAAAACAAGCAAAAAAACATTCTCATGTCCAGGGATTTTAAACAGATTATTATTATTATTATTATTATTTTCTATTTCTAACCCAACCTTAACCCTAATCAAGCCACACCTCTCATAAATTCATAAATATCATAAATTTTCTGTGTGCTTGCAAAACTAGGAATAACAGATCTAACATTAAGCAGAGGAGGAATAAGAGGTAAGAAGTCGCAAGAAATGTAGGAAATAACAGTAGCTGCCACTAATGTGTCACTACTGATGACTCCTCCTCTCCTCTTGTGGGCAGCTGTACCTGCGTCCAGGTGAGCTGGGTCACTGGTGTTTGTGACAGTTGAGCTTATGTTGTCTCAGGTTTTGTTCATGCTGACAGGTGAGCTGTGTAGTCGAGGTCAGGTGACCAGCTCCACCTGCAGCCTGTAGAGGCTGCTGCTCTCCGTCGCTCAGCTGCAGCTGCGTCGCCGCAGTGTCGCCGCCAGGGGGCGCCAGCTCCCCGCCAGCTCCCCGCCCCGCGATGCTTCACTTCACACCTCAGATTACAGGTACAAATGGCTCACACCTTGGCACGGTCCTTGTTTTTCCAGAGGCTAATATCAAACTATTCTCATTTTAAGCGCTCCATTTTGTTCACTCACTCTCACTGCGACACTTATTCTCCTTCAGAGCGATCACACATTAATCGATCATGTCCTTCGGCTCAGGCTCTGTTCTGATTGGCCCGTTTGGCCTCCTCTAGTTCCAATGCAATATCTGCTGTTTATTTCTGAATGAGCACGTGATGATGTTGTTGATGCAACACAGAACACACACACACACACACACACACACACACACACACACACACACACACACACACACACACACACACACACACACACACACACACAGACCTGCAGTAGATCAGGAGTGTAGAGCACTTGTCTCCATCTCTGTCTCACCCTCTTTTCTCGCTTCGTCTCCCTCGCTCTTGCTTCCTCCTGTCCTTCCTCCTCCTCCCTCTCTCCCACTTTCCATCTCTCTCACTCACATTCTCTCTCACCACTTTCTCTCTCCCCTTCTTCTTCCTCCTCTCTTCCTCCGTCCCTCCTCTCCCTCTCTTTTCTTCCTCTCTCTCTCTTCTCTCTCTCCCGCACACACACACACGCGCAGCATATTAATGTGGGAACAGAGTGGGCGGAGATGGGAGAGAGTGTGTGTGCATGTGCGTGTGTGTTATGAACAGCTAAAACTACATCTCTGACACCTCCTCCTCCTCTCCTCCAGCAGTCACACATTACGCCACTCTCCTCCTCCTCCTTCGGGCCGCGTTTCTTCCCTTTTTCTCCCCCTCTCCTCACTCCCGCTCTGACAGCATCTTCTCCTGCTGCTGCAGCGACCTGTGATGCAGCAGCAGCAGCAGCAGGACGCAGACCTGCGCGTCTGACGCGGCAGCGGCACCAGCGACAAGCGCGGCAGGAGCGGCAGAAGCGGCAGACGCGTCCTCCTGCGCGGACGGAGCGCACACGGGGAGGCGCTGGAGGAGCAGCTCTGCTGCACACCTCTGCAGCTCCGCACCGAGCAGGGCCGGGAGCCTCCGCAGAGAGAGAGAGAGAGAGGGAGAGAGAGAGAGAGAGAGAGAGAGAGAGAGAGGGAGGGAGGGAGGGAGGGAGAGGGAGAGGAGGAGAATCCGGGCTGTACGTGACTGCGCGTCCAGCTCTGGATCTGAGAGGGAGGGAGAGTGTGTGTCACTGTGTGTGTGTGTCACTCTCTCCATTTGTGTGAGGGGGGGCCCTGGCGCTGCACCCCGCCCGTCTGTCCTCATCTGGACTGCAGGGATAACGAGCCAAACCCGTGATTTCCCCCGGACTGGAGCAGGTGTCTGCAGCCGCACCTCTGCGCCAAAGGTAAGAGCCGCTGCATGATGATGGTGATGATGAGGATGAGGAGGATGGTGATGATGATGATGATGATGATGATGATGAAGCTCAGAGCAGCTGTCACTCAGGCGCCGCAGAGTCCTGTCCTGTGTGTGTGTGTGTGTGTGATGTGTGTGTGTTATGGTTTTCATGCCTGCATCCTGTGAAGGAGACGCAGGAGAGAGAGAGAGAGAGAGAGAGAGAGAGAGAGAGAGAGAGAGAGAGAGAGAGAGAGGGAAAAAAGAGAAAGAAAATGACGTCGGGAATTCCCACAGTAATCCAAGAGGAGCGATGACACCTGCACCTGCACGTCCCGCCGGTGCGGTGCCTGCACGGCCTGCGCACAGCGGCCTTGACCAACACACACGCACACACACACACGCACACACAAGCGCGCGCACTCACACGCACACGCATACACTCAGACACGCATGATATGATTAAAGTTGGAGACACAGCTGTTATGCAACATGCCTGAGCGGCTAGAGGAATGGTGTGTGGGGAGGGGGGCTTACCTTCACCTCCCTCCTCTTCTTCTTCCTCCTGCATGCTCAGGTCCAGAGCGTGGCCTGTGTTTACATCAATCACACACACACACACACACATACACACGCACTAGCACGCATTGGGGTCTGCTCTGGTCCAGAATTCCTGACAGTGAACCTGTCCCTTGCAGGGAATGCAAGGAACTTTTCTTTGAAGAGCATCATTTGGTAGGTTTTGGTAGGTTTTCCATGTTCAGGAGAGGCAACGCCATCAATTGGTGGAGGTCCCTGGTTCGACTCCCTGGTCAGTCTGGGGCCTGTTCTGTGTGGACTTTTCTCCGGGCACTCTAGCTTCCTCCCATAGACCAAAATCATGCATGTTTAGGACGATACAGACTCCAACATTGCCTTTAGGTGTGGATGTGAGACTGGACAAGAGTGTGTGTGTGTGTGTGTGTCCTGCCTTCACCTGTGTGAGCTGGAGACAGGCTCCATCAGAGGGGGGGGTGGTAAGATGAGGGATGAACGAATGCGATTGCTGTTTGGTGAGTGAATCGACATGTGACATGTTCGAGTTCCACCTCTAGAACCTCCAGATTCTAGAAATAGTATCAAAGGCTTTTATGGCCGTTGTACAGGAAGAGAAAGCTCTACAGGTGCAAAGAAGCTGTCGGAGCTTCTTCTGTGGCACTGAAACCTGAGAGCGATCAGTCGAGGAGAAGACTGAGCCTCATAGTTTTGAGCACAGTGTTAAATATTTGTTGAGAATTTGCTGCTCTTTTGAGTCTTTCGACTCTGGACAGGCAGACAAACAACAAAATGAACAGTTTAATGACGCCATCTGTTCCCTTTTGAGTATATTTTCTATCATCGTTAGGACAATAACTATGATAAGGCTTTCCAAGGAGGCAATAGATATTTTAAAAACAAACTGATATTCTGTGGAGATTACACCTTGGACTGGAAACAGAGGCTAGTCTCCATCAAAGACATTCATTCTGCCTCTGAAAAGAGAAATATTAAAGACGAAACACAGACAAACTTTATATTTATCAAAGCCTATCTATTTGTTGTGGATTCGCTGCAGCAACAGGTTGAGAACCCAGGAGCGATGAGAGTTAAGCCGCCAGTCTGGGGTCTGAGCGAACAGGTTCAGTGACAGCTGAGATGATTGTGACTGGCTGTGGGAGACTTCAGTGAACACATGATCGATGATGTTTCTGCACGAGAGGAAAACAGCCAAGGCTGCGAGTCATTCGTTTCTCCATCGTGAGTCAAGAGAGGAAAACACGATTTTGATGCTGGAAAAGTAAAAGGGGCGTGGCAACATGATTGACAGCTAACCCAATCCCTGAAATGATGTAATGTCCACTTGAGGATAATAAATTTCTTCTCTTATCTTGTATCCTTCTTGATATAGAAATATAGGACAACATAGCAGATGCTTCTCAGAATCTGACTTCTAACAAGCGTTGGTACACTTACTTAAAGATTTATTGTTAATAAGGTGTTAAATATCTGCATAACACAGATAAGAAATCCACGTCCATATTCCAAATACGGCCTCACTCATGAAAAATGGTAGAGCCTTTGTCAGACTGCTGTCTTAGTCCAGTTAAGATGTAAATGTAGCATCCGCTTCTCTGGTCCCTAAACCGTCAGTAACCTTTAAACTGTGTGACAGCGCAGCTTCTACTTCTCATATGTAAATTTTGCGGATCATGTAATAACCTCCTCAAATCCATCCAGCCTGTGATATCGGAGTATTTTTGGATTCTCCCCTTGAGTCTAAACTGCAGCTCTGCGCGTGTGACGTGCGCTTCCTGCTAAATCTGTAATGGCCGAGGCCTCGCTGCTTCTCGAATTTGGGCTGAAGGAAAAAGAGAGGAGGAATAGTCCGCGTAGAGGCTGAAACTGCCCCCCGGCCAGATCCGTCTGCGCTCTTTCCTTCACGTCTGTGTGCAGTTTTTATCGTTTTTATGAATCCATAACCACAACCCACACTCGCTATTTCTAGAAATGTCAGCGTTCCAAACTTGGTGCGGGCGATATGCATCGGTCTCCTGCCGTAGACGGCGAGCAGGTCTGTGACGGGGAGATACCTCCGGAGCAGTGACTCATCCCGCTCTGGACGCGGCCTGTTGTGTTCAGAGGAATACCCGGAGCGTCAGCCGTTTCTGGGAAGAGGGAGATCTGCTCAATTATCTATAATCTTGCTATTTGAGCGTTTGTGTGTGTGTGTGTGTGATCCTGAGAAGTAATGCCCGAATACTGTGATATCTGCCTCTGAGATGAGGATATTTTCTGGTTCCTTCAGTCCTCAGGGAGTCCGTCAATATCACTGAGGTGAGGACGAAACCATTTTGATGTTAGATTAAGATCAACATTGATCACCATATTTATGACGAAACAGTCATTCGGTTTAACGGAGAAAACAACGGACACCAAAATAAAACATTTTTGTATTCTTGTGTGTGTCCACACAAGAGTGTGTCCATCTCTGCATGTATGTGTGTCTGTGCGGAGACACACACACACACATTTTTGTTCCCATATTAATTTCCACATGGATTTACATAGTCATTCAACATTTTTATCCCAAGACACTTAAATAGTCGAAAAAAAACATAGTCTTTTTGTTTGTCAAGTGCTCTCCTTCTTTACTTTTTGTCTCAGTAATATTCAGTAAGACCTATAAGACCTCACTACCTCTGTGTGTGTGTGTGTGTGTGTGTGTGTGTGTGTGTGTGTGTGTGCCAGCTCCCCAAGGTGCCCGTTCTGTCAGGCTGTAAAGTGCAGCAGTCACCTCCACGGGGGCACAAAGGGGGGCCTCTGCTGACACCATACACACACACACACACACACACACACACACACACACACACACACACACACACACAGCCCGATACAAAAACGAAGAAGAGGAGGAGGAGGAGAATCCCTTTGGTGACATCACAGCACAGATTGAGTTGGCATAAACACGGAGGTCGAAGGTGCAGATTAGTGAAACCTCGCTGTGAAAATCTGCAGCCCTCACTGCGTCAGCTGAGTGACGAAGGCTTTTTAAACTGTTTATTTAGTTAGAGGAGGAGGAGGAGGAGGAGGAGGAGGAGGAGTCTCCTCAGCTCCTCATCAGTTTACTCGTTAAATCACCAGGTTTGGCCAAACACCTCTGACGCCTGCTTGACATGGCATTGAGTCTGTGTTTACCTTCAGCAAGAAGAGAACACTCTGAACCTGAGAGGAGTTGTTCTGTATTCATGGGCTAAAACCAGCTATTAATTAATCAATAACTGCTTTTGGATCTTTAATCTTGGAGCTCATACATCAGAGAGGGTACACTGGAGTCAGAGATGTCTGACATAGAAATGGTTTATTAATACCCGGCCTAGGACAGACATGTCCAGACTGTTCAGGGCCGCCTGGCTGCAGGTGCTTCTGGAGGAGCTTGGACTTGCCTGGTCTGAGCTGAGGAGGTCTCACAGTACAACACAGGGCCTCTGCTGCACAGCTCAGTACTTTTCCACAGGGCCAGGATCATCCTACCTCTGTCTGGTGACAGTTTTGTCGACCTTTTCCATGCAAACCCTTTCCTGAAACGAGAGGCTGTGACAACATTATCAGAGGGCCGTGTGTTTTCCCCGAGAGACATAGACATCTGTGTGTATAGAGGGACAGAATTACCATTCACACACAACTGAAACACTCCGATAAACATTACCGAAAAGATATATGCTATCACATACTACTGAAATGCTCACACACACACTTCCATAACACTCTTACCCACATTGCTGACATGGTCTCAAACACACCACTGAAGTGCTCTCACACTCTCTTCTGAAACACTCTCACACACGCTACTGAAATGCTACTCACACACTACTGAAACACTCATTACTGAAAATATGTTTACAAACAAAACTGAAATGTTCTCGTGTAATGTTCTAAAATCCTTCGGTACAAATCACCGAAACGTTTTCAGTTGCAGTGATGAAAAATAACTGTGTGAGAGGTTTTTCAGTAGTGTTTGTGAGAGAATTTCAGTCTGTGTAAATGCTTATTCTGGATGACCCCTCATATGTGTCCGCTGTTCCCTGCATGACACGCACAAAGAAAAATGCATGTAGCATGTTCTTACTGCATCTCCACAGTTCAAAGACATACAGGATATAGCACATTGTAGTGTGTGTGTGTGTGTGTGAGAGAGAGAGAGAGGGAGAGAGAGAGAGAGAGAGAGAAAAGGAGAAAGAGAGGTGAGAGCTGGGATGGGCCCAAGCATACCCAAGACACCCATTAGGTATAAATCAGGTTAAGAAAATGAATGAATGAATAAATCGTGTTTGAAACCTGCGGGTTACACACTTGGTGTTCTGGTTGGCAAGTTGGTGTGCTGTGTGTGTGTGTATGTGTGTGTGTGTGTGTGTGTGTGTGTGTGTGTGTGTGTGAGAGAGAGAATTTCCACAATGTTTATGTGAAGACAGAAAGATGCGTTAAAGGAAGTAGTTTGGCCTCTGAAAAAAAGATGAACACGTGTATGATCCCATAAAGGGATGTCAAGTGGTGTGTGTGTGTGTATGTGTGTGCTCTGTGTGTGTGTGTGTGCTCGCCTCCATCACTCGTGACGTCACACCTGACACCGTAGCAGACAGACTGTGTGCGCCTGCAGCCATGGACCGTGAAGCTGTCACACAGAGTGGCGTTCCTGTGATTCCCACACACACCTAGAAGTCCCTGTCGTCCCGTTCCAGGAGGAATCCATCCTGACAGGAAGTAACAGGCACTCCGAGTTTAGATGACCAGGGTCAAATTTAACCTCACTGCAGAGGATTTTGTTTTGTTTTGGTTTTCTTTTCTTTTTTTTTTGGCGGGACTCGGGTGACACTTTATACCTGTAATCCCACATCCGACCTGAGCTAAGCAGAGCAGGCGCTGCAAGATACAGAAGCCTAAAAATGGCCGCCATGCGAGTGTGAATTTGTCTCGAATTGGCTCCACCTCCAGGGGTGATGAATTGGAATCTGAATTGGAATGACAGGAAGAGGCATTAAAGTCAATGCGGCGCAAATAGAGCACAGCTGGACGCGTTCCTCTCCCTCATCCTCCCTGTCATCTCGGAGCTGCTTGGAATCTGTGCTGAATCCAGGATGCACAGATCTATGACTGCTGCTGTGGCTGAACTTCCTGTTTTAGGACTAATAATAATAGTAATTTACTGTCATTTTTCAGTGTGAGATGAATTAATCTATCTAATGTGTCTTGAGATAATATTGCGATGAACTGGCACTTTGAATAAAGCTGAAGTCAAAGATGAAATAAATTGCAGTGACAAAGAACCTGAAGCATTCTGGGGAAAGTAGTTCTCTCATCTGGTTCCACAAAAGCCAGGGGTCTCCTGGCAGTCAGTCCAGATGATAGATAGATAAACAGAGAGACAGACAGACACATACATAGGTAGATAGGTAGGTATAGGTAGGTAGTATCCTCAAATAGAAATTGTGGATAGTCTTTGTTTTGAATCCCAGTCGTACTGGAGTTGTATGGCTCCCTGTGTCTGCGTACACGTTCTACAGGTTTCCTGCCACAGTCAGATAGACGTGCATGTCCAGGATCCAGTATTCCCCCTCACCCCTCAAGGTACCAAGTGTGTAGGATGATGGATGGATGTCTGGGGCTTAAATTCATATGAAATGTTCAGTTCACCTCTGATATCTGCGCAGCCGTGGTGCGGAGCGCTTGAACTGGGATTATAATCTGAAATGGCGGCCTGTTGGAACAAAACGAAATAAATAAATAAGTGAGAGGCGCTGGAGTGAGTCCAGATTGCTGCGCGCCCTGTCCTCAGGTCATGTTTTGGTCTCTGCTAGCGAGACAGACTCCTCATCGTCTAACCCACGTCAGGGTTAGACAATGCCTCACAAACATAGAAGGGGAGGCACAGGAGGAGGAGGAGGAGGAGGAGGAGGAGGAGGGTGGGGTGGGGGGGTTGCTTGGACCTCAGGAACAGTTACGTAACCACTCAGCAGTTACATATAAACTTATTTTTGTTTCTTCTCCTGCTCGTCCACGGAGGTGGTGCCTCCCTGCTGCAGCTCCACGTGAGCAGGATTTACGTACTCCTGCATCTGTGATGAAGGTTTTATTCTGTCGTAAATCCCCCCTATACGTGTGTGTGTGTGTGTGTGTGTGTGTGTGTGTGTGTGTGAGATGGAGCCACGCTCTGGTAATCTTGTCGAGTCAGGAGCGTCCAGGCTTTCCCCATGTCAAACGCAGGAGATCTTATTTCAATATCAAGCCTGGTTTATTTGAAGATACTGCACATACATCAGTGTAGAGAGAGGCCGGTTCATCAGTTCAGAGGGTTCAAAATGCAAAGTGGATTGATTGAGGAGCTCCAGAGCCATATATACATTAAATTGGACGATATCTTTCACGCAAGTTACTGCGTTTGGATGGATTTTTGAAAATTATATCCTGTCTTTGCGAGGCGATGGATTATAAGAGGAGCTGTGAAGGCGGAGCACGGAGGTGTGGAGGGACTATGGACCATTTCAGTTTTGCTTTTTTTTGTCACTTTGATAGATGATGCAGAGAGAGCTTCAAAGAACACAGATGTGACTGAACCTGAACCTCAAATTTGAATAAAAAATGCCACAAAATCAACAAACATGGCTAGGTTTTGATCTTGTTTTAGATCAATATATGTAAATAACGATGCATACTTTGCACAATACTAATTTTAATAGTATACTACTTTTTAATTTTTATTCCTGTTTTATTAACCTTGGCCTGCTCATATTCTATTCTCGATTGGAGCAGCTGAAACCAAGCCGATATCCCTCAGGGATCAAAGAAGTATTTCTGATTCTGAGCTTGGTAGGAAGCCATGAAAACTTTGAGCTTTTCCTCCAGTAGCAAAATATCACTCAAGCATAGAGTCGAAATGATGTGACATCCAGGCCTTTGGGTTTTCAGTTCTGCTTATCTGAAGGCCGTTACAATCCGACTGAAACACAGCAAAGCTCACAGTGCAGACCTCCTATTAAGGCCTGCAGAGGAGGCCGAGCTGAACAGACTCATCTCAAATGCCAACACATGGTTTTTCCAGTGAATGCACCAGGCACGCATTAGCTATTCTCCGTCTGAAAGAACAAACAAAAAATAAAACCCAGCTCATCTAAAACCAGCTGCCCTTGGCGAGATTCTCCAGTCACATTTCATCCTTCCTTCAAAACAAAATAGCTCGGCTGGAGACACCGACAGCACTCTCCAGACCGGTCCCAATGTGGCATTTGCTGATTGAAGAGCATCCTGGGAGGCAGATACAGCTGCTACCGTGTGTATGTGTGTGTGTGTGTGTGTGAGAGAGAGAGAGAGAGAGAGAGAGAGGGAAAGAGAGAGAGAGGGGGGGTTCGTGTGGGCTGTTAGGATGATTTAAAGATTTCTATTTCCACTGGTCATGTACAGACAATGAATTTAAGACTGGATGATTTCTCTACAGTGTAAAGGTGAACACATATAAGCATTAAATGTTTCATGAATCATTCAGAGAAGTAAAGGACCTGTTGTATTTATTTCTCTCCTGCGTGGCACTAATAAGCAAAACAAACAAACAAAACAACAACAACGAGGTCAACAAGGTACAACAGAAATGGTCACAATCACTGACAAATTACCTACATTTCCACCAAATTTGGTTTAAATCATTCGAGTAGTTTTCACAAAATGGCCAGCTCAGTTCAGGCTGTTCCCATTCATATACCAAATGAAACTAACAATGCAGACCAAGCACATACAGACAAATATCTTTATTTTTCTTGCAAACCGTTGCCTCATAAATGGACATGACCTGTGGCGTTAACCAAGAGCACAGAGAGCACGAGGTTCCTGAATGGAACCAGAGCTGGGATGGAAATGGGTGTGAAAGCTCTAAAAGTGGACTAATTAACTGTGGACAGATGAAGCCTTTCATCAGGGACGGGCGACTGTGGCTCAGGGAAAGTGTGGTCGTCTATAGATCCGTGGTTCGATCCCAGCCCAGTGCAGCCTACGTGTTAAAGTGTCAATGGAAGAATGTGAGATTAGACAAGCACTATATAAGAACCAGTCCATTCACCAGAGAGAACTGATGTTTTCCTTCATTTCAGGTAAGCTCAGGTAAACAGGTCACATCCAGACTGCAGAATATAAGACAAAACTCTCACGTTCAGAGAGGCGACCACATTAACGCCTATCAGAGCAGAAGCAGAGCAGCAAACAAAAGACATGACTTAACCAAGAGAATAAGCAAAAACTTAATTGTCAAACAATCTGTCTTAACCCCTTAAGCTAATATTTATACACATGGTGCAGGCTCTTCATGACTGTGCTCACTCGTCCAGTCCCTGGACCTGGTGATACCTGAAGGAAACCTGCGTCTTTACTAGTTGTTGTTCAGTCATTTGTTAGTTGCCTCTAACGTCATGCAATCATTGCCTTTGTTGTGTGGTTCTGCAGCTAATTGATTTCTGTCTCCTCCTGTTTCCAGTTTTTAGGTTTACAGTGCTGTTGGATCACATGGAATAAGGCTATCCTTGTAGCTGATGTCGGATATCTTCTACTTCCAAGGTTCACTAAGGACGTGAGGACCACCGGGGGTCTCTGAGGAGAGTCACTTTGCATCCTGTTTGGTTTCACCCACCACAGCGTCCTTGCACCAACGTCCACTGGCCAAACATGAGGATTTAAGTTGGGGTCCACGGGTGGAGGGGGTTACATTTGTGAAATGCGTCACTAGCTTGACAGCAGGCCCAACCCTTAAGATCGACTCCTACCCCTCCACTGTTGGTCGTCTCCCATCCAACCTTGCGCCATGCGTCCATCCCTCGCCACCGCCGTCCTCCCGCCCAGGACGCGCTCCCACAACCCCCCCAACCTGGCAGTGGGGGGGCGGGAGCACCTGTCCGCCCCCCGGCGGCGCAGCCCCCACCTCAGGCACACCCTCAGCCCCGAGAACCTGCGGACCCTGGCGGAGAGGGGAGGCGCCTCGGTGGACACGGTGTCCGTGGTGAGCAGCCCCATCGGGCTCCCACGGGCCAACAGCGACACGGACCTGGTGACGTCCCAGAGCAGGTCCTCGCTCACCGCCTCCACCCTGGAGTACACGCTGAACCGCGGCCAGAACCTCGTCATATCCTGGGACATCAAGGAGGAAGTGGACGCCACCGACTGGATCGGGCTGTACCACATCGGTAAGACGATGCGATGATTTGTACATGTGGAGGTTAGTGGCTGCTGAGGCGCTAACTCAGTCAGATTTACTAATGTATGAGTAGAGTAGAGGGACCACACTCACACACAGTGGTCTGTGCTGTTGCTTCACAGACAGAAGGTTGTGGGTTTCATCCCAGCTGCTCTCGACCATTTCTGGTTGGAGTTTGAAACTCTAAAATCTACACCAACCCTCTGGATACTCCTTCTTCCCACAGTCCAGTCATGCATCAAGACCCATTGTTGGGGATTATTGTTCTCTAACTAGATGTTGGATGAGAGAGTGAGTGGGGTATGTCCCTTCACCCTGTGTGAGCTGGAGATCATCAGACCCCCTCAATACTAGCGGTTAAGAAGATGACTGAATGAATTAATGATTCAACGTAACAGAGTTGCTTAAATTCCCCATTCAATTGGCAGCTTGCACACTACTACAACTACTAGTTGTCTTTCGTATCTCAACAGCGTTCTTTACATACACGTTGGCAAAGAACATATTTGGCCAATGAAGAATGTTCTGTATAGCGACTCAGAGGGCAACGAAATCCAACCTGAGACGAGGCTCAGCCCGCTGCGGCCTCACTGCTGTAATTTAACAGGAAATATGTAAATTTAGTGATTTTGCCTCCGCTGACTGCTCGTCCCCGGCGTGGTTGCTGACGAGGCTGTTTTTAAGAGCAGCTTCAGGTCAGATCTGAAGAAGTCATTCTGGACAAGTCTCAAGCTGTTGAGGACTGGTTCAGGTCCAGTGACGTCTTCTGCTAGCGTGAATGCTGACTACTGACGTGTTTGTCAACTACGATGGATAGTCTAAATAACCATGGTTCACATCACCTTAAATCAGCTGTTGAACAGGTCTCCTCCTGTGATCAATGGTGTGGCCTTCCCTTGTTGTCACGTCTCTATTTGTTCTATGTGAGATACGCTGCATTGTTGCAGATATTGAGTATTTGATGGATTGGATTTTCTAAAGCGGATTAACATCAAACGCTGCAGTTGGTTAGATTAACATTGCTGAGTGCCAACATGGAGTCCTCTCCATGCTTTGAACTTTCATCATTTAATCTCATATCTTTGTTCCTATAATAATGTTTTTGCTTTTGGTCACACAAACAGGTACCAAACATGATGTGTTCTTATGTAGGTTTAAAGACAATACAGTGTGCAAAGTGAATCCACTGCAGGTTTACAGAGTGTGATGCTGTGGTGTCTCAGGGCAACAGGAAGTTGATCTAAAACAACAGGAAGTTGACCCAGAAATAGGAGATGAAGACTGAGACATGTAATACATAAGAAAATCTAACAGCATTATTTATTACCGTGTATTACCTGTCTTTTCCTGTCTCTCTGTCCCTATACATATATTATATGTCTGTGTATGTGTATATATATATATTTATATTTATAATAGGCATGGTTGTTACACAAGCATGCCTCGAATCATCAGAGCAAAAAGAGACAAAGGACTGAGGATGAGCTTCTTTTTCGGCCTTTCCCCCAAACTCTCACCTCTTGCCTCCTCCGTGCCTTGACCCCCATGTCCTAGCTGCTTTTCAGCTGATCCGGGGGTTTTGACTTTGGGAGGATGGCCAGGTAGAGTCTTGCGCAGGAGGCTGCAGCTCTGAGTCGATACTGCAACAGGAGCTGTGGAGACTTCACGAGGGGACTGCAGGCTGACTCAACATGTAGCAGCTCAGCCTCGGTGTACAATAACCTACGCACCATCACAAAGTGTGCACGACTCCGGGGCGAGCGCGGGGGTCTCCGATAATGAATGCTAATCCTGCTTAGAGACAGGAATTTGACAAGGAGGAAGCACATTGACCCGTGTGCTGCAGAGGGCTATCAGGCTCAAACTGACGGGCAGATCTGTCCATCGCGGTGAAAAGTAATACTGGGGCAGTAATGGACAACCAGCACATTTCTCATTCACTTCAGTTCCAAACCTTTATTTAGGCCCCGAAAAATCATTGAGGTTTCCCTCATTTGTGGCACAGTGAAGAGATTTCAGCTTGATGAAAACCAAATGTTTAATACCGTGTAAACTCATCTGGATTTAATGTATCTTACTTTAAAATGAATGTTACAGGTTTCTTGTTTCAAGCATTAAACCTTTGAGTTTGAAAATGAGGCATGTATGTCCCAACGTAATGTTGCTCTATGATGCATCATGGCAAACGTCATGGCATTCTGATACTGTTTTTAAAAGCTCGATGTTTCAATTCTCTGAGATTCTGGTTCTGAAAAGTGAAGCCAGCGTACGTCTGCATTCAATCCAATGAGCAGGAGGGGATGACTCAGTCGCTGTGAACATTATAACCTGATTATATTTCATGTCATATCAACAGTTTCCTTTTGGATCTCATAGTGACAGTACTGAATTTCAAGTCTTCTTCAACATGGCATGTTTATCCATTTTGAGTGAAGATAGAGGATAAAGCAGGAAGAGCTTCACCCTGCAAGTCATGGCTTTTCTAAAAACAACAAGGCAAAGGACAAAAAGCCAAACACAAGGCCTCGTAATGATTGGGTAGAATCACAAACACCCACTAATTATTATGCAGTCTAGTCTACGAGTCTGACCCAGGTGAAGGGCTGAACATCAGGAAACCTCAACATGTTGCTTTGATTGAACAGATCTGTGTTTGTTCGAGTCTGTGGATCGGTGGAATGAAACTGGAATGAGGGGTTTGTTGTCAATAAGGTTGTGGACCAGCTCTTCTGTAGCTCTTTGTTCCTCAGCTCCACATGGTACCATTTTATTCCTTAACCATTTTGCTGATTAGAACCAGAGCTGTTTGATACTCAAAACCGACGTTAAACAAAAAGCTCTCCAGCAGAGACACACTGAGGAATATGATAAGTTTAAAGAAGGAGAAATCTCTGCAACTGCTACCTCTGTATGTGTTGATCTGTACCTAACATCAACCCAAGGAGCAGAGAAGAGGATGCTGTGTCTTCACAGCAGACAATTGTCAGCTGAACGGGGGAAAATTACATCCTGTGAGTGTGTGTGTGTGTGTGTGTGTGTGTGTGTTAGTATTGGATAATGGATTTCTGAAAACAAAGGTTGTCTTTGACTTCTGAGAGGTCACACCAGCCTGCATCAGGCCAGACGGCCACAACATCCTGCAGGTGTGATTCGCCTCCACCATCCCGTTGTTAACCTGCCCGGGGGAAGTGATCGGTTGGGTTTCCGTTGACCTCCGGACTCAGAAACCTGTGTGGATTAGTTGACAGCGTTTGGTGAGACGCTGCTCCTGCCGGGCCGGCGTCAGGTCACTCCGTATCGATCACGCGGCCTCCGGCACTTCATTACCTGCTCCAGGGTCTCAAACCCCCAGAGGGGCTCCCGCTTTCCTCGACTAAGCAGACATTCAATGATAACTTGCCCTCCCCTTCACACACACATACACACACACACACACACACACACACAGCACTCACAGGCATGATCGAACGCACAGCACACACACATTGTCCCGCCCGTCAGCTCGGCCGGGCGCTTCATTAATCTGTGAGCTAAAGTGCGACTCCAGCGGAATTCCCCTCCCTGTTTTTAACCGGGAGGAAGTTTGGTGTTTGTCCTTCTGCTCAGAGGTTGTACCGAGGCTATTTCAGGAATGGGCCTCACTGATTAAAGGCAAACTGGTGTTTGGGAAGTGAGACCCACAGACTAAACAGTGAAGCATGGGACTGATCAAGCTTTTGCCCGGATAGTACCAGCCCCACCACCACACCCCACCACTTTTTTCCATTGGGTAACTATGCTTGGAAGTTCAGGCAAAGGTGGGCCAGTACTATCTAGTGGGAAAGGGTTTAATGTTTGATCGAGCTCGTAAGAGAACTCTCACCTATTCCCACTTTATACTGAGTGATATTCCCTTCGACTGCATCAAGATGATTCCATGGAAAGAGGAGGAAGTCCCGACATCGTCCTGTTTGGTCCCATATAGAAAAAGCCAGAGCCAAGCTGTCACAATAGCTTTAGACAACCTTAGAGGGGTGTTGTCCTGTCAGTCAAACACAGTAGAGAAGAGGCATCTCTGCAAGTTAGGACCATTGCTCAAGCTGAGGGTGGATTAGGAAGGATGACGTCCCAAATAAAAATGGTCAAAATCTCCCCCTTTGTGAAATTGCCACTTTTTACACAATGAGTACCACAAAGTGCCTCTTGGAGGCTAAAAACAACAAAGAGATACAAGGCAAGTTGAACCATGTTATTGAAATAACATAAGCTAAGATTCGACTGGATAAAAACATATGAGTAAGAGCATAGAGGGAATTAGGGAAGGGAACTAACTAACTACCTGTCCTCCTGTCCAGATGAGACCAGTCCATCCAATGTGTGGGACTGTAAGAACCGGGGGGTGAACGGCACCCAGAAGGGTCAGATCGTCTGGAGGCTGGAGCCCGGGCCCTACTTCATGGAGCGTAAGAGTCCAGAGAACACAGTACTCCCAGTCTGTAACGTATGAACTAACAGTTTGGGTGACTTCACCGAAACATTATTACTCTTGAATTGATGCAGCGTTTTCTTTACTCAGTCTGCACAGTTTTTTTTGTATTGGCAACAATAGCCCAGTGATGTTTGCTCTGCTCTGCTCCACATTCCCATAATCCTGCTGCTTCCTCTGCAGCCGAGACCAAGATCTGCTTCAAGTATTACCACGGAGTGAGCGGAGCCCTGAGAGCCACGACGCCCTGCATCACCGTCAAGAACCCCGCGGTGCTGGTGCGTTGGATGTCTGAGTCCTAGCCGAGCCGCTGGTTTAGTTGTGACTTGGTATATGAAGAAACAACCAGAAAAACGGGCAGTAGTCCTCAAAAAAATGGCAGAAAGTTGGCAGGATTTTACTGTACGGCCTAAATTGTCACCGAGGTGAAAGGATGAAACAGATATGAATGCTGCAGAGAGGTTAGAGCGATATCCAGATGATCAGAAATAGAAAAGGAGTTCAATGTAAAGGTTTAAAGTAGAAATGCGCTGGCATTATGTAACAAGTGTGGTCTCGTCAATATTTATGAACTGCAACTCTTGATATTAAGATGCACATATCGACCTGTTTGTGTGTTAATACCATATGGTCTCCTCAGCAGACCTCCCTAATGTAAAGATATTAACTCAGGTTTCCATCACATTGGTTGGTTTTAAGGGCCCAAAAGGTCCAAAAAAGGAAGGCATGAATCAGTAAGTAACGAGCCAGTTGTTAACATGAGTGTGGTCTAGGCATCACACAGGTGTGTGTGTCATGTTCCCCTGGTGCTTCACATGCTGAGGTGACGCTGTCGGCTCTGTCGCAGGTGGAGGGGCTGGCTGAGCAGGTGGGTGTAGAGCATCCACGAAAGCTGATCAGCTTCACTCTCACAGGTGAGCTGACTTTTCTGCACCTGGTCACCACTTACACTTATGCTGGGAGAGTGAGAGAGAGTTAAATTCAATTTGCAAACACCGAAATACTATGTTCATGGTCTCTGTTTCCTGGTAGTAGATTAGAATAGAAATGCAATTTGCATCTAACCAAGATTGCTTGAGCAGTGAAGAAATAATGCATATAGAAACAAGATACATACATACACAGATGTTAAGTGAGTATGTGTTCACATGGATGTGTATTCGGGTTATGAACAGGCTGCGACTGTGGTGATACAGTGACTCTTCAAGGCGAGAGTTCTGTAAAACAAAGAGCAACCAAATAAACATCTGAGCTCCAGCCTGGATTGTTTCTCTGTCCTCTGTTGACGTGTCTCAGACCTGCGTGCCACCGGCCTGAAGAAAGGAATGTTTTTCAATCCCGATCCGTACCTGAAGATGTCCATCCACCCCGGAAAGAGGAGCGTGTTCCCGGTCTTCTGCCACCACGGGCAGGAGCGGCGCTCCGCCATCATCGCCAACACCACCAACCCCGTGTGGCACGGAGAGGTGAGGCTGCAATACACACACACACACACACACACGTATGCTCTTAAAACACTGATAACTGATAATGTGTCTGTTTTTTTCTATCTCCCTGCAGAAATACACATTTGTTGCACTAATGACGGACATCCTGTACATCGAGGTGAAGGACAAATTTGCAAAAAGTCGGCCGATCATCAAACGCTTCCTGGGGCAGCTGACGATCCCTGTGCAGCGGCTAATCGAGAAAATACCCGGGTAGGTGAAGAACGTGCCAAAGAAAGGCAAAGAGAGGAGAGGCAGCTTCAAATGAAAGGCACATTTCATGCATCAGGGAGATTAAGAACAGTTTGCAGAACACATAATCAAAGGATGGGATTAATTCCAAATATTATCTCCAGTGCAAAACACTGAAAACATTTTTTGTCAATGTCAACGCTTTTATTTTGAAATTCGATGGGAAGAATGTGTCATGCAGCACTGAGACCTGAGGAAGCCAGGTCTACTGAATACCAGCTCATGTGTGAAATTCACATTCTCACATTTGACATAAATAAATGCAGATAACACGATTTATGGTTTAGCCAAAGGTAAAAAGATAAGAAAGCAGCGACAAGAGGTGTTTTACTTTGTGCTGCACGTTCTGCTCTAAGCTTACATACAGTCAGGAGTCATACATGTCATTATTACACATTTATGCACAAGACTTTGACATCTCAGTGATGTGGTCATGCCTCCGAGCTTCACCCAGGCAGCGTTGAAGCTGCCTCCAGCCTCGAGCTGTCCTGAGAGCTGCAGCTGAGGCTCAGTCCGAGGCTGAGGCTCAGTCCGAGGCTGAGGCTCAGTCCGAGGATGAGACGTGTGTGTTTTGTCGCTGCAGGGTCCAGCCGGTGAGTTTCTCCCTGTGCCGGCGGCTTCCCACGGAGCACGTCAGCGGTCAGCTGCAGTTCAAAGTGGAGCTCACCTCCACCGGGCCTGATGGTAAACCTGCCTTCACACCACCTCTCAGAAACCTCCGGAACCAGCAGACCAGTCAGCAGCACAGAAACACCAAGAAAGAGACCTAGCCTGCTCAGTTTAGCAGACGATAAAATGACCACATAGCTTGGGCTGGGTGTCGTATTCGATTCAGCTTTAGATTCAGATACCAGTTCCCTTTCTTCCCTATTCCTCATTTTAATTCTGTGAAGGTGAAAAAGAAGTGTAAAAACAGATGTATTCAGTCTAGAAGTGTGTTCAGTGGAGTGCAAGGCCACCAACCAACACTCTTCACAGTGCAGAATGACAAAGACATTCATAAAAGACTTGAAAGATTAATAAACTTCACAGTAGAGTGAAAGTGATAGATCGGACCGATCTGCAGAATCACAATTCTGAGATATAGATAGATAGATAGATAGATAGGTAGGTAGATAGATAGATAGATAGATAGATAGATAGATAGATAGATAGATAGATAGATAGATAGATAGATAGATACATAGGTAGGTAGATAGATAGATAGATAGATAGATAGATAGATAGATAGATAGAGTACACACTCTAAACTCTTAGCTAAGCTGAGCTGATCAGACAAAAACAAACTATTTTAATGTTAATAATTAGCAGATTGATTAATTATTGATCCTCTGATGTAGGCCAGTCTACATCTAGTTTATCTGTTTCTCATGATCCTGCATCAACAGGTGCCTCTCCGGACTCCATCATCGGGATGTCGGCTCTGAACGGCGCTCCGGGAACTCCGTCTGACGACGAGGACCTGCCGCACCACCTGCCGGGCGTGGTGTCTGCGGGCCCCTCCCCCACCGGCTCCCAGGGGTCCCACAGCCTGTGGGAGAGCGCGGGGGCGGCCGCCTTCCCGGAGAAGGACCCGTCCGTGCTGGGGGCGGAGGGGAAGCTGGAGGCTCCACCCGGACACGAGCTGCTGCAGCGCTCGCTGGCCGAGGGCCTGGACGCCATCGAGGCCCCCAAGGGCCCCGGAGAGAGGCCCCTGGGCGCCGCCTCGCCCAAGCTGCGCTCCAGCTTCCCCACGCACACGCGGCTCAGCGCCATGCTGCACATCGACTCCGACGAGGACGAGGACCGCTCCGGAGCCAACGACATCATCCCCCCGGCGCTGTCGCCGCTGCTGATGAACGGAGACGCTCCGGGAGGAGGAGGAGCAGACGAGGAGGATCCGTTTGGGGAGCCGGAGCAGCTGGGGCCCCCGGTCCTCCAGGAGGAGGAGGAGGAGGAGGAGGAAGAGGAGGAGGAGGTCTGATTAGCATATGGACATGATCTTAATGTGTGAATCTTAATTCTGAGATGAAGTTGAAGATGTTTTGGTTCAAACGGAGCACAGTGAAGAGCATAGACACTTCGAGTGGTCCACACAGAGTTTATCTATGTCTGTGCAGATCTGTGCTGGAGCGGTGGAGGACTTGCCGCCCGATGCGGAGGCCGTGCTGGGGGTGGGGGCCGGTCTGGACATGGACGACGTGCTGGAGCCCGACGTCTTCTCCGAGGTGGAGGAGACTCCGTTCACAGAGGCCGTATCCCACAACGAGCCCGAGGGGGGGGCGCGCGAGGAGGGGAGGGGCCCCGGCGAGGACCCGTCCTCCGAGCTGGACACCTGCTCCATGGCGACGGCGCCGCAGACGGCGTTCTCCTCATCCGAGAGCTGCCCCATCACCCTGACCACAGCCGTGGTGCGTTCACCGACCCAAGATCCGATCGATCCTTTTCTGTATCGTTCTTTATTGTCTTCCACTTCTTCTTCTTCTTCTTCTGCTGCTTCATCAATGGCTTTTTCCTCCTCTGCTTCTTCTCTGTCATCCTTTGCTTCCTCTGTTTCTTATGGGTCTTCCTCCTCATTCTTCCTCCTTTTCCTTCCTTTGCTTCATCTTTTGCTTCTCAGTCTTTTTCATCATCCTCATCTTCCTCTCTATGTTTTACTACTATTACTACTACTACAATTTCAGTTGGAAGAAGGTTAAAAAGCAATCTTTAGCAAGCTATTGTATATTCAGTACACTCAGGTACTGCATATTGATGTTCTCACCCTCCATCTTGTTCCCAGGAGGCGGAGGAGGGAGCCGAGGCGGCCATCGATCCGGGAGGGGAGGGAGTGTCCGGAACGCCGCCCACCAATCAGGCTGTGGACGACGAAGGCGGAGGGCAGGTGGCGTTCATCGAGGCCGAGGAGGGCGCCAGCGAGCTGGAGGAGGGGGAGCAGGCCGGGGAGAGTAGGAGGCGGAGCCTGCAGGCGTCAGGGGGCGTGGCCACCGATCAGGAAGGGGAGGAGACGAAGCTGCAGGAGGAGGCGGGCTCTGCGGACTCAGAACAGGTTACCACGGAAACAGATGGAGAGGAAGGTAAAACTTTGTCACTTTCACTTTTTAGATGAGTTCTTTTTCAAATATCTTCAGAATCTAGCAAAACCAAACTGAAGAGAAATTTTTGGACAACCTACCAGATTTGAAGGGAACAAAAAGAAGCATTAGTGCAGTATTTTTGGTCACCGTGTTTTCTGTGCTCAGGCTCTCACGTTAACGGCCACCCTGTGCGGTCGCTTCCCTCAGTCCGTCACGACATCCACAGATACCAGCGAGTGGACGAGCCTCTGCCTCCCAGTGAGTGTGTGTGTCTGCATGCAGAACCGCAGTGTCTGTCCTGTCCATGCGTGTGTGTGCGTGTGTGTGTGTCATATATGCATCTTCATGTCCTGCATATTTGAAATCAAAGAGCATCGTTCACACACTGTAGGTTGAACACAGGTCGAACTGTGATGACTCCATGTAGCTGCACCCCTGCAGCTCTCAGGCAGATTCTATCCTGCTTCTTGTTCTGGTTTTGGTTCAGTTCTTGGCTGGAACCAGTCCATGGTGAGGAGGAATCAATGTGTGACCACAGCGAAGGACATTATGACACAAAACCCCTAGAGTACTGCAAACCTTATTTCTGCTTCCTTACACCTTTTCCTCCATCTTCCTCTGGTCTTCACCGTTTAGACTGAGATACTGAGACTCCCCATCAGATTATGCTGCTTAGTTGTTTTGTTAAATGATGTAGTATCAAAATGTGCTCCCCTTATTCAAGCAAGAAAAGTGATTCACTAAGTTTTTCCAAAATCATCTGAAAATGATTGAAACCAGTGAAAGGCATGCACATAAACAGATCACACACATCTGTTTTGAAGGACGACTTCCTCCCCTTAGATTCCAGGTTTGGATTCGTCTGTTTGTTTTTATCCATCGTGAATAGCAGCGTCCTCTCAGCTCTGTCCCTCTGAGGCACTAAACTCCTCGCCTGTATCATCCTCTGCTCTGCCCTCAGACTGGGAGGCTCGGATCGACAGTCACGGCCGGATCTTCTTCGTGGACCACGTGAACCGGACCACCACGTGGCAGCGGCCCACCGGGCCGCCGGCGCCGCAGGGCCTGACGCGCTCCAACTCCATCCAGCAGATGGAGCAGCTCAACCGCAGGTGCAGTCAACCTGACCCGATGAGACAAAATGTCCGTCTCTGTCTGCTCTAATGGGACGCTGCCTCTGGCTCGCTCTGTGGTTCCCTTTATCTTGAGGAATCTAAGCTTGAGTAACAGGGAGGTACTCAGACTGGGTGCTTTAGTTAAAGTAAAGGAAAAATGTACTCAACTAGAAGTAGAATCATCCAATAAACCATCACACTTGAATTACTTAAAATACATAAAAAGAAGTCATTTGTTGCATACAACCAAACCAGTGGTGATTTGGATTTATTTTTTGCTTTTGTTTTTTTTGTTTTGTTTGTTTGAGTTTGCATTGCAAACATCGTAAATGCAACACGACTGTTGCACAACGTAGCAGTGACTCACTGTGAATCTTCTAAGCTTAGCAGTAGTAGATATATTACTATAAAACATAAAAAAACTACACAGAAATCCAGGCACACTGATACATCTCTGACCTTTTACTGCACTTTACGAGAGGCGATATTGCACGTTTATGACTTATTGATGTGAAAAACAAAGCTGCACGGTGTTTATTTAATGTGGGCTGCAGGTACCAGAGCATCAGGAGGACCATCACCAACAGCGAGCGGGCCGAGGAGACGCCGGCGGAGCTGCTGCCTGAGCCCGAGAGCGAGCTGATGCCTCACTCCATCTCTGGTTGGTCTCTATTAACTCATAGCAGGCTTCATTCACAACAGCCTCCTGCTCGTTCGCAGACAAAACAAACAATGACTCACCCCTGAACGTGATTCATCCTCTCTGTAAATGCTGAGTCTGAGACAGTTATTATTTCATCTTTCTATCTTTATCTCTGCAGACAGACTGAAAAACAGCTTTTACCCCGAAGCAATAACATCGCTAAATGCCGCTCGGCTCTAATGTTGTTGTTTTGACGGAGCAATTACTTAAGACCCTTATCTCAGGGTACTCTGTGCAATTACAGTAAAGCTGTTTGAGTGAATGTGCAACATCAACACCAAGTGTTGAACGTCTCTAGGTGAGACTCGCTTCTGATTCTCTGCAGATTATGCAGGATATTTTCACATTTGGTGTGTTGTGGAAAAATTCTCGATCTGTCTGGGAAATCAAAAAGCAAGACTGGAACAGGTACCAAGTGTTTACTCTCTGCAGAGAGGGAAGATAACACACTCTGACCTCAGCCAGGGGATCAGAGGAGTGTCTCCCTGAGGGAGAGGACCTCCAGGAACACACCCTCAAGTGGGAAAACCATTTGGGCACAATAACCAAATAGTCAGGAGCTGGGGAATATTTTACAACTGGTGTCCCAGGGAGCAGGACACGTTCATGTGCATAACAAAAGAGTTAGGATGCAGGGAATGATCTCACAGATGCTTTGATGATTGCAACTCACAGAGACTACCAACCCAGAGATCTTTTTAACACACTTTGTATCAGCAGCAAAATATTCCGTTCCATACAGTTTCTCCTTGTCCCGTTACAAAATGTGCATAATTACATAGTTAATTCCACAATCTGTGCAAAACTAAGAATGGCTGTGGGTGTAGGGCGTGTGTGCTTGCCTGTGGCCGTCTGCTCAGAGAGGAGCAGGAGTGATGTGTGACTCTGTGTGTCTCTGGCAGACTACAGGCGGGACAGCGCCGTCGCTCACTCCAGCGGACGCTCGCGCCTCTCGCTGCTGCTGCAGTCGCCCAGCGCCAAGTTCCTGTGCAGCCCCGACTTCTTCACCGTGCTGCACTCCAACCCTGTGAGAGAGAGACAGAGAGAGGCACACACACACACACACACACACGCTGAGACACACACACACACACACTCAGAAACTCACACAGTTAGACATTGTATAAGGATAATGACTGCCTTGAGCATTCGCCTCAGATACTACAACTACTACTACTACTAGTACTGCTAATAAGACTGCTACAGAGACAATTGCTACTACTGCCAGTGTTATTACTCCTACTATTGCTGCTGCTTCTACTCCTAAAACTACTACCAGAAATACTAGTGATGAAAATACTCATAGTCGTCGTCATTATTTCCACTGTATGGTAGTATTAGTAGAAGTATTTTTTCTGATGCTTACAAGTTGATGCACTACAAAAAGGGGTGTCTCAATACAAGATAAAAACACTGAATCTGAGGGAAAAGGAGCTCTAAACGAGTGAATTTATTAGACATCAGAGAAGTTATTTTGTAATTTGAGCCACACATTCACACTCAAATGAGTGATTTGAAACAGAGTCATGTGCAGTTTTTTCAACTCTATGAATCTATTCCAAGTTGCTGCTATCCTGTAGTCCTGTTACTTTATGGATATTTCCCAAAAAACGATATAAAAGATAAGAACTGTAAACTGATGTATGTGGCTTGCTTGGTGATAGTTGACTGACCCTGCAGTCGTCGCCTACATCGCTCCTCTTGGATTAAAACCCAGAAACAGCAGGTGAACGATGCCCCCGCTCCCTCTGCTCCCTCCAGAGTGCCTACCGCATGTTTACGAGCAACACCTGCCTGAAGCACATGGTCAGCAAGGTGCGACGGGACGCCCACTACTTTGAGCGCTACCAGCACAACCGCGACCTGGTCACCTTCCTCAACATGTTCTCCAACAAGCAGCTGGAGCTGCCTCGCGGCTGGGAGATGAAGCACGACCACACTGGCAAGGTGCGTGTGTGATGTTTGGATGGTATACAAGCTTTTTTTTGTCCTTAATTATCTTGAATATCCAAATGTTAATCACAACATGCTCATAATCCTTAGTCTAGTACCAAGGCTGAGCAATTTGTGGGTTTAATCTAGAGTTTTCAGAACTTGCCTGAGGTCTAGAAGATGAGATAGGATGTTAGAGTCTGTCTCGGGTACAAAACAGTCTGCAAGCTTTACGTTGCGCCCAAATAAACGTGCAAGCTGATCTCCTACCTGGCAGTTTACTCATTGATTACTTGTTATAGGAAATAGTCTTAATGAAAATCATGTGGTTGTGTTCTGGGTTTCCTCCCACATACCAAAAGCTGCATATTTAGGCCAGTTGGAGAGTCTCAATTGCCCGAAAGTGAAGTGTGTGAGTGTGTGAGAGTATGAGTATGAGAGTAAATGGTGTGTGTGCGTGTGTGTGTGTGTGTGATGGATTGGTGCCCCGTAAAAGGTGTTTATCCTGCCTCGGTCTCTTTGAGTGCTGGCAGAGGCTCCAGCATTCAACCCCCATGACACCGTTTGGGTATAAAGAGGGTGAATAAAGTGAATGAATGGATAATTGTTCTTACTCTTACTATTCTGTGAGGACAGAAAAGAATCTGGTCAACATGTTTCCACACTGTTTTACCAGCTTCTCTCTCTCTCTCTCTCTCTCTCTCTCTCTCTCTCTCTCTCTCTCTCTCTCTCTCTCTCTCTCTATTTTTCCTGCCTAAATCCTCAGCCTTTCTTTGTGGATCACAACTGTCGCTCCACGACCTTCATCGACCCCCGGCTCCCGCTCCAGAGCTCGCGCTCCACCGGGCTCCTGGCCCACCGCCAGCACCTGAGCCGGCAGCGCAGCCACAGCGCCGGAGAGGTGAGAGACACGAGAGACACGAGAGAGAGGTGAGACAGAGACGGAGACACAAGGCAGGGACGAAAGAGAGAGACAGGAGAGGGACAGGAGAGACCAGGGAAAGACCAGAGAGAGACCAGAGAGAGTCCAGAGAGAGACCAGAGAGAGTCCAGAGAGAGAAGAGAAAGACCAGAGAGAGACCAAAGAGAGACAAGAAAGACAAGAGAGAGTCCAGAGACAGACCAGAGAGACGCCAGGGAGAGTCCAGAGAGAGAAGAGAGAGACCAGAGAGAGACCAAAGAGAGTCCAGAGACCAGAGAGACAAGAGAGAGGGAGGTGAGACAGAGATGGAGATAAGAGGCAGAGACAAAAGAGACCAGAGACAGACCAGAGAGACACCAGGGAGAGTCCAGAGAGACCAGAGAAACACTAGAGGGATCAGAGCAGCCAGAGAGACACTAACGAAAATCACAAGAGACTCAATAGAAATGACGCCGCCATCTTGAATACATTTGGCTGAGAGGGCGGAGCTGGAGAGGAGGGAGGGGCGGAGCTATCCTTTGACCTCTTTAGCTGTTGAAACTGGTATGACTTATGAGTGTTTCATAACTAATAATGATGTTTTAGGTTGGAGATGTTTTGAATGAGTGAGTGTATTGGTGTGTTTAGGACGCAGCCCTAGTGGATCTCAGTGGTACTGCAAGTGAAGTCACGTCCACGTTGGCTTCGCTTTTCAGACCGGCAGACTGCAGACGACCATCTGTCAGAATACAGTCCGTGTTTTGGTGGATGAGTGTTGAGAGTGTCAGCCCCAGAACTAGGATGCGACCTGAACTGTAGTGCTTCCTGTTGTCGCAGGTGGTGGACGACTCGCGGCAGAGCAACCCGCCCGTCCTGCCTCGGCCCTCCAGCACCTTCAGCGGCTCCAGCCGCAGCCAGTACCAGGATGTGGTGCCTGTGGGTGAGTCCCTGTCACACACACACACACACACACACACACACACACACACACACACACACACACACACGCACACACACACACACACACACACACACACGCACTCAGGTCTCCAGCTGAGTCGAAATTCCCATTCGCAACTCCGCTCTGATCAGCTGATGTTAATTCTGTCTTCTGATGTCCTCCAGCCTACAATGACAAGATAGTGGCGTTTCTACGGCAACCAAACATTGTCGAGATCCTGCAGGAGAGACAACCAGAGCTCGCCCGGAACCAGTCGCTCAAGTATGACCCCCCCTCCATACACACACACACACACACACACACACACACACACACACACACACACACACACACACACACACACACACTCACACCTCTCCCCCCTCCCTCCCCCTATTTGTCTCCACCTCACCTCCATTATCGTCGTCATCGCTATCATTAGTCACCCTGAACACACAGTTAACCTTTAATCCTGATGGACTGTGTGTGTGTGTGTGTGTGTGTGTGTGTGTGTGTGTGTGTGTGTGTGTGTGTGTGTGTGTGTGCGTGTGTGTGTGTGAGCAGGGAGAAGGTGCAGTTTATTCGCAGTGAGGGAGTGAACGGGCTGGCTCGTCTCTCCAGCGACGCCGACCTCGTCATGCTGCTGAGGTGAGTCTTCTGTGTGTGTGTGTGTGTGTGTGCGTGTGTGTGTGTGTGTGTGTGTGTGTGTGTTTGTGTGTGTGTGTGTGTGAGAGAGAGAGAGTGATTGTTGGTCACTTGCAAGGACCACCATCACTCAGCTCCTCTGCTGCTTGGAGACACGGAGCCAAAGTCTTTAGCCTCATAAACAACATTAAAGCCCGGTAGCGGTGTAGCTAAGTACATTTAGTCTGTTGTTAGTCCGTATGTAGTATCAACCTGAAGTACTTGTCCTTTTGTTTGCATTTTCTACCATGTCATTCCCTGTTACATCTCAGACTAAACACTTTTTATCTTACCCAGATATTACTCATTTCTAGAGAAAGTCAGTGGTTTGTAATATTTGAAGTGCAGCATGCAAAATTAAGATTTTTTTTTAATACAGCTTATTTTCTTTGGTTGTATCTGTTATTATTGTTGTTTTAAGAATGTACAAAGACCGTTTTACTGCTGCTTGTATTTGACTCTAAGTCTGCTGATAAAGCCAGCCCGAGGACTGCTCCTCGTAGTATCACAGTGCAGTGTCAGGACTTTCTCTGCACTGACAGATCTCTCCTCTCTCCTCCCTCCTCTCCTCTCTCTCCTCTCTCCTCTCTCCTCTCCAGTTTGTTTGAGGAGGAGGTGATGTCGTATGTGCCTCCGTTGCTCCACCCGAGTTACTGCCTCTCCTCTCCGCAGAGCTCCCCTGGTGAGTCACTGCCGACACACACACACACACACACACACACACACACACGCACACGCACGCGCGCACACACACACACACACACACACACACACTCACTCTCTCTTTATTAGCGTTGTGCGTCCTCTCTCGTTATTAAATTTTTCCCTTTTTATTAAACCTCACGCCGTCCTCCGTGACGTTCGTTCGCGTTGTCTCGCTCAGTAAAAGACGCCGTGTCGACTTAAATAACACACACACACACACACACACACACACACACACACACACACACACACACACACACGCACTTCGATTATACACTCTCAGACACAAACAGATTGATCAACTAGTGATCAATAGAGCTGAGCAAATCCAAAATAGTTTCAATGCTATGGACAGATATGGTTTTCCCTTTCACACATAAACTCAAGTGAAATCCTTATGTCAGTGCAATGTTCAATGTCTTTAGTTTTATTCATTGTTATGAATAATGTTTTATTGTTAATCAGATTCTCAGGAGTTCAGATGAAAGAAAACTTAAATGTAGCTCAAAAAACACGCGTCTGCATCTCTGACAGGTTCTGCGTGAGCTTAGATGCAGGTTTCTGTTGAAGTAGGTTGAAGTATGTGGGTGTCAACATACTTGGTTCATTCATGAAACTGTGAATGCAAAAGAACATTTCTGCAGTATTCAGGCAGTTGTTTCAGGGAACCTCTGACCCACCCAAAAAAAAGATCTACAAAAAGTGTGGGTTTTAAACTAGCACTTTAACTAGCACTTTTAGCATGTTTTTTTTATGCATTATGGGCTCAAATGTGCTTTTCATATTTTGTACTTCTTGAATGTTTTTAAGAGGACATGTTTCTCTCATTTTGTGATGTATTTTATGGGATTGCACTGTTAAAAAAGATGTTTGAAAATAGCAATGATGATGTTTGTCACCATGACCGAGATGTTTGTTGGACCTGAGCGCAGACGAAGGTTGGGACACCTGTGTGTTTTGTGTCTGTGACTCGGAACAATCCAGGATTAACCTGCATACAGGAATCCTGGATCCTCATCATCCCTTCAGGCTTTGCTTGATTTCCATTTGGGATCATTAAAATTTCATTTTTATCTCAATCTCCGTTTGCTCCCTATCCCCCCTTGTCCCTCCCTTGGCCCTGACTTGTTCTCATCTCTCTCTCTCTCTCTCTCTCTGTCTCTCTCTCTCTGTCTCTCTCTCTGTCTCTCTCTGTCTCTCTCTCTGTCTGTCTGTCTCTCTCTTTGTCTCTCTCTCTCTCTCTCAGGCACACAGCGAGCTAACGCCCGGGCTCCGGCTCCCTACAAGCGCGACTTTGAGGCTAAACTGAGGAATTTCTATCGGAAGCTGGAGACGAAGGGCTACGGACAGGGCCCGGGAAAAGTCAAGTAGGTTTTTCAGGATTTCTGTCTGGATCGTGTACAAAATCTGGACACAAAGATGAAAGTGTCCGACAGATCTTGGTGGGGAGCAGGTGAGGGAGTGGGGGAATGAAGAGCAGGATGAAGTGGTGACATAACAGCATGAAACCAATAATGACAACACAAACGTTTCTGTGTTTCCCGTCAGGAGGTGAAATCTTTTCTCTGCCGATTCAGGTTGATGCCGGCCACAGGTCACTGCACTGAAACAGCGGGAGGATTAATTCCTCTCAGAGGAACCAAAATAAAACGTTATTTCCGTCTGGAACTAAATACCTTCCTCTTTGTCCGTAAATCTCATTAATAAACGACTTGGCGTGGATGCTGAAACACACTGTAACCACAGCCTGGTTCTCCCTCTTTCTCTTTAAATCACACAGAGGCTCCCTGGCTGTCGTCAACCCGAGCTCACACTGTGGTTTATGTTTCCTCGGTCTCACTAATCTATGAACAGATGGAAATTGATGCAGAGTACGTAGGGACGTGTCTGCGGGCTGAGAGCGTTAAACATGCACGGATTCCATAAGCAGCTGGAGAGATTTATGTCGTCTTTAGCAGAGCTGAGCGGAAGTCAGAGTTGGAGAATTTCCCTCTGTTCTAGTCAGGAGTTTTCAGCCGAACTGAAGCGGTTCTGCACAGTAGCAACACACTGGATCAGTGGATAGGACTATCACCTTAGGGCGAGAGGGTGTGTGGTTCAAATCTCAGCCTGGGGCCTCTCTGTGTCTGTATAAGACTATATAAGGTAGTGGTTGAATCTGTTTCTGCTTTGCTTAAACATTAGACATGATCTTAGAATTGATCAGACTTAAGTTAAAACAACATTTAAAGCACTAATGATACAAAGATTTTAAGACTACATTTGAATAATAGACATCAATGTATTCAAAGTTTTCTGCTTCCTGTCGTTCCTGAATCCAGTAATTCAATAGAAACTTAAAACTCGTTCTCGCTGGAGCTCTGGTTTTCGCTCCAGCTCGTCACAGACAACAGGGAACTGAGACTCTGCTGCTGGCATCTGTTGACAATCAGCGAAATGCAGAGTCATCCCAACTGAGTTTTACCATGTCAGCTCCTCGCTTTCAAACCAGCTGGATGTGTGTGTGTGTGTGTGTGTGTGTGTGTGTGTGTGTGTGTGTGTGTGTGTGTGTGTGTCAGGCTTATCATACGCAGGGACCACCTCCTGGAGGACGCCTTCAACCAGATCATGTGCTACTCCCGCAAAGACCTGCAGAGGAGTAAACTCTACGTCAGCTTTGTGGGCGAGGACGGGTGAGAGAGAGAGAAAGAGAGAGAGAGAGAGAGAGAGGGAGAGAGAGAGAGAAAGAGAGAGAGAGAGGAAGAGAGATGGCTTGCCAGTGCTTTGTTTTTTATTCTTTATTCTTTATTATTGTTTTATTTATTTTACTATCTTGCATGCCTTATATTTGGCTCTTGCTAATGTCTGAGACCTCTGAGACCTCCTGATGTTTGCACGGTGTCTGCAGGCTGGACTACAGCGGCCCGTCCAGAGAGTTCTTCTTCCTGGTCTCCAGAGAACTCTTCAACCCGTACTACGGCCTGTTCGAGTACTCCGCCAATGACACGTACACCGTGCAGATCAGCCCCATGTCCGCCTTCGTAGACAACCACCACGAGTGGTGAGCGCTGCACACGTCACCTGGACACCTGTCGTCTCACACCCTCAGACCCTCAGACCATCAGACCCTCAGACCCTCAGACCATCAGCTCCTCAGACCCTCACACCCTCAGACCATCAAATCCTCCGACCCTTAGACCATCAGCTCCTCAGACACCCCGACCCTCAGACCATCAGCTCCTCAGACCCTCACACCCTCAGACCATCAAATCCTCCGACCCTCAGACCATCAGCTCCTCAGACCCTCAGACCATCAGATCCTCTGATCCCTTACATTTGAACCCCCTCACATGCATCACTGTTTTCTTAAGGTGCTGATGTTTTTGTATCTTTGTATGTTTTTATCATATTGTCCTTTGGAGCTTTGACGTCTGGCACCCGAGTTGCCTTTGTGATAAAAATCAGATTGTGGTTCAGATCTGGACGGGTTCACAGCAGGATCTACAGCGTGTCAGGGAGCAGCGTCCACTCTGCAGGAGGTTTTCTGGTTGTTCAGGGTGGACGGAGAGCAGAGCTCCTCTTCATCACCTCAGCCTGGGCTCTGCTCTCACTCGCTGTCACAGTAAATCTTTGGGGAGGATTTTATTTATCGGCCGCGGTTAGAGAGGGAGTCTCAGACTCTGCTCGAGCCTGTTAAAAGACATGTGAGGAGAAGATGTGTTCGCTGTGTCTTAAAGAGTGGAGCCTGAAGTCTGTTCTGGAGAGGAGCATAAAGGAGCTGTTGCTCTGGGGCTGCCATAAAACATTATTCTCTTAAATTAATCTATTAATTATTGTCAGGATTACTTCAGTCATTGTTTGGTCTGTAAAGTCCTTGATTCTACTGTTCTAAGTTTCATAAAATATTTCATGATGTGAGATAACTTTCACAAGTGTCATTTTCTCGTGACAAAAACTTTTCATTACGAAGGTTCACCTCAGCATAGACTTGTTAAAACCGTCTCCATGGCAACACCTCACTTCCTCTTTGCATCAGACGATGTGCAGTAAGCAGTGGTGTGGGAACAGTCTGGGTTTCTCAAAGGCTGAAATGGAGTCATTCTGTTCTCTGTCATAGATGTCTGAAGAAATCATATCACCACATGCCTCCAAAATAATCAGCATACACCTGCCTCTCTTCAGCTACATCAGTAAATGAAGGACAGGACTCAGAGTTTGTGGTGAAATGTCAGTGTCTCTGCTCCTGGTTCTCCCTCAGTCTCTAGTTCCTCCTCTGGTTCCTCCTCTGGTTCTTCCTCAGTCTCTGGTTCCTCCTCAGGTTCCTCCTCAGTCTCTGGTTCCTCCTCAGGTTCCTCCTCAGTCTCTGGTTCCTCCTCTGGTTCTTCCTCAGTCTCTGGTTCCTCCCCAGGTTCTTCCTCAGCCTCTGGTTCCTCCTCTGGTTCTTCCTCAGTCTCTGGTTCCTCCTCAGGTTCCTCCTCAGTCTCTGGTTCCTCCTCTGGTTCTTCCTCAGTCTCTGGTTCCTCCTCAGGTTCTTCCTCAGCCTCTGGTTCCTCCTCTGATTCTGGTTCAGGCTGAACAGATCAGGCTGGATGTGGATGCATCACTCTATAGCTGCAGCAAAGCTCCATTTACCAGGGAAAACGGTGCTAGGCGAGGTTGTTTAGTGAGGAATGTGGTTTTCATGCGAGTGGCAGATGAGACAGCCAATCAGATTAAAGCCATCATATTCCCACACCCACAAACATTCATTTCATCCTTTAAAGTCATGGTTGATTATTTGTTAGTACTTTAGTCACTACTCCTGCTGAACCCTGTCTCCCTTGTGTCGTCTGCAGGTTTCGCTTTAGCGGGCGGATCCTGGGCCTGGCCCTGGTCCACCAGTACCTGCTGGACGCCTTCTTCACCCGGCCTTTCTACAAGGGGCTCCTTCGCATGTGAGTCCCGTCCTGGTGGGATCCTGCGAGCTGACAGCTGGCTGCGTTTCCCATCAGCAGGAGCAGCGTCCTGATTAATAGCTTTGTCCAAACAAGCTTAAACCCTGCCAAACGTCTGCACCGAGCACAGATGTTTATGTAATATTTAAGGTTTGCCGGCCTCTCCTGCAGCGCGGAGCCTCTCCCGGCTCCAACGAGCATTAATCAAACTAAAGGTTTTCAGTGACGATCGGGAAGGATCCTCAGATTTCACTAACCAGGAGCAGCAGGAGCTGGAATCTGTCCACCCAACATGATGGGCACGTTTTACACATATGCTCGGCATGTCATTGGCTGAAACAATTGTCCAAGGGCCAATGTTAACCAATCAGATTATAGAGCTGTGAACGTAGAAGGAGCTTTAGTGTCACTCTACTCAGGCGATATGATATGATATAAGACAAGATACAATACAATATAAGACAAGATATGATACTAGAACAATTGGGATGATACAATATGATGTAAGGCAAGATACAATATGATATGATATGATACACTGAAAAACAATTCAATATGATACAATATGATATGATATGAAACGTTGAGATATGATTTAATACGATATGATTTAAGATGGGATATGATACGATATGAGACGAAGCGATATGATACGATAGGATATGATATAAGACAAGATCCAATATATGATACAATACGTTAAGATACAAAACAATAAGACACGATACGATATGTTGAGATAGGATATGATACGATTTAAGACAAGATATGATAAGTTGAGATACGATACGATATGTAAACCCCACACAAAAGAACATAACATTCACAGGACACAACAATATACAACATAAAGGGTATATAATAATCAATAAGGAAGTACATTAGGTTATAAGCAATACAGTAAGTATAAAGTAAAGAGCCAAAATAATATGTAATAACAATACATATTTTATCAACTGCCATCATAATAGATCCCTCTGATATGAACTCCTTTAATAACCAAAAGAAAATCTAAATTATTTCCATTATTTACGTTATAACTAACTCACTAAATCAGTGGGGAAAAAAGAAAGAAGACACAGGCTAAAATTTGAAAGGTCAAAGGTGCGTCCAGGAAGCGAAAGATGAATTGTGTTGGAAATAAACACTGCGGGTGTGTTTTACCTCCCGCTCTATTTATTAGCTGTGAGTCCCTGGAGGCGTCTGGAGGGCTTTAAACCTGATCCCTCATAGATCCCAGCCATCCCCAGCTGTCCAGCATCAGCTGTGGTCCGCTGCCTGATGTTTCCCAGCTGTGGTACCAAACCAGGCGTTCGCCTCTGACCTGACTCCTGACACCCGGCTGTGGTTTGTCAGTACGACCACCCATCAATACCTCATCGATCAGCTCTGTGGACTGGTTAGGAGCCGGTGGGAAAAGATCCCTGTACGATGTATTGTGACATACTGCAGATCCTTCTAAAACAGTCTAAGTCTAGAAAAACCCAAAAGAACAGGAAGGATGTGAAGATGCTTCTATTTGTGAAGGTCTATACCCACTTTATACCTAGTGCAATTTGCACCTTGTGTTAACCATAACATGGTCTTACTTTGTTCTTATTTCAGTGTTTACAGTATGTACATCTACTCTATGTTTATACTGAAATGATGAAATGAACTTTGTAACAGTATCTAATATACAGCCGCTGCAACATCCAACATACCTCCACAAAGATGTGTTTTCAGAGACAGAGAGATTGAAATGAAGTGTGTAAATAAAACATATAGTCTCATTCACATCATTCATTATTTGCCATTGTAGGGAGCATTTTTTGCGCAATCTGAGGAAATTAATCTACTGAAATAGATTCAAATAAAATAAATGACTGAATGACTTTAAATAAATGAGTAAATTCAGATTCTTGCCAAGATAAAAAAAAACACTTCAGAAGATAATAATGTATCTGTCTAAGTTTTAAGAGTTAACTTGTTGACTTAATAAAGTGTTGAACTTTACACTATAATATGACAATCAAGATTAATCAGATCAAGATTATATCAAGAAATCTTGTCAATTGAAATCATCTTGCTGCATGGACAAATAATTTCACTTGTTCTGAGTTTCTTTTTCTTCAGATTCAGTGTTTCTATTTCTATATTTCTAGTTTTTTTGCAGTATGAGTAACTAAAACACTCTTCTAAACCACTATGATGAGTGTGTGCATGTAAACGAGATAAAATGTTCAAACAACACATTAAAGTGGATCAACATGTGATCATAGCATTATTGTGTGTCTATATTCTCCTTACCTCCGTCCCGTCCCCTTCAGCCCCTGTGACCTGAGCGACCTGGAGTTCCTGGACGAGGAGTTCCACCAGAGTCTGCAGTGGATGAAGGACAACGACATCGAGGACATGCTGGACCTGACCTTCACCGTCAACGAGGAGGTGTTCGGCCAGGTGCGTGGCCTCAGCCGGCCCCCTCGCCTCAGCTCAGCGCTGGGTAGAGATGGAGGGGTCTCACCCGTTCCTCCGTCCGTCTGCTCAGATCACAGAGAGGGAGCTGAAGCCCGGAGGCGCCGGCATCCCGGTGTCGGAGAAGAACAAGAAGGAGTACATCGAGAGGATGGTGAAGTGGCGCATTGAGAGAGGAGTGGCCCAACAGACCGAGAGCCTGGTCCGAGGCTTCTACGAGGTAAGACGGCCCTGATGCTACAAGACTGGTGTGAAAACCTTGTTTGTGTGCTGCGGAACATTTTCTGAATGTGTGTGTGTGTAAGTTACAGTTCCTGGATACCGGAGTTTGACTTGAATGTGACACACTGGAACAGTGTTTTTTTTCTGGAGTATTTGGGGGAAATACTCCAAAAAAATGTGTATATGTGTGTGTGTGTGTGTGTGTGTGTACACACACATACGTTTCTAACTATCAAAAAACAAAAAAAAAAGCCAAAAAAGTTTGAACTTCCCAGGAACCTCCCAGAGGATCCACCTATCTATCTATCTATCTATCTATCTATCTATCTATCTATCTATCTATCTATCTATCTATCTATCTATCTATCTATCTATCTATCTATCTATCTATCTATCTATCTATCTATCTATCTATCTATCTATCTATCTATCTATCTGTCTGTCTGTCTGTCTGTCTGTCTGTCTGTCTGTCTGTCTGTCTGTCTGTCTGTCTGTCTGTCTGTCTGTCTGTCTGTCTGTCTGTCTGTCTGTCTGTCTGTCTGTCTGTCTGTCTGTCTGTCTGTCTGTCTATCTATCTATCTATCTATCTATCTATTGAAAGTCTTTAATATTACCATAATCATTTCTCTGATCTGCTTTAGCAATAACCACTGTGATGTTTAATTTTAAAAAAACAAAAAAAACAATCCAGGTTTACTGTGCAGTCCTCCACAGTAAACCTGGACTGGGTGGTAATCTCGAGCAGCTCGCTCTCTCTCTCCCTCTCTCTCTCCCTTCCTCTCACTCTCTCTTGCTCTCGCTCTCTCGCTCTGCCTCCCTTTCTCTCTCCCTCTCTCCCTCCTTCTCTGCGGCTCCAGAGCTGCTGCAGAGCCTCCTCTCCCCTGCCTGAGCTCTCGCCCTGGCGTGGTGACAGATCAGCAGATCTTTGTGTGTCAGCGTGAGTTTACAGGCCAGGGTTTGCTGAACAGAACAAATCCAGCGTTTACTGTAAACACAGTGAGAGAAACTATGACATGGAGGAGGAGGAGGAGGAGGAGGAGGAAGACCTCCGCTGGGACAATTTGCATTTATTTGGAGACAAATGTAGTTGGGAGTCTGTGATTGTACAAGTATTTGTGTATGTATGTATATCTGAAGGTAGATAGTTAGGAGAAAGTGTAATTGTAGGACTGATTTGTTTTGACTGTGATGCCTGCTTGAATAGAGCTAGAATTATTAGACCGATCTGATGCCTCTGTTTGCTGTGTGATTCATGAATCCTGTATAAATAAAGAATAGAATACGATACGACTTTATTGTAAATTTCAGGTTTTCAAAGGTTATTTCAAAAGTTAGTTTAAAGAAAAAAAGTGAAGAGGGATCTGCTAGTCCAAAAGCCCTCATCATGTATATGTCTGTGTGTGTGTGTGTGTGTGTGTGTGTGTGTGTGTGTGTGTGTGTGTGTGTGTGTGTGTGATGGACAGGTGGTGGATGTGCGGCTGGTGTCGGTCTTCGATGCCCGGGAGCTGGAGCTGGTGATCGCAGGCACCGCCGAGATCGACCTGGCCGACTGGAGGAACAACACAGAGTACAGAGGAGGTGTGTGACACACACACACACACACACTCACACACACACACACACACACACACACACACACACACACACACATACACACACACACACACACACACACACACACACAAAACCAACCACTTTCCCTCTTCAATCTGGGTGGTTTCTTACTTCTAGAGAATATTCTAGTTGAATGCTGAATCAAGGGCATTTCACAGTTTTTCGATTCATTTTCAATTACATAAAACATTATAACTCAGATTCCAGTCTAGGGATTGAACAGAAACCGAGTTTGCTCAGTCTCCACGCACAGGATGAAACTCAGATGCCACGTTCTGGCAAATGGATGATCAGACTTTAGCTCATAATGTCAGAATTCAGGCATGTGGAGAGCAGATGGCGCTCTTCTGAAAAGAACTGTGAACCTGTGATGTGATGCTCTGAAACATTAAGACAGGACCAGTTAAGATCATTTCAGAGTTGTTTTATATTCCACTCAACCATCCCTGGTCCTCTGTAATGACTGCTGTACAGTGTGAGTATGTACTACAAACCGCTTGTGAAGAAGAGATCACATTAAAAGGCCTCTCAAGGCTCCGGCCGACACAGGCTTTGAACAGATGCCAGGGGCAACGAGAGGAAGAGGAGGCAGCGAGAGGAAGAGGAGCGAGCTGGAATCTATTAATCGACACCGGTCATTAAACATTAAGCAGCAGAGCCCATTCAGAAAGTCACGGTGGAGGAACAGCGAGCTGGAGCTGGAGCTGGAGCTGGAGCTGGAGCAGAGCCTGCTGCTCCTCTGACTCATCACCTTCATCACCTTCATCACCTTCATCACCGTCTGCCGTCTTCCTCTGCAGGTTACCATGACAACCACATAGTGATCCGCTGGTTCTGGGCCGCCGTGGAGCGCTTCAACAACGAGCAGAGGCTGCGGCTGCTGCAGGTGAGGCACGTGGGGCAGCGCGTGCTCAGGTACTGCCCCCGCGTGGCGCCTCGCGGAACTGCAGCGTGCGTCGCTGCAGTCCTGCAGGCTGCTGCTGCACACTGCAGAGAGAAGGAGAGCGAGAGAGATGGAGCGAGTGAGAGAGGGAAGGAGGGAGAGAGAGAGGGAGAGATGGAGAGAGAGAGATCAGGGTGCTGTGGGTCTGTGTTTCCTATAAGCAGGCTGAGGAGGAGGGAGTCTCAGTTTAGATGATTATTGGTTTATTGGCTTATTTGTACATCGGGAGGAAATGAAACTAAATATCCCAAAGGGAACTTTCCCAAGGGGTTAAGTCTAGATGATAAAATCTAGATGAAAATCTAGTTTAATTGAATAAAATAGAATAGAATATGCCTTTATTCGTCTCATAAGGGTGACATTTTTGGAGAAATTACAGAGCAATATTAAATAAAATGTGCAGTGGTGTCTGGTGCTGCCTCACAGCAAGAGGGCCAGTCCTGGGAATTTCTAGTTTGTATGTTGTCCCTATGTGAGTACATGGGTTTTCTACTCCAGTTTCCTCACTCAGTGTAGAAACATACATTCAGGTCGGATGAAGACTCAACCCTTGATGTGAGTGTGATGGACTGGAGACCTGTCCAATATATATCCCTATGTCAGCTGGAGATAGGATATGACACCTACACAATAAAAAGTGGGCAAGATAGCAGATGGATGGTTGGATCTGTGGTCTACAGCAAATTTTCCTGCTTCCATGCCCACTTCACCTGTTACGGGTGATACATCCTGGTTTTCATGCGGTCCATGTCCTCCTTGTCCCCAGTTTGTGACGGGCACCTCCAGCATCCCCTACGAGGGATTCGCCTCTCTACGGGGCAGCAATGGACCGCGCAGATTCTGTGTGGAGAAGTGGGGAAAAATCACCTCCTTACCCAGGTACCGTGTCTAACCTGAATTCAGATCATGTGTTTTCACTGCAGGCGGGTTCGACCTTCTAGCCTTGCATGTGAAGTATCCTCTTTTTATTATTTCATCCATCAGGCTGTGGTCCTGATCTAGTTTATTTCATCAGTGGGTGTAATTGTCATATAACTGGATGATCACACTTAGTCCTCTGAATTCTCTGGACAAATCAAAACCTCTCTAATGAGAAAATTAGCTTTGTTACCTAGTGAAAATGAAATAATCGGCTCAAATCCTCCTCTGGATAATCATCTGATGCTTTTCTTTCTTTTTTCTGCGTGTGTCCTCGCAGGGCTCACACTTGCTTTAATCGTCTGGACCTCCCCCCTTACCCGTCCTTCTCCATGCTGTACGAGAAGCTGGTCACTGCTGTGGAGGAAACGAGCACCTTCGGTCTGGAGTAACTCCACAGCGGCTCACACCCCAGGTTTTCACTCTTGGGGGGGAGAGAAGCATCTGGAAATCCACCTTTCTCCCTTCAGAGAGACATGGAAAATAAAAACTAATATCCTCAAATGGCAACTAACCCCCCAACCCACCATCTCCTCAGTCCTCCACCTCCACCTCCATTGGATAGCTCTGCAGGTTTTTCCCACTGGCTTCATCACACGGCACGCAGACGTCGTTTCGGTTCTCCGTCTCTCTCTCTATCTGTTTCTCTCTCTCACACTCACATCTCTGATGGAAGCCGATCCTGCGAACAGAGAATCAAAGAATGGTTTGAAAAGCTGTACAGTACAGTTCTCCTGTCTTCATCGAGCCACATGTGTGCTTTATCTCTTCAGTTAATGGCCTTGTTTACTGGATTTCTAGCACCTCCCCTCCTGCACCTCAGAGACAGCTGCTGTAAAACCACCTGTCCCCCTCTCCGGACCTCTAAACTGTGTCCTGTCTGCACTGGGGCTGCAACGTCATGAACTATAATACACACACATACACACACACACACACACACATCAATCACGTTTGCACAAAACACACACCAACATGGGACGTTTTCTTTGTTACGGACGGTGCAGACCAGTGTTTCCCCCACTTAGAATTTTTTTATCAGCATGGAAAGATGTGACATTTTAGACTCACACCTGATGTCGGCTGGTCCTCGGTGCCTGTCTGAGAGCAGGGGATACACTAGTGTGCACAGATACACACAACCCCAACAGATTACACAAATTACATCAAAACAGAGACTGAAAATCCACTTTGTTTCCACGGTTGAAGTATTGGCGAGGATGGAGGAAGGTGCTGCTCGGGACTGTTATGCTAAATACTTTTTCGTGCTCTTACGTGAGCTCCAGAGGTAGATACGTGTCTAAGGCACCCTGGCGTTCAGCGTTGCATCATCAGGGTGCAGGGTGATGCAAACACAAGTAAAAAGGGTTCCTGTCATTCACACATTTATTCACCAGTAACACGAGCGATGGCGGCCTCTCAAGAAGAGACGACACAACGTCCCTCCCACCCTACGAAAGTGATGAATGTACCAAATAAGTGACTGAATGTACGAACCTCACTGGGGGGGGAGAAGAGGGGAAAAACACGAGGTGGGAAGTTGGAGGAGGTGGAGGGAGAAGGAAGTCGCAGGTGACAGTTGTGAGTTGCTTGAGGAAAGGGGATGTGCTTCACTCGATCCTGGCACCGGATTTGGCCTTTTTCAGATGAAAGACACGAGCCTGGCACCGGCCGGGGTGCAGTGGTGGGATGTTTTTTTAGTGCCTCTTAGGTTTTCCTGACCGCAACCTGAAATCTCATGAGGAAAGCTATGTTATGTCCTTGTGAAAATGTGTCTCACAAATCAAAGATGGTGATGGCCGAGGAGCTGTTGTTCTCACGCCTAGAAGGGATATCGACACAGGGGGGCAGCAGCGTGTTCCTCACCACTGGCTAGGTTTACATGGACAACAATGTTCTAATCCTGACAGGAACATGAGCAGAGTCTGACTGATTCTACCATGTGAACTGCAATTTAGCCTTATTTCAATCAGAATAAGGTCAAACTGCAAGCAACCATTAATCAGAATGGGATATGTGGAGTTTTCCAGTCACATTATCCCAACATGTAAACACCTCAGAGAGACAGAGTAAACATCCTTACAGAAACTTTGCAGCATTTTACCACGTTTGGCAGTTGCCAAAAAATGGGAGAGAAGGAGTGGCACTTTAAGGATGAGAATGAAACTCAGGCTGTGATACTGTGAATATTGAGGGATGTGAAAGGAAGACGTTTAGATGCTGCAAACATGTGAATAGCGATATTTTTTAGCAGGTGTCTGAAGAAATAAGAAGAAATAAAGAGGGTGAGAATTGTATGCTTGTCTGAACAAGTTGCTGCTGTTATGTTGCTGCAAAGCAAAAGCCTCATTACTTTTAATAATGTGATAATTAACTATATGTGTGCACTAAGAAATGCAATGCCATTAGGCATTAATCCTACTGTGCCCTTCTGTGGAAAATGGTGTATGCCTGGAATATTCTGTAAGAAACTCATGTCAGCATTGCTGTCCATGTAAACCACAGTGGCAGGTTTCATCTGCGAGTGAACCAACCTGGCGTGACGTTGATGGGAACAACAACAACCTGAAAACTTTGGTTTTCCTGCTGGGGCGGACAGGACTTCTGTCTTGAAAGCATGTGGTAAAACCTTTCTCAGACTCTTAAGCGCACGGCCCAAACCCTGGGGACCCTTCCACTCAGTTTCTCACACACTTTCGTACATGCACACAAAAACACACAGATGACAACAGACAGACACACACACACACACACACACACACACACGCACATACTAGTTTTCTATGGGGGTGCATGCAAGATTACACCTACTGTACAGAGTCCTGTCGGAGCTAGACTACAGGGGCTGGGATAGAGCTAGAGAAACCCCACGTGAGATGCGAGACGTGGGGGCAGACCTCCGTCTTCCAGCCCCCCCCTCTCCCAGTCCAATATTGCATGCGGGATCTTCCCGGTCAACTCTGTGAGCTGCACCGGGGCCGAGACCCCTAGATGGCGTTGTGTTATAGCTCGATATTGCATGCTGAAATAGTGCAACACACTGTCCTTACTAGCTTCTTTTGCATGAGGATATCGCTATCCATTCAGAAAAAGGGGTGAGGGAGTTGGTTCAGTTGTCTCACTTTGGTTGTGGCGCTCACCTGAGGCATGTGGCCTTATGCTTACCTGGCACTGTCAGACCCCGAGTGTTAAGACCGAGGGAGCGGGGGGGTAAGACATAGGTGCTTTTAGTCACTAAGCTTTAGCTCTGTGCTCGGACAATGCGTGAATGCAGTAGTTTGTCTCCTCCATGACAGTGTGTTGGTGAGTATCTCGGCGGCATGTTTCAAAATCGTTGTTACTTTCACATGTGCGTGTCTGCCTATCTTAGTAATAGGTCGATGGTTATGGTTCATTGCTTATGAATCGGTGGTGAAACGATAGGGCTGTTTTGATTTTGTGAAACGTGAGAGCACATGTATGTGTACCATGTGTGCGGTCCTGTTTGTCCCTTTGTATATAAATGTATATGTATGTCTGTCCTGTTGTGTGTATAAATATATATTTTGCACCGAATGTACCAAAGGTTTGGGGCTTGCAAAGTCAACCATTAGGCCTGCTCTCTATATTTCAGTCTGACAGACACATCACACTTAGGGCTTCCGCCCGGTTCCTACAGAGCATCACTTCATGTGTGCTTGAGGGGCAGATTTGTGGCATGGGCAACAATGCTTCACGTTAGGATAAACATTCACCTGGTTGGTTTGACACTTTCCATAAAGAGGCTTTTCTGCTGCAGAAGACTGGTAAGATTGATTTACTCGCTTCACGTCCAAATGAAGACAATTGCACCTTTCGTCTTTCCTAGTACATTTCTGACAGGACTCGGCTCCGGTTTTCAGAATTCCACTCTATGCAAAGCTCCTGTATGTGTGTCTCCATTTCACCCCAATGATTGTAATAAAACAGAACAAATGACATATTTTGATTAATGATACATGGTCATTATTTATCCTCTTATGGTGGACTGCACCAGTTGAAGGGTGATTTTAATAAGAAAAACTTTCCTCTTCTCATTCTTAACCACTTCCAGGTCCTCATTTGAAATGACAACTTAGTGTAAGTTAGTGTAAGAACCTGAAATGCAATGTAGGGAAAATGAAGTATTAAAAAATTGTAAAACTATCTCCATTCAATCTTGATATGATTGAGACAGGCGAGTGGTTAGAAGTTCAACTGTCTTTCAGATATTTTGCAAGATGCTAGATTAGCCTACACAACTGCTTTATGAAAAACAAAGATTGAGAAATGATTCATGAAAATACACACAAGTACTAACACACTAGCCCATAAGGTCAGAATCATAAAACACACCAGTAATCAGACATGAGCAATGTTTTTATTACTACCTACAGTAATGATAATGCTACTAATGATGTTATTGGCTCCAGTCCCTGTGTCAATTTTATGACTTTTCTCATGAAATGATGCAATATTATTTCAAAGGTCAAACTCACTCCAGCGTAAGAGAGTTACTACTGCTAGTTAATCAGTAAATCGAGATTTATACATAGTTTGCCAACTATTGTCAACACTGAGACACCTGTGAAACGTGATGACGTCACGACGTCATATCGAGCCCCAGCTTCTTTCAAACTTGGGCACAGTGCGCACGCGCGGATAGTGACGTGTCCCCGCCGGTGTCAGACAGCGGAGCAACATCTCCGCTCAGACCGACCAAGGACACCCCTCTGCCGGGACAACTACTTCAGTCGATACCGTCCTCCCCCTCCTCTACTCTGGACCTGCCGGTAGCCCGAGGTTTCGCGTTTGAAGTTGTTGTAACGGAATTTGCTTTTTATCTTTATTTTTTCTTTCCACCCAACTTTTCTTGGGTAGCTTTCGGGACCAGTTTGTTAGCGGCCATTCGAGCCTAACCGTCGGACAGGACGGTGGCATGGGAACCGGCTCCGCGGACGTTACCGTCACTCCTCCGAAGCTGCTCGTTTAAAAACAAAACAACCCGAAACCTCGCTACAGAGAACCGTCTGCCTCTCGTCAAGGAGCGGTAACCGGGACTCCTCGACCCAGCGCAGAGCACCGACCATGTCCCGGAGGAGGCTGGACAGCCGCGGTGGGCTCCCCGTCGGGCTGCTCACCGAGAGCCAGACCCCGGTCTGCCCGGAGCCCCTGGAGACCGTGTACGACATTACCGGAGAGCTCGGGAGGTAGGTACCCGTAAACACCGTGATCCGGAACCCCCTCCACACTCCACTCATCCAGGGTGAACCACAAACCCATCCTCCAGGCAGGGAAACCCTAGTATCCTCTACCGATGCAGGGTGTTCACACTCAGTTTCACATACAAAGTCTAGATGTAGATTAGCCATCATTTCTGAGCACGAAAGAGGCTATTTAAGAGACAAATCACAGCTATAGACTCAACATCTGCTAGGACAGACCTCAGGAGATTAAAGCACAAACAATCTGGGTAAATTGTGTGAGGTTCAACTGTAAATGAAAATGAAAATGACACATCTCGAAAGCACAGGAGTTTAGAGGCACTTCTACACCGAGGTTCAGGGACTCTCTGCAGTTCCTGATTGTCTGTGAAAGTTCTCAGTCATCTATGTCGGCCATAGTAGAATTTAAGAAGCCTTTTGGATTCGGGAGTTTTATTAAGATAAAGTCATACCTCAGTTCAGGTGCGATCAAAAGACAGACTTTCCACAGCTCAGGAAAGTGCAGGCACCATAAAAGTGTGTGCTGATCAGTTAGCTGAATACAGTACAGTAGTCACAGAAGATGTTACTTTAGAGCCAGTCAACAAACATGCATCAACATTCATTGCATCCTCCTTAAATTCAGTGAACTGAGAAGACAGAAAATCCCATGAATAATATGTCCAAAATAAAAGGTAAGGTTGATTGGAATGAATGGGAGACAAATATCATGCCCAGACAAGAAAAAAACATTTTATATCGAAACCAGAATCACATTTATTTGCTCTGAGTTATGCAACATAGTTATTTAAATAATGTAGATTATATATACACACACACTATACAAATATATATATGCATGTTTTTCTAGGTCAGAAAGGTATAGAAAGGCTTCCTCTTTGTGATCCGCTTTAATAACATACATTTCAACATACATTTACATGTTTTGCATGTAGGCAAATGCAGAGCACAGTTAGTACATCAGGTTAACTTGATCTGGACTCTGCTCCGTGGAGCTCTAACCAAGGTAAATAAAGGAGCCTCACTGTGTGTGTGTGTGTGTGTGTGTGTGTGTCTGTGTGTGTGTGTCTGTGTGTGTGTGTCTGTGTGGGTGCTATGGCAACAGCAGCGAGGTGTGTGTGTGTGTGTGTGTGTGTGTGTGTGTGTGTGTGTGTGTGAAACCATGTGTCATACAGTGAGCAGTGTGTAATTCTGATGTCAAAACAGGAAGAAGGAAACGTGTGCATGTGGAAACCCGACTTCACATAGAAGAAATGTTGCAGGACACTTCTGCGAACTGGAGTGTGTGTGTGTTATTGTGTTTGTTTGTGTGTGTGTGTGAGAGATTTTTCTTAAAAAGGAAGTTTTGAGCTGCGATAGTGTCAAAGAGGAGATAAGGAAGCTGCAGTTCCACTCCTGACCTTTTAAGGGATTAATGCTAATTCCCTGTAATTAGATGACTATATGACTGAGGGAGGGAGATGGGTAGGTATACAGTGAAGATTCCCCCAACAGGACATGAGGCTTACTATTTTGTTCAACTTTAATTTTTGTTTTTATGTATATACAAGAAAAAAGGAAGTGTTATTCAGTAAATATGATGACGGATACTCTTCTCGAGTCTCAGGTGTCTCAACCCTTATGAACAGTTGTTTACAGCAACAAAAAAGCCTTTTGACAGTAGCTTTGGAGCTGTTGAAGCAGGTGAAAATAAATACTTACTTCATATTCAAAATGTGGAAGTGGCCCTGACTCTGGTGCTTTCTCAATGCTGGTGTGTGCAGTTCCCGAGCTGCATCACAATATTTGTGTTAACAGTGACGGGCGGTGCTGTGTGGAGCAGCAGAGCTCAGCTCCATTGTTCTATTCTTTAGGAGAAGTTCCTACTTGGGTTCTGCAGCCTTGGCACTGCTCTGGGCCTCGCGTTGGGCGGTTATTTTTGGGATTGCTTCTTTTGTCGCAGTCATTTCAAGGCCTGGTGAAGAAATGTTTCCAAGTGCGGAGGCGTGGTTCTCCTGTCCATCTGACAGCTGATCATCTATCACTGGGGAGGTGAATAATGGGAATGTACAGACAGATGAAGTATTTCAATGAATGCTATTTATTGTTTCCATCTTGGTGACACGGTGTGGAGTGGTTAGCACTCTCTTGGATTTGACTCCAGAGGCTGTTCTGTTTGGAGTCTGCATGTTAGGTTTCCTCACACAGTCCAAAAACAAGCATGTTTACATGAGCTGGAGACTATAAATGGCCCATATATGTGAGATGATAAGATAGATGGATGTTTCCAGCTTGGAGCTAAAGATGTGAAACCTGTGCTTCTGAAAAAGAACAAGGAAGTAAATTGAAATAAATGTAATGTAGACCACAAAACAAACAACCCTGGCAATGAGACGATTAGAAAATAAACTAAATGTCTAAACAAAACAAACATGAACAGCTTTCACATGGTTGAGGTTGAGCATGTCTAAATCAGGGGCCGTGGGTCCTAGCCATGAAAGGATAGAACAGAGGATAATAGAGCAGAATGTGTCTTCATTCATCCAGTCCTAGTTGTAGAGGACTGTAAGTATGTCAGGGTCTTGTCCTTGTTCACAGTGATGTGTGTGCTATACTGGTGCAGAGAAAACTGAGCCACAAGGCCAAGATGAGCTTTCACATTCACTTCAGCTTACACTGACATTCATTCAAGGTTTTTCTCTGATGAGACTCTGATGTGAGGAACATCACATAGATAGGCAGAGAGACGGCGTATTGATCCCTCAGTAGAGGTACCTGCAGGTTCCAGAGTACAACTTCAACTTCACTTCAGCTTTGTTTAGAGAACCACTTCATAACAATGTTATCTGAGGACACTGAACACAGACAAACAGACCTGAGCCCAACAAACCTCCCATATGAGCATGACGAAAGTGTCAGTGTTGAGAAAACCTTCATTAAACAGTCTGAGGGGAGTCACCTGGGCTTGAGCACATCTGTACTGTTTGTAAGCTGTACTGTCTGCAGAGTTTTAAAAAGTATGAAAGTTGACAACTCAGTTTTCGGAAAATGAATGCCCTCAAAGAGTATTAATTAGGATTTCATGAGATATTACATTTTGTTAGTATTCCATCTCTTTTCAAATAGTTTGACTGCAAAAGTCAGGTGAATAACTGAGTCAGAGTGACTTGTTGTGACCAAAGGTTCATTTTAATAAACTTTGTCTGGGGTTTAAGCTTTTGAGTTTGTTCCTTCCCAGCTGATCTGAGATCTGTTGTATGGTTGTGCTCTATAGATTTAATCAAGCTAGAACTGTTCAGTGAGTTGAAGACGTGTTGGTGATTACAGCCTGAATGGAGACGAGGCCTTAGAGTTTTTCTGGAAAGTCTTTAAAAAGTCTTTAAAAGGTGTTGAAATCAACTTCAGGATTCCTGCAGACGAACACTGTAAATGAAAAGGCCCACTTCTTCCTTAAAGGCAGCCGACTCTCAGTGTGCCAGTCTGGCTCTGTGCTGTCTGAGTGGAGGGTGCTGGGCCCTCACTTCCCCCTCAGCCACTGTCCCATGCTCCGTCCTCAGGGGGAAGTACGCGGTGGTGAAGCGCTGCGTGGAGAAGGCCACGGGGAAGGTGTTCGCTGCCAAGTTCCTGCGCAAGAGGAGACGAGGCCGCGACTGCCGGGCCGAGGTGACCCACGAGATGGCCGTGCTGGAGATGGCCCGCAACAACGCCCGGGTGGTGAACCTGCACGCCGCCTACGAGACCGACCACGACATCGTCCTCATGCTGGAGTAGTGAGTTCACTGCAGGCGCAGCCACACGCTCGCTGTCAGGGCTACGAGACGAGGGTTGCTTAAGTCTTAGGGTGTAATGCGTTATATAATCTGTCTGGTGCCACAAACTGTCGATAGTTTTCTTCACCACAAACAAGCGAAAACACGCAGCCGCAGCAGTTTGATCCTGTAAAGGCCCGAGAAAGGCCAAAGTCCTGTTTGTCCAATCGTAAGGAGCTGCCGCGCTCTTTTATGTAATCCTCATTCTTCCTAACAGGTTTATCAGGACTGCTCTCAGGGCTCAGGCGTTACCCAGCGGCCTGGTCCGACCCGCATCTAGTGTGAACGGTCTGTCCCAGAAACCATCAGAACCAGTGCTCACTGTGCAGCCAGTCGTCTGTTCCAGCCGCACCTTTTAAAAACACCTATTGTGGGAGACGCTTTAAATCCCCTCCCCAGAGAAAAGACGGCGTGAGCGAGCTGCTTTGTAGATGTAAGACGGCGTGAGCTGCTCAGAAAGCGCCCAGAGAAACGTAGAATTGTAAACTGGTCGGACTGGAACGGCGCTGGAATCAGATTAAGCTGCTGTGCGGGCTCTTTGAGCGCGGCCTGCCACGGTGAGTCAGCGGGAGCGAGGGCGGTCTGCGGCTTCTATTCTTACCCAGTAACACTTTTGTCCAGGCATGCAGCATCAAACCAGCGGCCCTGGGGCTCAGGGTAGGCCACAGAAACCACCAGGCCACCGCGCCATCCACGTGTCCATCACACACACACTGACTGCCTTTAAATGGGACCAGGAACAGTGAGAGGAGGAGTTACAGACTCCTAGCTTTGGAAAACGAGGTCAAAAACATTTACGAGGTCTTGTTTCTACTGGCCCTCACAGGTGGCCCCTCCATCTAGCTTCCATGATGTAGGGCTGCACGAAACTGGGAAAAAATGGACATTGTGAGAGTTACAATTGAAATTATGATTCTGTGCATGATTTATTTCTTTTACAAACTGAAAACAAACCACCAACTTGCTCTGCCAAGTCACGTGATGTGAAGGTGTAGATGATGTAAAGAGCCCTGCAGCGTAAACACACTTCTAACTATGGCCGTCTGCTGTCACCACTGCTTCTGTAGCTCCCTGCAAACACAACTTCAGCGTGATTTTCTGATAGACAAAGTCCTCCACAAGGCTTTAGTGAGGCTGATGAGGAGGGAAGGAGAGCTGACTCAGTTTGATGTTCTCAGAGGAGCACATGTTTGTAGCGTGCACTGTGACGGTGGGCTTCTCCAGCCGGTTTCCCTGGAATAACTGCAGGAGTAAGACACAGACGTCTGGTCATGAGCTGCACTGCGTTGTCTGGCCCGACTTTGGGGAAATAACAAAGAGAAGCTGTAGATGGAACCAGAAATGAGATGTGCCGTCTCCATGGGTACTTCAGCTCTCAGAGACGTGATGATGGTGGTGAATAAGACACGGGAGAAGCATCGTCACTTTGAAATGACGTGTGTATTTATTCTGTGTCGTCTGTCTGTGCGTGTGTCTGTCTGTCTGTGCCTGTCTGTCTGTCTGTCTGTCTGTCTGTGTGTGTGTGTGTGTGTGTGTGTGTGTGTGTGTGTGTGTGTGTGTGTGTGTGTGTCTGTGTGTGTGTCTGTGTGTGTGTGTGTCCCCTCCTCTCAGTGCGGCCGGTGGAGAGATATTTGACCACTGTGTGTCTGATGAGCTGCTGCCAGAGGCTCAGATCATTCGCCTGATCAGACAGACGCTGGAGGGCGTCCACCACCTCCATCAGTGCAACCTGGTGCACCTGGACCTGAAGGTCTGCACACACACACACACACACACACACACACACACACAGAGCGTAGGGAGCCTATTTTTACACATCCCCCAGCTCCAGCCTGAAGTGGCGAGCTGTGTGCGGTCTCTTTTTAGAGCCGTCGTGATCTCGAAACCTCATTTTCCTAGTTTGAGGACACAGTTCATCTCAGAACGGAGACGGCAGCCGGCTGCAGAACTTCATACCAGGCTAAAGAGGGAACTGTGAAGAGGCTGCACCACTGCCACAGCACCAACAGCACGCTGTGCAACATGGTGATGAGGCTGCAGCGAGCTGTTGTTTCCTAAGCGATTCATCCGTCTGTCTTATCTGTCACCTCCTGTCTGCCTAACTGGCACCTGTTTGCACTATTGCTAACTGTTTAGCACCAGTACAATATGTATTCTGTCATTTTACACCCAATCTTGGTATGATATGCATTGTAACACAAAATGACAATAATAGGTTATTATTACATTATCATTATTCTTCATGTTCTTATTATATTTCCATTGTTATGAATACAAATCATCCATCCATTATCCTAACAGCTTTGAACCCTGACTGGTTTTTTAACGAGGCCAGTTGTTTCAGCAGAGGTGAACTACTATGCTACTACTACTACTACTACTACTACTAATCGGCTTCAGAATCAGTGCACAAACAAAACAGAACAAGCTCGTTGGGGACTGAACGTTCCACCCCGGCAGAGGATGAGGCAATGGTTCAACACACAGACAAAGGTCCAGGTGTCCCCAGCTCTAGACGCACAGCAGAGAGCTCGTCTGGAGGGTTGACTCTGCCTCTCTCTCCTCCACAGCCGCAGAACATCCTCCTGACCAGCCTGTCTCCTCCTGGAGACATTAAGATCGTAGACTTTGGCCTGGCACGCAGACTGGGTGCGGTCGGGGAGCTCAGGGAGATTCTTGGCACACCTGAGTATGTGGGTAAGCTGCCGCTGGTGAAACTGGCTCCGATTGCACAAAACAGCAGCGAGATGTCGTTAGAGCCGGGGAGGGGAAGCAGGGGAGCAGATCTGTTGTCTGGGTAAAGCTGAAGGAGGGAAGTGAGGAGAGCTTTAAACAGCTGTCTTCACAGCTCTGCCCTCACACAGGAAGCTCTCACACTTCTAATGTCACTCCACAGAAATGAATGCATGCATCACTATTTATTTACAGAAGGGCAATTGAAGGTTCATTATCTTGTTTTAACCATAAACACAAAGATGAATCTACAGCAACAAAGACTTTTAAATGTGCTCTGAAAGCCAGAAGTGGTGAAATAAGGCGAATCGAGGTCAGAGACAGGAAATGAAACAAGGCTATTTCTGTGATCCTGAAACTGAATCCGAGTGTTTTGGTGTTTCCACTCAGCTCCTGAGATCCTGAACTACGAGCCAATCACAACAGCCACCGACCTCTGGTGAGTCCAGCCCGTCAGGAATGCACAGGCACTCGTGGTCACAGCTCACAAGTACTGGTTTGTAGTTCCTGCTGAGATATGAGAACCACGCATGGTTGGTAACTGAAGGTGATCCAGGCCACAATCTCAGCACAACCACAAGCAGGGCTGCAGCTAAAAGCTGCTTCTAGTGCCGAGTCTCACTTAGGTCAGTATTTGTCTCTGTAGCATTGAAGCTATGGAACACTGGTTCCATCTGAGACGCCTCAGAGGCTATTCTAAAATTCTGTTTTTAGCTGTGGGAATGTCACACTGTTTCTACACAGATCTGATTCAAGAGATTCAGTAGTAAGTATCAGTCACATGCAATGCACAAGACTGGGATGCAGATCACTATCTTCACATTACTAACAATACTGTATCTTTTACACCTTTTAAAATGAATGTAAATATTACATATATGCATCATTGTTTTTGCTATTTACAAATGTATTTACAAATTTCATTGGACATACTGTCAGCAGTTACTGCCATTAACAGTGATTAAAGTGATTATTCCCAGGTGCTAATTGATTCCTTGTTTCCATCTAAAGAGGCCTTAGTTAAAATCAGAACATCATTCAACACATCCAAGCAGCCACTTGTACTGGGACGAGGAGCTGGAGCGATACAGTGATGGAGCACTAATGTGTGTGTGTGTGTGTGTGTGTGTGTGTGTGTGTGTGTGTGTGTGTGTGTGTGTGTGTGTGTGTGTGTGTGTGTGTGTGTGTGTGTGTGTGTGTGTGTGTGTGTGTGTGTGTGTGTGTGTGTGTGTGTGTGTGTGTGTGTGTGTGTGTCTCCCTCAGGAGCGTGGGCATCATCGCCTACATGCTAGTGACGGGGGAGTCTCCGTTTGCCGGGGACAACAAGCAGGAGACGTTCCTCAACGTGTCTCAGGTCAGCGTGGACTACAGCAGGGAGTCCTTCTCCAGGGTGTCTGAGCTGGCTGTGGACTTCATCCGCAAGCTGCTGGTCAAGGCCCCAGAGTGAGTCCAAGCCAACTAGTTAACGTGATGATCTGACCTTTCACTCTCTGCTCCTTCAGTTCCCACTAGCCAGGACTTCCTGCAGGGGCTTCTATCAGTTCATCTGTTCCATGAGGAAGTTTCTTTGTTGGTTCTCATTCCACAGAAAAGGTTTTGCTAATGAGACTCTGAGGGGAGTCAGATATCCTCTGTCCAAAGTTCACAACTATATCATAAAAATGTATTTACACCTGGTTGTCAGAGCACATAACTTTGTGTTCTCAAAATGTCCAAGTATGAGATAAGATAAGTACTGCCTCAGTGTTTGCTCCTGGAGGCTGAGCTGATGGCTGTGCTCCTCTCTGGCTGCAGGGACCGCCCCAGCGCTGTAGAGTGCCTGAGCCACCCCTGGCTGTGGCAGCAGCAGCTCTGCCTCAGCCCCGACGCCTCCTCCGCCTCCTCCGCCCGCGCCGCCCGCGACCGCAGCTGCGGCGCCAAGTGGGCCGCGCCGCCCGAAGACCCCGAGGACAAGGAGAACTTCCTGGAGTCCCCGCACGCCCAGGCCAAGAGGTTCCGCTTCGAGGAGGAGGCCCCGGCCGCCACGGACGCAGACTTTTGAGCAGGGGGGGAAAGGAGGGAGGAGCCTCAGCCGTCCCAGCGCTCAGACGCAGCCAGCCTCTGCTGCCCACTGATCCACTGAAGCTCCAGCTCCTTCCACCACTCAGACCAAAGATAACCAGCTAGGTTTTGAGATCAACGCTTCTAAAACACAAAGGAAAGGAAAAGGAGTGTGAAAACTGTACAGTACCATTAATGCTGTGTGTTTAACCTGAAGTATTTGATACGTGTCTCTGTTTAAATCACTGGTGTTGTGCCATGAAGGGTAGCGTCGGGCATTCCTAGAGAAATCTATGCAACACCCCATCTCTCTCTCTCTCTGTCATGTATAGAAGTTCTCAAGAAGCCTTTAAATAAGAGGGAAAAATGAACTCCTGGGCCTGAAACCACCAGAGCTGCTCTGTGTCGGGGGGGTCCGCCCCCTCCTCCAGGAGCATGGCTGCGTCTCATTAGCATGTTGAAGAGAGCTGGAGACGGCTGCACAGCAGCATTATGGGAAACTCCGGGCTCCGTGTCTGTGTTTTAGTGCTGTTTCACTTTTACATGGCTTGTATTTAATTGAAGGGCGACAGGGTGACTGTATGTTGAACATTCAGGCAGAATTACACCCAGTCTCAACATTCCTCACTTCCCTTTCCTGCTTTCTCTGCCACTGCACCAGGTTTAAAGGTAGCTCAGGGTTTGGAGGAGAAACTAATAATGCGGCCTTATTGCACCTCCTGTGCCAGTGTTTTCCGGTGTCTCATCCTGACATTACTCTGACAGAGAGAGTGTGTGTGTGTGTGTGTGTGTGTGTGTGTGTGTGTGTGTGTGTGTGTGTGTGTGTGTGTGTGTGTGTGTGTGTGTGTGTGTGTGTGTGTGTGTGTGTGTGTGTGTGTGTGTGTGTGTGTGTGTGTGTGTGTGTGTGTGTGTGTGTGTGTGTGTGTGTGTGTGTGTGTGTGTGTGTGTGTGTGACTCAGCAGTGGATCTGGGCACCACACCTCACAGGTTCCTCTTTGTCAGAAACACGACTCAAGCACTTACTTCCTGAAGTGACAAAGCCAGAGCGGAGCGACTTCCCAGTGCGCTCCGTGTCTTTCTGTCATCATCAAAGCCATTCACAGTGTGTGTGTGTGTGTGTGTTTAAATCACGTTTCTTAATGTTATTCCTAGAGCCTTTTGTTATTTATGTGCTGGACTTTTACTTTATGATTTTTAATGGAAGTGATGTAGAATAAGGAAGTGCTGAGGCTATGAGACGGGGGGTGAGCTGTTATTTAGGACCAGGAGATGTGGCTTGTGGAGTCAGCGTGCAGTAAGTGGAGGTAGAAGGGAAGGGTTGCCTCTGAGGTGGCACCAGGAAGTGATGAACAGGTGGTGAGTCAGAAGGTTCAGTCAGAAGAAAGGAACTCTGTGATGGAGCTGGAAGTGTGACAACAGGAAGGTTCAGGGAATGGTTGGTGTCGAGGCCGCTCTGAAGTGCGGATGTCACGATACAGAGATGTAAACGTTTGTTTCAAGCAAAAAGAAAGTGGGAAGGATGACTTGAGAGTTGAGGTTTTTTGTAAGAAGGAAAAGGATGTTTGTGTGTGGAAGCTGGCAGGACCACAGTGAAGATGTATCTTCTGTTGGAGCTAAACTTGAATTAAATGCCTGTAAATGTCAGATTACGTTCAGTCTCACCCCCCTCTGAAACATTCCTCTATCTGCTCCGAGGTGCCAATCTGAGCAGGACCACACAGCCTCTGCGTGTGTGTGTGTGTGTGTGTGTGTGTGTGTGTGTGTGTGTGTGTGTGTGTGTGTGTGTGTGTGTGTGTGTGTGTGTGTGTGTGTGTGTGTGTGTGTGTGTGTGTGTGTGTGTGTGTGTGTGTGTGTGTGTGTGTGTGTGTGTGTGTGTGTGTGTGTGTGTGTGTGTGTGTGTGTGTGTGTGTGTGTGTGTGTGCTGTCTCTGGCTGGTACAGCTGTGCTGGGAGTTGAGTGCCTCCAGCCTCTCCTCTGAATGCTGTCATCCTAACTAAGCTGCATCTCCACACTGTAACAGATCTGCATCTCAGACTCTACTTGACTCGTTGTTGTAGGAATTTAATGTTCTGTTTTCTCCAAACTGCCAGGAATTTGTTTGATTTTTTTTTAATAATTATATATATATATGAAGATATATAAAGGAAATAAGCTTGAAGGCCCTGCCAGAGGGCCCTCTCTGATGACCTCACCAGCAGGTGACAGTGTGGATGACATCATCTCGCTCCTCATGTGTAAACACAGGATTTGAAGACTTGATCAGTAGCTTGACCTCGAGTTTTGTTTGTCTCTTCTTCTAGCGACAGAGAGAATGGGTTTGTTTTGCAGTGATGTCAGGGATCTCACTTTGCAGATGACGAAATGCTCGAGCACGTCAGACAAAGTGGGTTTTGTTGTGCAGCCATTGTCTGCCTGTCAGCCGGGCGTGACTTATGCTGCGCTGCTCATTTTTGTTACTTTGTTCAGCTATTGTGCTGTTCTCTCCAGCAGCTCGTCACTCGCTGCGTGTGCGTATGTGTATGTGTCTGTGTGTGTGTGCGCTCTCGTCCTGAGAGCGGGAGGTGCTCGGACGGCTTTTCCAGGCCGTCTTCCTCAAGACGTGGAGCAGCAGTGACATCAGGTGCCTGATGCGTCCCAGCATTCCTGGAGGCTACTGTAGGTCAGAGTCCAACCAGCCACAAGCACAAGCCACTAAATGTTCCACAGACGGATGTTTATTTTGCATTTTATATATATATATATATATATATGTATGTCTGTATATTTTTTAATGAATGAGCATTCCGAGCATCTGATAATAATCCTTATTGTATTCTGATCATCTGCAGGCTAATCATGTTAAAGCGTCACAAAGCAAACTGGAAAAAAAAAAGCTCATTAAAGGTTCTAGAAAACGTCTGCAGGCTGAGCTCATTGTTGTGACTTTACTCCCCTTCACACACGTTGACCTCCAGATGTTACAGCGAAGCACGTCCAGGAATGATACGAAGTTACATTCAGCGGGAAGAGCGACAGCAGCCGCCAGCCTAGTGCAAAGTAGCTGTGGAAGCTCTCACACACACGCACACGCACACGCGCACACACACACACGCACGCACGCACGCACACACACACACACACAGAGGTCGTACAGGGATCAATACACATGCTGCCACGTTCCTGTAAAACTAACAAGTGCACATGTTTCTGTTACACATTCCAAGTCAACACGCTACAGTCCATACTGTACACACATTCATACAGAATCTTGAGATATTCATGCATCCTGATACATCTCGCTGATATAACTGTTAAGTGCTACCACAGTATATAAACAAACAGCTTAAAGTAAAGGCGCTGAGGCGGTCTGAGCTCTGCAGGGAGGCTGATGGTTGGCTGGCCACAGGTTTAACTACAATCAGTCATGGCTGCTGAGGAACCAACACCAGTGCATGCTCAGAGGACGAGGAGCGGCTCTGCTTTCAGCCCGACGTTACAAATGAAATAAGCTGCAACCACTCCAACCCCGGCAGCGTGAGGCGATGAGGGCCCGGGGCCAGAGGAGCAGTGGGGAAAGCTTTTTATCAGGCTCGTGTTTTCCTCCTCAGGGAACGTTCCCTGCAGCGCTCCGACTCACATCAAGTGCATCTAGTGGAAGTAAAGCAGTCCAGCATCTGTCAGGAGCTCCACACTGAGCCCTGAAACCAGGGAGGTGAGGTAAGACCAGCCCGTAAGACTCTGCCCGTTTGCTTAAAGGGGACCTAGAAAACAACTAGAATCTAGATCTAGGCTCAGAAACCTGGACCTAGACAAGGCTGCGTCTCCACGACAAAATGAAAGCAATGTTTCTGAAACGCCAGTAAGTACAATTACCTAATTTTGGTAAAATCTCCATCCTTGAGGAAGATGGATGTCCAATGCTTTGCGTTCCTATAGTTTTATTTGCTTTTAATTAGAAATTAATTAATCAGATTTAGAAAAAGTTCAGCATGGCTCCATAACCACGTCATCTCATTTGAAATGAACTGCTCGCGTGACTCTTACGTCACAATGTACAAATGAAAAAAAAGCGTTTCCATCACTTTTGTGATAAACTTCAATACTGACATGTCTGAAAAAAGCCAAGAGCAGTTTTGCAACATCAGAGGTTTTTCTACTATTCTACAGTTTTTCTATCTTGATATTTATGTTTTGCACATTTCTAGAGTTGGTGGAAACTCCTTTAGAAGGTGTCTGGAATGCCTCTGTGGCATTTAGTGCTTTTACAATCCTATTTTTAAGGGTGGGCAATAATCACTCATCACCACCAAGTAAACAAACTCCTCTGGGGGGGGGGGCACATTCTGTCTGGTACAGACTCCCCTATTACAATCTGAAAGGATATGGTGATGATGGTGATGCTGAATGTTTCATCCTAGGTCCCCTTTCACAAACAACGTAAAGCGCTCAGTGACATTCACATCGCAACGCGTGCGCTCAGAACTCCTGGATGACCCTGAAGTGGTTCTCTATGGACGGCGGCTCGTCCTCAAAGTGCAGCTTCTTGTCGGGACACACTCCGAACTCCTCCAGGGTCTGGATGAAGCAGCCGTGCTCGCGGCCCACCCAGGCCCTCATGGGGTCGCACACCTCGTAGGGCGTGACGTGTGCGTGCACGCGCACGCCGCTGCACGCCAGCTCCCGCAGCACCAGCTTGTCCGTCACCCAGGTCTGGCTGCCGCCCGGGTGTCCCCCGTCCAGCCAGAACATGTCCCCCAGGCAGCGCGTGAAGTGGCAGAGCTGCGGGTGGGCGCGTGCCGCCGGCAGCTCGTGCAGCAGCTGGTTGAGCACCACGCAGCCTTTGCTGAAGCCCACCAGCGCCAGCGAGAAGCCGGACGGGATGCTGTCTGCACCGCCCTGGGGCTGCAGCCGGGCCGGGAGGCCGGCCCGCTCCATGGCGTGGCTCAGCAGAGCCCTGAGAGGAGGGGGTGGGGAGAGAGAGGGAGGGAGAGAGGAGGGGGTGGGGAGAGAGAGGAGGGGGAGGGAGAGAGGGAGCAGGGTCAGCTGAAGAAACGAAAACAATAATCTAAATAAGGCAACAGGAATTGGAGATGGAAGCAGCTTAATGTTGAAAAGCCGCAAAAACAACAAAGTGACAATGTATGAAGAGAAAAGGAAGGAGCTAGAGCTGCTGCTAATGCTAAAGCTAATGCTAACACTAAAAGCAGCAGGAGGGCGTATGAAGCCGGTTGAGTTTTCATTCTGATAATAATCTTTTTGGAATTGACTAAAAAATGCTTCTTCTCTGAGTCCATTACTGTCCCACTGAATTCATCTTCACTCACTCCACCTCTGCCTTTGCTCGCCTCAGCTGTCTACTTCAGCTAACCGTCATCAGTTAGGACCAGCAGGAAGTTAGCGGTCATTGCTATCAGTGCTACTTCACTTCTCTGCTCCTCTTCATCAGAACATGAAGAAACCTCTGGGGTGAAGGTGAAATGTCATGAGTCCAGTTGCCATGCCTTACTACTCCTTGGGTACATGTAGTGCAGTGGAAGGTAAAAGTCTAAAGTATCCACTTAAACAACATACGTAGCTGTATCTTTTCCTAAATTTAACATGAATAATAATGTGATTGATTCACATTATTATTTAAACACGGAACACACCTGAGGTGGCGGAACGCCCCGTAGTCTGGCGAGTGCTCCGGGGCCCCGAACATGTTGCACTCCACAAAGTTCTGGTAGCAGCTGAACTTGTGCAGGTACATGCGGGAGGCTCGCACCACCCAGACGTGTGTGCCCGGGAAGCGCTGGCCCAGCGTGAGCGCCACCTGCTCCAGACTCCAGCTCAGCCACTGGGAGCCGTCGGGCTGCAGCGCCATCTCCTCCTGGAAGTTCTGCACAGGCAGGGAGGAGCAGGTCTGAGAGCAGGCTGTGACTGAAGCAGGTCAGGCCAGGGGAGAACAGGCTGGGACTGGCAGCGCACACACACACACACACACACACACACACACACACACACACACACACAGATCCAGACTTCCACACACAGCCTGGATTCTACAGTTTTAGATTCAATGACATCAACACAGTTTCAGCAGAAACGCATCAATCTTCACTTCACTTTCACACTCACCTGGGAACAATTCACATTGACAAACATGCAAGTTTTTACACAGCTGGGACCAGAGTACCCATGTAGACAAAGAGAGAACTATATAGTATGTTTGTATAGGAATAGCAGTTACTCTATCAATCCCAAAGGGAGCGATTAGTTGACTTTACATTCTTTGCTAAACAACAGTTCTTAGCAACTTGTTCTCTGAACTTAGTGGTAACTGGAGCTCTGAGGCAGCTGTGGAGTGCCCGCTCCTCCAGCTTCATATGTCGGAGTCAGAATCACATATTGAGGAAGAACCAGGAGCGTGATCACTGGCATTTCAGTGGAGACTCCTGGTAACTGGACACATCCAGCGAGGGAGCGTCTGAGCCTCGAAAAGCTAGAGAAGTTAAAACGTTTGAGCTGCATCTACATCCTGTCCTGAAAATAGGACAGACACACACAGACACACATAGACACACACACACACACACACACACACACACACACACACACACACACACACACACACACACACACACACACACACACACACACGTCATCTGTTTGACCCACTGCATTAGTTCCATCAGCAGCATCTCCTCAGTGCGCTGTCACTCTGTGGGGTCTCCAGCACAATGACCTCATTCACGGTGTTTACATGGCTGCGGCTGCATCCTGTGCATACGAACGCCTCCCAGCGCACTGTGGGAATATTAGCACCGCGCTGCACACAGCTTTCCTGATGAATTGCAAATGAACACGATGAATAGGCGGCCGGGCACCGCAGAGGCTGATAAATGAGGGCACTTCTTGAATTCCTGAGAGCAATTAGAAAGGAAAACAAACGGGTGATGTTTGATCTTCCTTTACTCCATTTTTTTTTTACTCGTCCTCTCACTAGAAGAGGAAACAAAAAGCCTCTGAAGGCAGATTTGCATAATCTGACAACGTTGTCTGGCAACTGCAGCAAAGAGGAGAATCAGCTGAGCTTGTTCTTTAACTTCTCTCACGTCAGCGCTCCCACTCCTTTATGGAAATCATTTTCCAGGACTCTTCCAGTGGCTGTGCAGTCAGCAGCATTATCTGGTCCATGGTTAGGGTTAGAGTAGAGCGTTTGAGGGGCAGCTGTTCTGGCGTTGCCACAGCAATTCATCTGCCTCCATCTTTTCTTTTAACAGATGTTTTAATAAGAACAAACGACAACGCTATGATTAAAGCGGCTAGCAGCGATACTGGGCCCTCGCACAGGATGCTTCATAAAGTTTGACACTGTTGCTGAAACATCCAGATGTTGATAATCTGATATTCATCTTAGACATGTATCCATACCAATGCATATAGTGCTATATTTTGTGCTGCTGCAATGATTACTTGCTATTTGCTTTGTAAAAAGTGTCAAAGTTTTTCTATCCATCATCTGTCTATCCGTCATTTATCCTGGGTCTGCGGTGACTGTCATAACTTTCTTGAATGAGCAGTTCATTGTTTGGTTTAAAAAAAATGACGCAAAAAGAGAAAATTGATACAAATGCTGTCTCTGACCAGGTCTTTAAACGACTTTTTTTCCACTTTCATTGAAGATTTGCATTTATGAAGCTGAGATAGAGAACTTTGATTTCATTACTTCAAATCATTCTCAATTTAAAAAGAAAATCACACTTAAACTGAATAATTAGTTGCTAAAGTAGTCGATTATATTATTTATCAATTAATTGATTATTGTTGCAGCTCTGATCCATCATCCTTCATCTATCCATCTACCTTTCGATCACCTGTCATTCATCAATCACCTTTTCATCCCCATTCATCCATCATCTACATCATCTTTCTTTCATCTATCATCCACATCCACCCATCATCTATTCAGTGTAATACCAAAACCATCATCCATCCATCCTATTATTCTATCAGTCATCTAGCTATAACCATTCATCAATCCATCTACTATCATTCTTCCTTGAGTCATCCACCTATCAGTCTTTTTATCCATGCATTCATCATTTACCTAGCACCCCATCCATCAATTGTCTACCACACATCAATCGTCCATCCATCCTCCATCTATCTTCAATCCATGTATAGACAACCCCATCATCCATCATCCAGCCATCATCAGTCAATCATCTATGTATCCTTCATTCAGTGACCATCATGTATCCATCTATCACTCATCTATGTATCCCCATCCATCCATCCATCCATCCATCCATCCATCCATCCATCCATCCATCCAGCACTGTGGCTTCAAATACAATGTAACCAAACTGACCACCTCACAGAGCACCTGTTATCCACCATCTGTTAGTATGTATAAACTACCTGAGACTTGGGTAAATTGGGATGTAGCTTCTACAATGACACCTGTGTCCCTCCCTCTCTCACCTGGATGTCTCCATGGAAGAACACCACATGTCTGTTCCCGCTGCTCCTCTCCTCCTCCGTCTCCTTTTCAGACCTGGACCTGGAACCAGAGCCAGACCCAGCCGGACCGTCGGCTTCGGGCCGCAACAGGATCAGGTCGTTGACCCGGTTCGGTTCATGTCCCGGTACCGAGCTGAGCCTCTGGAGCCTCCTCCACCTCCTCAGCTGCGGGCTCTCGGAGCCTGCTCCCCGGCTCCCCAGCATCAACCCTGGTGTCAGTCAATGATTAATGAATTAATTGATCGGTTTGATTTATTCCGGGGCTAATGCTAGCTCGCTAACAGCATCACATCTTCAGGCTCCTCGCAGCAGCAACAACGATAACCACAGCGAGCAGCTTTAATGAGGCTGCAGCGACAATATTCTGCGTTACACTCGGTGTCCTACACCTCCTCTGCCTCTCACTGCGGCAGCCTGGGGGACAAACTCCTTCCAACAATGTTTATTCTGCTTATTTTGGGGTGCTTTTCTTGTCCACGAAGTGGCGCAGTTTGCCTGAAACGCACCAGTTAGCTGTAGCTGCTAACAGGACAAACTCTGTGTAGTGTCTGTACGAGCAATACATTAATAAATAAAACTTCCCCGGATTGAAAAGAATTCCCCCTTCAATTTAAAATATTCCTTACATTTGTCTTGAGCCGAACAATTTGTTTTGTACCCCAGGAAGAAATATCATATTACCAGATTTCTTATACAGTTTGATATAGCGTCGGACTACCGCACAACACATACTTAGGGGGTGACGGTGGTCGGTTATGTAGCCCTAATGCACTCCGATATCGCCAATGTTATTCAGTATACTTAATTTGACTGTTTACTGTCTACGAGAAGCCTTTTGTTAGCCAGAAACACACCCGTTAATCTATTGCCAGAAGTCCTCACCAACATACTCGCCGTGTGGACCCTAGCGAGATAGTACACTCCTAAATACTTCCGGGTTCAGAATCTAGGTCCGAGCAGAGCCAATGAACGTGCTTGATAGTCATCTGACCCACGAAGCCTTCAAATTAAATAACAAGGTAAGGTTAGTCAAACAGAATATTAAGGATTTAGGTGATGTTTGCTATCATTCTCAGAATAATATAACAGTACTGTTTTTTCATAGGTTTTTGGCACACAAATATTTAAGCGTACACTGAATTAAATTGTCCGACTACAACTTCCGGGAACTATTTCTAGTTCTAGCTATTTCTATTGTCACGTGACAATTATGTATTTTAAACTTCCGCCGACAAAGCAAGATTCTCCGGTTGGTTCATAAACAAAATAGAAATAAAGAAAGAAATAGAAATAGAAAAGGGTAATATTTGTGAATGTGAACAAACGCATACATTTCAGAGAAGTGAAAAAAAAAATCAATTTGCATAAGTGGCAAAAAAAACCCAAACTGTTGTTCCATTTGTCAAAAAGGCACAGCCAAAAAACAAAGTATCCTCACAGACTTCCTAGTTTATATATTTTAATAAAAAGCTATGTAATTACCTCAACATTTATGTGGGTTTGAGGGGAGGGGGTGAAACATCTTGCTCTCCAGACTCATCTTTGGCAGCACATGACACGTGAATGTGTTCCAGGGTTTGTGTTGCTGCTCCGAGGACCTGTTTACATGCAGAACTCTGGAGGTAAAACACTAAAAAGCGCAGTGCACACGTTTCTGCTGCCCTTGTACTGCAGGTACGCTGTGCTCCTGCCACAGTGGCGTGTTTTTGACTTTGCATAACAGATACAGCGAGTTACTCTACCTTCCTCCTCTTTGGACTTTGACCATGTTCTGTGACCAACACTGATACGAGGAGACACAGCTTAGTTTGCATCACTCTCACAGGCTACACTGCACGATTAACAGCTGAATTATTAAACAGTCAGGAGTAGGTGATACTTCAACCAGGTAAGACATATTTGTCTTCTTCTTCTCATTGTTATCATTATTAGTACTATTATTATTAGTAGTAGTAGTTAGTAGATAGTCTAAGTAGTAGTAGTATTGTGTGACAATAGACAAAAGAAGGCACTGTGTTGCTCCACAAACTGTCTCTAGATGGCATTAGTGAAGGCAAACTTCTAAAAATACCGTGATTCAGACAAATTTAAAGCTCTCAAATACAGCTAGTATTGCTGTTCTAAGCGACTACTGAGTACTTGAGTATCCTTTTAAAACAACATTGTGTAACTGAGATTGTCAAAAAGCAATGGACTCAGTTTTTGAAACCTCTTTCTTTCATGCATTACAAAGTATGTAAACACAGTAATTAGTTAATGTAAGTGTGTGTGTCTCTGCCCAGGTATGCAGGACAGTGATCCATGAGTGATCCAGCTGCTGCATGTGCTGCAGACGCTCAGAGGTCGTGAGGGCTGCAGAAACATGGCCTCCAGCTCTCTGGGCAGAAGACTGGTCGCTTGTCTTCTCAATGTCTCTGAAGCTCGCAGGAAGGACCTGGTGGAAACTGTGGCCAAAGCAGCTCTATATGACACAGAGGGCAAGTCTGATCCTGTTTATTCATACTGCTTCCTGCTCAGTAATGCACAGTGGACTGGTGGATCGGTACATGTGTATGAAGTCTGTTTAAAGATACCCCAAGATGCAACAATTTATTGATTAATAAAATAATAATCAAGACTTTAGTGTGTAAAACACAGTTCAATATGTATGGAAATATGTAAATGCAGAAAGAGATACAACTGTATAAAACAACCAGAGTCAAAAAGTCAAACTTCAGCTTCTTACGTGTGAATAATGAACCTGAATGTCTTTGAGATGTGAAGATGTGACGTTCCCTTTTCATGGAACAAATAGTCTTCACTCAATGTTGTCTCTCTCTGTGAATCAGGTGTGAGACGAGAGGGCACGGCGGTGCTGAACATCTTCAATGACCCCGACTACAACCGCTCTGTCATCACCATCGTGGCCAGCATCGACTCCATCAGTGAGCTCACAACTCTCCCTTTTTTCTTGTGATGAAATCACATTTTGATCAGAACTCGTTCTCTGCTCCCCCCGGGGGACGATTACGCAGCAGCAGGGATTCAGTTCCTGTCAAATCCCCTGAGAGGAGAAAAATCCTTTAATAAGCTTTGTCAGGGATTTAAACACACACACACATAAAAAAAATTCAGGATGAACATCTTTCTGGCAGAAAGATTGCAGTAAAAATTTTATCTCATTGTTAATTAATCTGAGCACAACCCTCTGAGGTTGATGGTTTATCCATCGTTAAGGCAAACAAATCAAGTTGAATTATCAGATGTTTTAGTATCATTTGATTCAGTTCATTTTGGATGATATCCATCCATCTTACAGGGGACTTACATCTGCTTTCACCTCGACTTCAATCCAGATCGAAGATGCACAGCAGGGGCTTAATCATCAAAACATCCTCATTCAGGTCTAATTTTGGGAGACTGAAGTGTAGCTAAAGAGCTAAAGCTAAAGAGAAGATGAATCTGAGACACAAATTGTACCACTCTTCATCTCCAGAGCAGTCTGTGTGCTGTATACCACTGCATGCCCGGTGTGTGTCCCATAGCTTCTACATTAACACCAGAGAATAAGGGCAAATACTACATTCAACCATTCTAGTCCGCTTTAGAGTCTGAACCCCTTAGCAGTGCTGAGCAGTGTGTGTGTGTGTGTGTGTGTGTGTGTGTGTGTGTGTGTGTGTGTGTGTGTGTGTGTGTGTGTGTGTGTGTGTGTGTGTGTGTGTGTGTGTGTGTGTGTGTGTGTGTGCTCCAGGGGAGGCGGTTCTCTCGGCCTGTGAGACAGCCTGTGGACTGATCGACATGCGGGACCATGCCGGGGTCCACCCCTGTATGGGTGCCGTGGACCTGGTCCCCCTCTACCCCCTGGGGGAGGAGGTGGGGGTGGAGGACTGCGCTGCAGAGGCCCGGGGTGAGACGCCATGTCCACACACACTCAGATTTAATGCTCGAAAAATGTGGAAAAATGAATATTTGATTTTGGAATAATCAACTCCAGACTCAGTCAGTCTGAGCTTCTCCTCCTCTGGTGTTTTTAATTTTTCATACTGTGGAACTGCGTGGAAGTCTAACACTGAAATCTCTGCAGCCTGGTGAAATAATTCCTCAGTGATGTGCGTCTCTACTCCTCGTCTTCCTCCGCTCTCCCTCTCTCTCTCCTCTCTCTCTCTCCCTCTCTCTCTCTCTCTCTCTCTCTCTCTCTCTCTCTCTCTCCCTCTCTCTCTGTACGCTGTAAACGATAACGAGCGTTTCTGTGAATGGGTGGAATGCGTGCTGGAGTCTGCTGAGAGCGATATCGCCGCCCTGCCTGCTTAATGGATGCTGTGCTGCAGCTAAAAGGTCGGGCTCTGCAGGGATCAGCTCCATATTGTTGTCAGACGCTGGGAATAAAGAGCGCGAGGCTGTCGGGGAGGGAAACAAGCGCTGACGCTGAGCAAACACCTGGAGGGATTACATGGCAGGCCTCCCGCTCAGGGCTCTGTCAGCCTCGCCGAGCGCCGTCTGCACCTGTCACCTGGACACGGAGAGCTGAGTATTAGCTGTATAGTGGAGGTCGAGTGGAAAACAGAATCATTTGATAATGATATTTACTATAAATGACTGAGCCCTAGAAATCCACAAAACCAGAATATCTCAATGAATGTAAAAAAAACCCCTCTAAAATGTCACTTAAACAGTTTTTTCTCATAAGGTGGTTTTTCACATGTAATCATATGAAAGCTTTCAGTAAAAGTGTGATGGAAATGGAAAATATTTTCTGTATTTACATGTCACTGGACATGATGTAGGGTGTCACATGACCAGTTCATTTAGAATAAGATGGTGCGTAATGGAGCAATCCTGAGCTTGTTCTGTATCTAAATAAAATATCAAATAAGACTAAACTGAACACAACTAAACACAAAATCCTCCTCAAAGTGGAGAATTTAGAAAAATGATGGCGTACTTTTATGTCTTCTAGAGAATTGTGGCTCATGCCCTCACTGTAAACACCTAAAAATTGCAATTTCTGAAACCTCACTTTTATTTCCCACAGCTAGAGAGAGATAGATAGAGAGAGAGAGAGAGAGAGAGAGAATACCTGTCTGTGCTACTCCTATGCTGTATCTGCTCATCAGCTCTGTGACCACAGTTGTCAATTGTGTGTGTGTGTGTGTGTGTGTGTGTGGGCCTCAGCACCTGCTCAGGACACACACAGGCATGTTTTGACTGGACTGAGATTAACATTAACATCTGGGGACGAGCAACAGCTCTTGTGTTAGATGTGACCGGAAATGTCTCTTTATTTATTTAATTATCTATTTATTTAATTAGCTATTTATTTTTAATTTTCTAAGGGGCGGGACGGCCTGACTCTCCTCTCTCTCTCTCTCTCTCTCTCTCTCTCTGTCTCTCTCTCTCCCCCTCTCTCCCTCCCCCCCCCCCCCTCTCTCTGTCTCTCTCTCTCTGTCTCTCTCTCTCTCTCTCTCTCCTCTCTCTCTCTCTGTCTCTCTCTCTCTCTCTCTGTCTCTCTCTCTCTCTCTCTCCCCTCTCCTCTCTCTCTCTCTCTCTCTCTCTCTCTCTCCCTCTCTCTCTCTCTCGCTCCCTGGTTCATGTAAATGAGCTGTAACGAGCTGCAGCTCGTCTGCGGTGTTTCCAGGGCCGCCTCCATTGGCTGAGCTTCTGACGTGTGCAGCCTGGTCTGCTTGGATTGGTTTGGCGCTCTCAGCAGTGACGTGGCAGCTCGAGTGGTGCTGATGATGAGCGGCGGCTCGCCGTGACGCTCTCCTCATGCTAATCTGCGTGCCACGGACGCCGGGTGATAATTAGCAAACTCACTGACACGATCTGTATTTAAGCCTGCGTGCAATAACTGGTCCATGTGTCTGGGTTTATTTTATCCCCCCCTCCCCCCGTTCATTAACACGCAGTGGTGTCAAAAATATCCACATTTATGAAGTAGAAGTGTAGATTACTAGGGTTCAGAAATACCTCTGCTGAAGTATCAGCTGGAGCTTTTTACTCAAGTAAAAGTAAAAGGTGTACTGGTTTCTAAACTATATACTATATATTTTATATATATACATATATATATATATAAAATCACATATGTGTACTACTGAAGAAGATATGACTAGTTGCCTATATGTATTGTAATGGTGTAAAACTCAATACCTCAGGAGCATGTTATCAATAGCCTTTATCAATGATTCATCACAAAACAGAAAACAACGCATACAGCTGCTTTACTTCTACTTCTACTCTTTACATTTATAAATTGAAGGAGTAGAGAGTACAGACAACTGCATGAAAATGTAAAGGAATAAAAGTAAAAAGTAGGTTGAAAAATAATTTCTTCAGTACAGTATAGATAACTAAAATTTCTGCTTTTATTTGTTTATCTATGGTTTATTTGAAATGGACAATACATAGAATGTAAATGTGCCAGAATTAGCCAAAATGGCTATTCTACATCTGCTGTCCATGGACAGTGGACCATGGACATACTTAAGTAAGATAACAGAGTATTTGTACTTTGTTACTGTACTTGACACCTCTGGTATTATGCTCTTATTGCTCTCGTGTGACGATGATGTACCGGTTTACCCTGTGTGTGTGTGTGTGTGTGTGTGTGTGTGTGTGTGTGTGTGTGTGTGTGTGTGTGTGTGTGTGTGTGTGTGTGTGTGTGTGTGTGTCCACCTTCCCCAGCTGTGGCGCGGGGCCTGACGGAGCGGGTCCGGGGCACCAGCGCCTTCCTGTTCGGCTGGGCGGACGCCCCCAGGCAGCGTGGCCTGGCCCAGAGGAGGAAGGAGATGGGATGGTTCAACAAGACGCCACAGCTGCACAACATCAGGCCAGATGTGGGCCCACAGCCAGAGAGGAGGTTCGGCCTCACAGGTGGGTTAGAGCTCACAGGCTCTGAAAAAGTACTGAACGTTTGGGGGAAAAGTATCTTCAATACTTTTGTATTTTAAAAGTCTTAATCATGACTTAAGGAGGTGTAAAATGTAGTTGGTATTCACACATGATGAATAATGGAGGGCCAAAGGGTTATTTTAATAAACTTTGCCTTTCATGCTGATCTGAGGTCTACACATCTTTTCATTACTAAATGAAACATGTGTGGCTGATAACAGGTTGAAGACTGGATTGTGGGTGTCCTAATGGCACATCCACCTTAAATTCCTTAATATGCATACACTGTATTGTACTGTATTGTGTAAATATGATGGGAAGACAGAAGGACACTCCTGTTATTCTGCTTTTAGCAGTGTCCATACACCTGCTTCAAGATATCCTCATTCTGTTGTGGCAACAACCTCTCGAATCAAATGCTGCAAATACACACAAAACACAGGCTGAGTTATGGACCGCTCCCATGGGGCCAGATACATCTCTTCAGACGTCCATAGGGGCTTTTATCAGGATGCTCAGTAGACAGTCTGGCTGACCTAGGTCTGCAGCATCCAAAGTTTCATGATATTCATCTCCTCTAACGTTTACTCCACATCTTGCTCTGTCCCAGATATGAGCCTCTCTAGGTTAAGGTAATGAAATGCCATTGTTTACATCTTAGTGTCTTAGTCAGACTATTATTATAGACAGGCTTATTCTGGTTAAAATCAGAATATTGCAGCCTCTGGAAACAAAGCCAATTGTTCCCCGACTTACTATGTGGACAGGAGGCCTGAAGTGAAGGTTACAGTGTCTGTTTACCAGGATTACACAACGCAGGTGACTTTGTGTCTGTATTTACAAAAGCGTGTTTGTCAGAGCTCAACCACGGGCCATCTCTCTCCTCCTCGGTGACCCCATGAAGAAAACGTGCTCTGAATGAAAGCCTCCCACGGCACTCACATGGCAGAACTCTCTGAAACCACTTTAATGATGTCGGCTGAATTTCCGGCTGCTTTAATGATTCTTCGTCTCCCCGTCCACACGCACCCGTGACCACACGCACATGACCTGGCCTGTGCAGCCCGAACGTACCACAGCAAGGTCTGAGGCTGTAGCACAGGACCATCAGAGTTATGATATAATATAATATAATATAATAAAACTTAATACAATTACACCAACCGTAGCAATGAGGAATGTAAACAGGAAATATTACTAAACAGTTTAAAGTGTCTCAGATGATCAGGATTTATAGTGCAAACGCAATTTGTCACTTAAGTAAAAATAGCAATAATATAGGCTAGAGTAGTCTACATTAGATATATATCTATATATAACCCTATATCTATATCGATAGTTATATATAGTTGTTTTCTAGTTCTGCAGTCCTCCATACAAATGACCAGGCCGTGGAATCGCCCCCACAGTCAAAGCTGAAGCCTTCAGGTCTGCAGGATGTGTGGAACCTGCTCAGTTGCTCTTCGTCCAGTCATCGTGACTTCCTGAGCTGCTGGTGAAGGGACACACGTCCTGGGAGCCTGCATGGAAGTCTGTGGCCTGGGACACAATGGCAGCATTAAGCCAAGGCATGACTTCCAGGATGGTGATAATCACTTATTCCTGCCGACACAGACGTCTGAGGTCTCAGATGTGGTTGAACTTTTGGCCTCTGGTCTCTCAGAGTTTTGGTCATTGTGTTGTTCATAGTCTCTTTGTTATGAAGCCCTTGAGGTAAACTTTAAAGCGACATAGAATTAAATGGAAAAACATTATAAACCAAAGCCAAAGTAATAGCTTTGTTGTCTTTCACTGGCTAAAGATCGATTCTGTTCAACCTTCATCTTATCTGTCCTGTCTGCCTCAACTATCTCCTCTCCTAAGTGTTAAGATGTAATGATGGAGATGTGTTCATGTGTGCATGTGTGTGCCAGGTGTCGGGGCCAGTCCGTACGTCATGAACTGCAACGTCACCATCGACACCCAGGACCTGCCCCTGGGGCGCAGCATCGCCGCCGCCATCCGGGAGTCGTCCCCGGGGGGCCTGCCCGGCGTGCAGGTGCTGGCGCTGCCACACGAGGGCGCCGTGGAGATCGCCTGCAACGTGGAGAGCGTGGAGGGGGAGCGGGGGGGCGAGGGCGAGCCGTGGCCGTCCTTCAGCGTGGGCGGGCGGCCCTACTGCCACGCCCCCGCCGCCCTCATCACGGCCAGGGTGTCCGAGCTGGCTGCCAGGCGGGCCGTCTCCACCAGGGGCACCGCGCTGGTGGGGTTCACCCCCCGGGAGTGCAGGGGCCTGGCTGAGCTAGCGCTGGCCCAGGGCCTCGCAGAGTTCTGGAAGGAGCAGCGCCGCATCCGGATGTGAACATGAGGCCAGACTCCGAGCAGGAAGCACGACTGTGTCTGATCAAACCTCCGTCCTGTTACCGACCATCTATCTACGACCATCCCACCGCTCCACGTTTGCTTTTTATTGAAAAGAGGAAGATTTATTTCTCAATATGTCTTTGATTTCACTCAAAAGAATTTACAAGTTGATCCTGTCAAACCTGAAGGGTCAGAGTATTTCAGGATTATTTGTCAAAGGAACAGAGACCGCATCATGTCACAGCAGTTCTCAGTTATCTTAATAGTCATAGATAGATAGATAGATAGATAGATAGATAGATAGATAGATAGATAGATAGATAGATAGATAGATAGATAGATAGATAGATGTAAACTGCTGGATGACTCTGAAAGGATGAGCAGGATAACACTAGTGGACCCAGGCCTGCTTTCCTCTGTGTTTTGGAGTGCAGACAGATCAGTTTGTTTTGGCTGTGGAGGTGTGAAGGCTGCTAACTTTAGCCTGAACTTTATTATATCAGCATCTTGTATCCCACACAGTCTATGTGACTGCTCAGCAGAGACCAATGCAGCCCACAATCCCTCATAATAATAATAATAATAATGATCATAATGATAATGCTGTTAGTTGACCACTCACTCTTTGCCTTGAAAGCTCTGCTAGTTTACAGATGACTCAAGCTAGCTGCACAGTCTGAGTTTAGCTCATGTTAGCTACAGGGAACATGCTGTGAACGTTGATTCTCACCATTTGGTGCCTTGTAAGTTCGGTTTTGGAAAGTGAAACAAAATGCCAGTGAATTAAATAAAGTGTGCTGGTTGAGAAATGTAAAATGCGTGTTATGTTTGACAATAAAACAATATTAGCTTTTGTATAAGATACTGCGGATCTTCCATCCATTGTCTTACCTGCTTTGCACCTGATAAGGATCTGTTGAAGTCTGTCTCTAGCTCACAAGGTCAAAACAGGAATTGCAATGACGTTATCGATCCCCAAAAGGGAAATTGATTTTCTGGCAGCACACCTACCATTTGTAGAAGAATTAAGATGCCTGATGGCTGTAGGTCCAGAGGATCCTCTAGAGCCCTCCATCTCAGCTGGAACAGACTGGAAGTTCTCCTCATGAATTTACTCCTCTCTTCCCATAAGTATCCATGAGTTCCACAAAATACAACAAAAATAAAAGGAAGGTGGAGAAAATAAAGCCACCAGACTTGCTCCTAGTTGAACAAAGATGCACACACACACACACACACACACACACACACACACACACACACACACACACCATCCACTCCCACTCTCACACCTAGGGGCGGGTTAGAGTCTCCAGCTGACCTTTATATGTGTGGACTGGGGGGAGAGCACCTAGGGAAAACCCTCACAGACGCAGGGAGGCCCTCGACAGGGTTTCTAACTGTTGACCTTCTATGTTAATATAGCTCCTGGATCCACATTTCCTGACACAGGCTTTTTGATCTCATTAGCATTGATTAATGACTGGAATTTCAAGAGATTTCCTTTAATTATTCATCGGGCGGTTCTGTGTGATAATCTCTTACGAGAAATATTACGTCCCATAAATAATTCACGCAATTCGTTATTTTTTATCCCGGTGTTATTCTTCCCCAGTATCGGGTCAAACTGAAACCGACCCACACACACACACACACACACACACACACACACACACACACACACACACACACACACACACACACCTGTCCGCTCGGTGCCTTCCTAATCTGACACTGGCAGCAAAACAGATTTGGATTTTTCTTTTTTTTGATTATTTCTGAATGCGTCCTCCACCCTGCCGAGCCTGGGGTCATGACGCTAGCATATCACCCTCTAGAGAGGAATTTAGACTTTTTTTCCCTTCTTCCTTAAATGCATGTGTGTGTGTGTGTCATTTCCTGTTTGGAGAAAATGAGACACTTGTGTTTACTGATGAGTCTCTGCTTGATGAGTCTTTTCCCATCGTTTTCCACCCTGGGCGCTGCCATGCATGCCTCTGTGGGACGGTCACCATCTGTGTGTGAATCAGCTATTTTTATCCCGACTCATGGACAGGATCTTCCCGAAACGTCCAGCGTTCTGGCAGCGATTCGCTCAACACGCCACAGCTGAAACTCCACGTCCGTGCACGCAGTTTTGTCAATTCCCCGCACACGCAGCGTAAGCTCGTCATGCACGGGATTAACCCTTTAATAACTGGGAGACGAATTTGGCCAGAGGACAGGTCAGGAATTAACTGGGGCGAGATGATTCCACTCATTTCTTACATAAGGCCAACATAATGCATTGAATAGCAGCACATTCACAGACTACGGAGCGACGTATCCGAGCCGTTTGGTAATAATGCATGAGCTGTATGGAAGTGGTACAAAAGCTCGGTCAGAGAGGAGCTTAAAAGCCCCGAAACGCACACGACGAAGAAGGAGAGGCCGATATTTAGGCCATTTGAAGGAGGAAAGCAGGAGCTGTGGCGCTGACAGCCGCACCGTGTCAAGCCAGATTGGTAGAAATCTGTCGTGTGCCACCGCTCCGCTCCGCTTTCATCATGTTGTGTAATTTTTATTTATTTTTTTCCATTTTTCTGCATTGGAAGTTACGTAAGGTTGCCCTGAGAGGCGGAAGCTGTGCAATTTTCATCAATGTGCCTGCGCGAGTGTCTTTGGATTAGCTGTGTGGCTGCGTGAACATTTTCCTCTTTGTGTGTCGTCCAGCTGAGGCTCTTAGTCACACAAGCAACGCGGCCATGCAGCTTCATTTCACGCACACACACACACACACACACATGCTTTCTCTCTCCTCCCCACTCTCTTCCTCTCTCTTCTGCATCTCTACACATGCATACACATTTACTCTATGGATGGCACACACACACACACACACACATACACACACAGCCTGCCAGGCTTGGGAGCATCAAGGCCTAATCTAGGTCACAGCATAAGCCCAGAGGTATCCCGGTCTCCTCACACACACACACACACACAGAGTCATATGTGCGCATGTGTTATTTTATTTTATTTATTTTGCGCATCTAAAATCTAGTTTGACTCGACTAATTTTCCCTCGGCGCATGGAGAAAAAAACAGGTTTGATTTTCCTTTGTACAACAGGCGCCGCTTCACATCCCGACCAAACAAAAAAGAAACCTATAAATAAAACCACTTCATATTTTTCCAAAAATCCCCCCTCCACCCCCTCTTTCTCTCATCTTCCATCTTCATCTCCTTCCTCTCCCTCCCCCAAAAAGCCTAATTGGTTGTGTGACTCAGTCTGATGGCTCTTATGATGGTCACAAGGCCATCATTTCATTTCCTTGATTAAGTGCTTCGCTTTGGGATCTTTCTGCGGCAGATCGCTGTGAATCCATTTAGGAAACACTGAAACCCTGAAACTGAAGCTTAGGATGTGCAGGCATGTGTGTGTGTGTGTGTGTGTGTGTGTGTGTGTGTGCGTGCATTGTCCTTCAGTACAGAGGCGGATGCTCCTGCACGGCTGCTGCAGAGGAGCACCATGGCATCCCTCTTGATATGACTGAGCCTGACAGCGTACCATCCGAGATGCGGCCGTGTGTCACAGCACAGAAATAGAGGAGCTTATTTCTTTACATCAGTCTCCAGCCGTCTATAAATATTCCAAAGCTCTCTGTTCTCTCTCTCTACTCCTCCTTCTCTTTTTCCTGCTGCTTTCTCTACTAACCCCCCCCCCTTCCCTCTATGTTTGTCCATTTTCTTTCCTACACATTCTCTGCCTCCCACATCTTACCCTCTCCCTCTGCTCCGCTCTGTGATGTAGAGAAGTGTGTGTCTTCTTCTGTGTCTGGATAGAAACAGGCAGCAGGGCTTAAAGGAAAAAAAAGCAAGAAAGAAAAAAGAAAAACTGCCGTGTGCTGCGAAGCATTTCAGAGCTGAGTAAGGCTTGTTTTCTTCCTCCTCCTCCTCCTCCTCCTCTCACGGCCCTGCAGGGCTATTTAGTGAGCTGACAGAGATTTCATCAAATCCTGTACAGAGATCTCCTCCCTCCATCTCTACCTTGTACTTTCTCAGCCCACAGATGTTTGCAGCCAATCAAGTTCAGCGCGGAGGTCGATCAGAGCTATTAATCCCATCAGTGAAGGGAATTAAAGGGACCCAGATTGAAAGAAATCACTTTGTTTTGAAACTTATTGATTGACGACAGTCTACACCTGGTCTAAGATGTCCGAAGGTCCAAAAACATCATCGCATCATGTCGAGGTGACATTTTAAAGACATGAGAGCAGAGACGGATTATGACGTACAATACGAGTGTTATGCAAACCATAGCAGCACCCCCACCGCTAAAACCATTAGCATACACCTGGCTCTGGGCAGGTATGTGAGGAGATGAAAGCTCCTCATCACTGTGAGTGTCTCTGCTCCTGGTCCTTCCTCAGGCTCTGATTCCTCCTCTGCCTCTGGCTCCAACATGGAGCACCCTAAATGCTGGGTGCGTATGCAGTCTATAGATGACCCATTGATCTGGGTTCCACATAGGTTGTTTGACCAGGAACATAAAGTCATATGAGTCATATGAGTGGCAAGCAAGACCGGGTGCCAGGTCTGTGCAGAAACATCCTGTAATATTCCCACATCTTAACACAGGATTATAACAATAATAATGCAAAGAGCATCTGAGGCATTCCTGATGGAACCAGCGCTGCAAAGCTTCCATGTTGACATCCCATTCGACCATCGTACGTCCCCTTCAATAACGTCTCGAATCCTGAACTCTGTTTAATTCAGAGCGAAGTCAAACCAGCCACATCCATCACTATTGAGCAAATGTTGTTTATTTAATAGCATTTGTGTAACTTCCTGCGTTCAGGAAAAAAAAGCTCATAAGTCACATTGTTCAGAGAAGAACGTAAAGTCACGGGATCACTCATGTGAGCGGCAGACAGTCACTCTGCCAATAGCCTATTCAATGGTTGCCAGATAGGCATGAACAGGGCGCTGGACAGACTGTAATATTTCCAGACCTAAAAACAGGATTGTAAAAGGGCTGTAAAATAGCACCTGAGGCATTTGGGGAGAAACCAGTGTTCCATAGCTTCTACATAAACACCAGAGTTGAGGAATATATGCTTCATTTGCTCAGTCCCCTTTAAGGGAACAAGCAGATTGTAGGCAAAGAAAATGTGATATCGCACAGTGCCTTATCCCCCTCTAACCTATCTGTGGAGGAAGTCAGCATGCCACCTATGAAGTCAGCAGTCCCCAACCCCCACCCTGAACACATGTTCAACATCCTCTGGGCAGGAGAGAGAGCACTGAGACACAGCTGAGAATTAGAGAGAGAGGGAGAGGGAGAGGGAGAGAGGGAGAGAGAGAGAGAGCAGTGAAGTGGAAATATGGGTGAGCATCAGAGAGAGAAAGACAGAAATAGAGCGATAAAGCAGTGAATTAGGCAGAGGGAGGAGGAGGAGGAGGAGGAGGAGAAGCAGTCCGATGCTTGGTGCAGACATCCTTGTTTCCTCTCAGCAGACAGCAGCTCTCGTCCTGCGTTAGACTGTGAGCGTGTGTGTGTGTGTGTATGTATGTGTGTGTGTGTGTGTGGATGCGGAGGACCTGGTGGATCGGTGGCTGAGCGAGCCGCGGTGGATTTGCTGCAGGAGGCTGCAAGAGGAGGCTGCGGGAGGCTGGAAGCTTGAGGAGGACGAGGAGGAGGAGGAAGAGGAGGCTGCTGGATGTTTGGCTCCGGGCTGAGGAGATGGATGCGCCGGCGGTGCTGACCCACATAGCGCAGTCCGGGCCCCCGGGCCTGCGCTGCGGCCCCGGCCCAGCGGCTCAGTGACGGGACCAGGACCAGGACCCGGAGCCGCTCAGCACACACACACACCGGCAAGGTGAGGCTGCACGCACACACACGTAAGATATGTGTATGGGTGTGTGTGTGTGTGTGCGTGTGCACGTGTGTGGGTGCGCGTGGGTATTCGCGCGTCGTAAACAACCAGCATCTCCTCCCAACGCATCCTTCAGTCTGGTTTCTAGTTACAAATGTGAGCCGGTGTCTGCGCTTACTCGCGTCCATTCTCCTCTAACCAGACCTATCTCACTGTGTCTGTGTGTGTGTGTGTGTGTGTGTGTGTGTGTGTGTGTGTGTGTGTGTGTGTGTGTGCGTGTGTGTGTGTGTGAGAGAGAGAGAGAGAGAGAGAGGGAGAGTGATATTGTGTGTATATGTGTGAATTAAATGGATTGGAGATATTTAGACAATATTGTGTGTGAGTGTGTGTGTGTATGTGTCTATGACAATATGGTTTGCAATATGGTAAAACAATATTACAATGTGGTATGTTTGTGTGTGTGTGTGTGTGTGTGTAAATTAGGGCTACACATAAAATTTCAGTTCAATTTTTGGATTTTATTCGAGTCCTAATTGAAGTGAGTCAGTTATAAATCAATGTAACTTCACGTTTCATTATTTGTCCATGTGACTGCTTTCATGTGGTGGAGCACGGTGGAGGAACTCGGATCACGCCTGAGCAGAGTTTCATCAGATTGCATTGAATTAAATTCCTCTTCCTTTCATCCCGATTCCAAATTCCAAACAGTTAGCATCTGTGGGGCGGAGCCAACTCGGCTCACATCCACCCTCGTCAGCTAAACGGGACGAGGGGCCGATTCCGAAATTCTCGGTTCTTTGCAGATCCCGGCTGCTGAGTGGCGCCATGGATAATGGATGACGTCGGAGATATCATAGCGGGTAGCTGCGTTGTACCCCTGAGTGCCAGGGAAAGTAGGCTAGCATGGCACACGCACAGGAAACCTGAATAAATCATTTAGTGAAGTTCTGTCGTCTTATGAGAGCGCTCACGTCACTCTGTGCGTAGGGAGAGGAGATCTCTGTTCCACCAGACTGGCAGGCTCAGTCCCATCACAACCAGGACCGGATAAAATGCAGCCCCAGTTCACTTCACTCCTCCAGGACACGTTTCAGGGGTGGGCGGGACCAGAGGGTCAGGCAGAGGTCAAAGGTTAACGAGGGCGAAAGACCTCCAGGCTTCGTCCTAAGACGAAGGAAGTTAACTTCAGTCCAAAAAACATGCATGTTTAGGTTAGGCTGATTAGAGACTCTCCATCATGTTTAGGTGTGAGAGTGAGCGTGGATGGTGTGTGTGTGTGTGTGTGTGTGTGTGTGTGTGTGTGTGTGTGTGTGTGTGTGTGTGTGTGTGTGTGTGTGTGGACTGGAGGCTTGTCCAGGCTGTTTTCTCTGCTTTCACCCTATGGGAGCTGGAGATGGAGGCCAGCAGACCCTCCTGACACTGTTAGGGCACAAAGTGGGTCAAGTGATGGACGGATACATGGCTGTTTGTACTGTAGAGAGTATTTCATTTACAGTAGTACACAGACCCACACACACCTCTGAATATTTCATACTGGAATGTTGTCTTTGTACTTTGTTTTTTCTGCTTCATTGTTCCCAGTCTTTACTGAGTGTACTGCACACTCCTCCCCTGTTGGTGTGTCTTTTTTGTCGTCGATCAATCTGTCGATTACTTTCTTGATTATTCGGTTACTTGGGTCATAAAATGACACAAAAGCAGTGAAATGTCTCGATGTCAATGGTTCTAAAAGATCAAAAGATCAGGCCTGCCTTTTATTTAGTGCTCACCTCATAGACATTCAATTTTATGTCACAGAGACTAAAGGAACAAGAATATATTCACATTTACGAAGCTGAGATCAGAGAATCGTTCTCAAAAAATGTCTTTAAACGCTAAAGTCAATTAATCAATTTTCCAGTCTATTAATGGTTGATCGGTTGTTGTAGCTCTGATCGGCTTGATTTGGACACTCTCCACATATATTCTGTGCTATGTCGGGTTCTTTTGTTGGGTTGTTATTATCATTGTGTCCAGAAAGCACACTCGACAGTTGCCTGTCAAGACGGAAAAGCCAAACCTGGCAACCCTCCACGCCTCCGCACAGCCGGCCGATCACTGCACAGAGTGGGTGTGAACGTCGGATTAGGAGAGGTGTGGGTGAAGGAAGTTTCTGGAGCTTAACTGGGATCCTGGAAGCATCAGCGTGTATGTCGGCGTGAGTCCCGTCCACCCAGAATGCCTCGCCGACGTGTTCTAGCCCTGGCACTCGTCTAAAAAGCTCTGCGACCGCAGGGACAGAGTGTGGCGGCGTGTTCCTGCGAGTCCAGCGACCACACGCAGCCATCGATAATCAGAGCGCGTTACGTTTGCCTTCTTGATCACTGCTCCACAAAGGCCACTCGTGTCTTATTGCAGCCGTCCAAATGCCAGAGGACACTTAAATGTGAATCTGGCCCAGATCTGTCAGGGTGGTGGGTCTGAATCTGCAGACCCCCCCCAACCCCACCCCCCCCCCACCCCCCCCCCACCCCATGTCACGTCACGTCACACATACGAACATAACTGAATGTGGGTGTTTGTCCACAAACCGTCAAAGCAGTTGTCTGGCATCTAGAAGGATCTCTGGACGGTGGCTGAGACGGAGCTGTTGACTGAGACGTTTTTCTTATCATGTCTTAAAAAAAAAACAAAAAACAAAAACAAAAAGAGTAAAACAAATGTCACAGCAGCTCCAGGGAGTCTTTGGTCCAGGCGTTCATATGTTTTCTATCATGTTTCATCATCTATCAAGTTATTATCACTGCTTTATTCATATGACTTCTGAGCTTAATTCTGCTGTCAGTGTAGATATTTCGGGTGAAACTCATGAAATATTCATGTTCTGTTGGACAGTTTCATCCACAGCAAAGCATCATGGTCTTTGTTACTTGGAGTTACATGTTACTTGAGAGTGACTGAGAAGTTTAGGAGTGACTAAAGATGTCTGGCAGTATGACACTGCATTATAATGCAGATTAAACACAATCTGAAGTGAATTTAAACTCAGCTCTATCCCGGTTGCGCTGCAGCAAAGAGGTTTCAGGAGAGAAGATGTTCAAGATCTAACAGCCGAGGATTTTTTTTGGTAAAGCGAGCAAGTTGGCGCTGTCCCTCGCAGCGAAAGAAATTATCAGACCAAATCTGTCCTGTCACATTCGGGCAGCTCGCTGGGCTGACGTGACAGTTTGCAAAATAAGAGTTTTATTCGCTGTGGAGCTGCGCTGTCAGAGCCGCGCTCCTCCTCCATATGCTCCGACACTCGGGCCCGGGATGAAGCTGGCAGGCGCTTGACCCGACCTGGATGCCTTCAGAATGGATGTACAGTCCAGCTCCGGGCCAGGGGGCGGCTATTGTCTGCCTCTGCATCCACTCCACGCTCGGTGCATTGAAGCAGATCAGTCTAATGCATTCGATCGGGAGATGGAGGACGGTATTGTGCAGCAGCATTAGAAGAAAAGAGGTCAGCAGTCGCCTAAAGGTTAAGAGGAGAAGCTGGGAGAGGGACACTCTGTACCATGGTGGGGAGGACATCCTGGACTACAAGTGAGCACCGCCTGCAGTGATCGATATCTGCCAAGTGAGCATCATTTCACTTGGATTCCTGCTGCTTTTTGTGTTTGTGCATCATTGTCCACCTCCTCACAGCTCCCCCATGGTACCATACACCAAAGTATTAAAGATCTTAAAGAGATGATGGGGAACGAAGCAGGCCTACTGTATAAGCTTTGCCTTTTGTTGATGTGTTTCTCCTTGTTTTGCAGCAGAGGAGTTTGTTTCAGATGATAAACATGGATTTAGTTGTTTTTCTTTAAAGAAGCATATAAACTGCATGTGTTGAAAATCTCAAACAATGGTGTCACAGTGGCACCCAGATCTGTTTATTGTGAAACAGATCCAAACCCTTTTACTGGTCTGCAGGGCGCCCACAAGGCACCGGCTCGGGTTTCCTCCACTGGATCCACCTCAGAGCTCAGTCTTGCACAACTTTTGCCTCTACCATCGTGTTTTCTTTCTTTCTGTTTTAAGAGAGGGCATCCAGAGTGCTGTCAGGCACTGAAAATGAAGATCAGACCTCACACTCTTGTAAGCTGACGTGTCAGACTCCCTCCACGTTAGCTCAGTCGAGAGATGTTCGAAGCAGGTCAGCGGAGGCACAGCTTTCTGGAGTAAAACAAGGATCTGAATCCGAATCTGATCCACAGCTTTACAACTGTGAGGGATTGGTCTTAGTGTACAGTGCAATGTAAGCGAGACAAATGACTTCAATAAAACACATAAAAGTAACTGTAAAGTCGTATTAAGGAACAAAGGGCTCTTGTTAAGATGCGTGTCATATATATGCAGAGCTGAGCATGATGTGTAAGTGGCTGAGAGCTGCTCTTTGCTGTTGTTTCGCTGTTTTTAGGTTGATGAAGCCGCCTGGAGAAGAGCTACAACAGAACTTATAGCTTTAACAGAGAAACCCTACGTTCTTTGAACATTTGATTTACTCTCATTGTCTGGATTTATTACCCAAATCCCTGGGTTGTTTTTACGGTCAGACTCTTGTCTGAGGGGTTTTCCTGTGGCTGGAAAATGACATGCTGCTGTTGTGCGGCTTTGCGACACAGTTGGATTTAAAGCCTGTGAAGACGATCACAAAACATCATCGAGTGACGTCTAATTATAGCGCAGAGCGGGGTGGAGCTGAGGGAAACAGCATGTGTTAGTTAGCTGAATCATTCCCCGACTCAATCAAAGTTAGAATTAAGAACAACAAAAAAAAGAGCGAGAAAGCGATCCGTAATAAATAGCTCCTAATCAAAGAGCGGCTCTGACTGTTCCAGGACTGTTTGCTGCAGATCGCTGCAGATTAGAGACAGCAGAGCAGCGAGCAGGAACCTTTGCAGCATCAAGGACGCATAAAAAAATAGCTTTGTTCTAAAAATATCTCCACCAAGGACTATTTGTGGAATGAAAGGAACGAGATGCATAAAATTTCCATGTTTGCCAGATAAATGCAAACTCTCTCAGATGCTAGCCCAAGGTAGAGTGGGAGTGTACGTGACGGGCATGAGGAATTTGCGTTTTGTGATTTTATTTTGCGTGTGTGTGTGTGTGTGTGTTTGTGTGTGTGTGTGGACATTTTAAGTGCTCCCTATCAGCTGCAAACATAACAGGATGGGATGAGCCCCGATGATGAGCCCCCCGGTGATCTGCAACATGAGTTACAATCATTCATTTTAACTTGTTACAACAGCAGAGCCACAGACTGCAGCTTCTGTCCATTAGGAGCAGAGTTGAACAGATGTTTCATGTGTGTGACACAGCGGTTCAGTGAGCAGCACTGCTGCCTCACAGTCAGAACGTCTGTGGTTCAAATCCTGGTTGTACTTAACGTTTTTGTTCCAGTGTGGTGTCTGTGTGTTTTCCTTCAGTCTGCCTGGGTTTTCTCTGGCTGATCTGGTTTCCTCCCACAGTCCAAAAACATTCATGTTTAGCTTGATTGGAGACTTGACATTGTCATTCCCTGTCTGTGTGTGTGTGTGTGTGTGTGTGTGTGTGTGTGTGTGTGTGTGTGTGTGTGTGTGTGTGTGTGTGTGTGTGTGTGTTGAGGAAGTTGAGGTTCTTTCACAATTCTTGTTGGTAATTACTGGATGGGAAGGGATAGGGAAATTTTGCTATTCCTATTTACAATGCTTTTGGTCCCTCTGACAAAACTTAGGGAAGTATCTAAAAATAAGAAGACTTTTATTGATTCATGTCAGATGTTCATGGTTCTTGGTTGATAAATACCATCGATGGTGATCGATTGGCTCCACCATAAGGTTGACATCTTCTTCTCTCCACGGCTGCTTAACACAAACATATCATCAGGTAAAGATCAACATCATGGCAATTCAGTTTGAGGCTCAGTAGAGGAATGTTGTTAACATTTCCCTAAAAGCACAGATTCACATGGTTTTTGGGGGGTGGATTAGATCCGTTTTGACCAAAATAATTCATTCTGCAACACTGGTGGTGACTCAGCATTTCACTTGGCAAGAAAATAGCTATTGTACTGGATGTGGTTTTGAGGCTGTGCACACATGGAGTTCATGTTCTCAGGTGGGTCATAAAAATGTAAAACCAGTTAGAATGACCTCCAGTTGCACAACCTACAGTATGTGCCACTGTAACAGATGGAAATCTGTTACAGTGGCAAACAACTCAATGACTAGGCAGAAAAATGACCCTGACTCCTACTGTAGACGACATACAACATTGTGCAGAAGAAGAAGAAGTAAAGGAAGTCGGGAAAGGCAGAACACACTGATCTGTGAGGAGATGAATGGCTCGTATCAGTGAGCAGAGTTCCTGAAAAAATCTGGAAAACCACGGAAAAACATGGAAATTTGGAAGGTTTCCTCACAGTCTGTAAATAAGTCATTATTTCTAGGCATGTGAGATGATTTCATGGATAAGTTACAGCCACAGACATCTTATCTTTAGAATGAAAAGTGAGATAATCATGGCTGGATAAAAGTGGACAGATTAAAGCTACAACAGTGAGATGACACATCTCTGAGACATGGGGCCAAACGTTACGTGACGTCTTGTCCGTCAAACTGTCAAAACGCTGAATGACCCGTTTTCTTTTCTTTTTGTTTTGTTTTGCTCAGAGTTTGTCGTTTCCAGCCTGAGCCGACTGTCTGTCTGCGTGTGCTCCAGTGCCTGGGTTTTCCTCTCAACGCCACATTCCCCCCGTTGCTCATTTCCCAGAGCGAGTGGCACGGTGCAGTCAGGGCTCGGCGCTCTCTATCAGCAGGATGTGATTTGGGGGCAGAAGTATGTGTTCATTAAATACCCAGGGGGCGAAACTCTCAGCGTGCTCCTGTCCTAATTCATTCCAACATCAATGCCAGGGGCTGAACTGCCGCCTTGATTATACCAATTTACCCTCCCACCCACCCAAAAGGAAGACGTGTAATTACACTATTTACACTGGAGAGCTTTCGCTCTGCGAGCGAGAGCTCCCGGAGAGTTGAACGCGTGCTCGCTTTGTTTTTCCTCGGCGTGACGCGGGTGTCGGGAGGAATTAGCGGCTATCACAGGACGTTAGGACGTTAGGAGTTCAGCCCCGCGATAACGGCTCTGATGAGGACTGAGGAATGGCGGCTAATGGAAGGGAGGCCACAGTCGGGATGAATTAGGGATGTAACCTTATTAATATCTCGAAAACGTACAAGCTCAGGAGACTCCAAGGTGCCTCTAGGTGTGAGTTTGAGAGTGGATGTGTGTGTGTGTGTGTGTGTGGACCAGAGACCAGGTTGTGTTCCCTGGATTGATAGACATACGTACAAAAAATGATAAATGGATGAAGAATATGTTAAACTCTTGGTAAACACTTAATGGCATTTTGTGGGTCTATCGCAATCTCAAAATCTAATCGTGTCTCCTACAAAACTGAATTTAATATCACAGTATTTATTCCAAATTAAAAACAACAAAAAGAAAAACAAAGCAATGAAAAGCCTTTGAGGGCAACTGTGGTCTAGTGATTAAGGTCCTGGATCTGTGGGACGGTTAAGGAAATGCTTTCTTTCTTTCATAACAAGTAATGATGAAACTGTATTCAGACCCTGTAATAAATACCTTGTGGGTTAAGAGTAACTTCTGCAAGATCTGAAACAGAGATCCAAATGGCTTTTGAGTCGTCCTATCAAAGAACTGCTCCTCACCACCCCATCTGATAGCCCAGAGGGAGGAGGGACCAGTCGGCCAAGCCGTCGAGGTTCCACCTCATGATTATTGATCAGTAATTCATCCAAAACCATGAAGAAGAAGAAGAAGAAGAAGAAGAAGAAGAAACGCACAGAATAACTGTGCTCAACAGTGTTCAAGGCTTTGCAGTTGGATTGAAACAGAAATATCCAGTAAAAATAACACGGCCTACTTATGGCAGCTGAACTGCAGCTAAATGAGCGTTAGCTCACTCACACACTCACACGCTCACACACTCACACACCCACACTCACACACACACTCACAATTCCCTCAGAGTCTTTTTTCCATCAGTGTCTACACATAGTTTTTGTGTCTGCAAACTCTTCTCTCATCCTCTCTCTCTCTCTCTCTCTCTCTCTCTCTCTCTCTCTCTCTCTCTCTCTCTCTCTCTCTCTCTCTCTCTCTCTCTCTCTCCTACACTCAGACTCCGTTTTAATCGTTGCTACATCCTCATATTACAGCCATACTGATATAATGTTGCTGAACCTTGTTTAGATGGGATGAAAACACATCTCTGGGTCTGAGCAGCCGACTGGCCTTCAAGGTGACCCGGAGCGTCCAAACTGGCTAAGCAGACAGTTACTCTGTGCCGGGGGGAGGAGGTTTTAACCTGCAGCTCACTCAGCTCTCCCTCTCTCTGCCTTTCAATAATTGATCGCACTTCTAAATATAGAAGAAGTCTTCAAAGGTTTTTACGTGGAGCCTGAGAGAGAGCTCAAAGCACGGCAAGCAAACAGGCGCCAATTAATCTCCAACGGTCTGACAATGCATCCATCGCACATTAGAGGCAGAGGGTGAACAGAATCAAACTCGCATTTCTCCAGCTATTTTCCCTGTCTCTCTGTGAATCGGAGGATGAGGGTGAACTCCCAGAGCCCTCCTCTTCATTCAGAGCAGAGAGGGAAATACGTATGGTTACACCTCGCTCCTAGTGTCTAGTACACAGCAGGTCTGCAGCTCATTATTCTACTAAACTCTCCCTTTAAAAGTTCTGACGTAACCGTCTGTCTCATGATTCAACAAAAGGCGGTTTAGGAAGCGATGGAGGAAAGTGAGCAGAAGATGATTAGTTTTAGTCTTGATCTCCAAGGGGTTGTGGTCTGGACTGGGATGGAGAAGGCGATGTGGGGTCTCCACAGAGAGACGCTTTGAGAGCAGCTGCAGAACCTGGATATTTCTAGACCTTTTTAATTGGACTTATATTTATCAGCGAGGTGGTGGAAAAAAAGAAAACACGTCTCAGAGCGTCGTGTGTGAGAAGGTGGGGAGGCGCTGAGGGGGCCGACGCATCCCAGCTTGTTTCTGCTGGTTCCTCAGGTTCAGCCTGGGATGTTTCTGCAGCTAATGGCTCTGACCCTGTTTAACCTTATGGGCTGATCGGCCCGGCTCACACTGTCGCCCTGGTTGTGTCTAGAACTAGAGAAGAGACTTTTTTTTCTCTGTTTGCTTGATTTTAAGCCGCTCCGGCTTTGTACAGTCAGTCGGTGTGACGCCTTTTATTTACTTCTTAAAGAAGCGTCAGCTTTTCTGTTTCAGTCCCTGTGTTTCGTTTTCCTCTTGTTCTTTTTTTTTCGTGTGAATGTGTTGAGTTTTCTAGGCCACAGAGACGGCTGCGTCTTCCACTTCATGCCGCTTTGGACAATGAGTCAGCGACAGTCATGCAGATATTTTTAGATCGTTTTTTTTTCTCCGCTACATTTATGCATCTGCTAATATGCATCCTGAACCAGAATATTGATATATTCTCTATGCATCTAGGCCCCAAACAACATCATCTCTCATTTTTGTTTTTGTGCATCAAGACTGTGGTTTTATCATTTGAAATTGGCCCAAATAGTTTTTCTGTGTGATATGTTTTGTCTCTTTGTTATGACTTTGCAGTTTTTACTCCACTACGTTTATTCATCTGTTAAAATGCTTGTTATAAACGTATGTGAGTATTTAAGCCCCTTTAGAAGCTCCAGCAGAACATCGTCCTGGTTGTTTAGTGTCTTCCTGGTCCTTCTATTGTCTGAAAGCTGCCAAAAATCTGTTAGTTTTTAGTCCCTATTGTGAATTTGTATTTCAGTCCTTTGTGGAGACATTTTCTTTTTCGTTTCATGCCATTTTGGACGATAGCAGGCGAGGAGATGTTTTTACTCCATTACACATGCTTGTTGAACTTAACATCAGTAAATTTCTGCATTTAAGGCCCTCAGTTCATATATACCGACATATAAGAGAACAGTATCTTGGTTTTTGTTACTTCTGTGGTTTTATTGCCTGGATTTGTCCCAAACATTTTGTGTTTATTGCATTTCTATCCTCGTTTCTGACTCCACTACATTTATCCGTCTGCTACTGTGACATGCTGGTTAAAACCTAAACAGACGTCTATACCTATACGTACGGTATTGACAGTCGAATATAATTTATAGTCTAAATTAGATGAAAATCTTGTAGTTTTGGTCTCTAATGTGACTTTGCATCTCAGCCCTTTGTGGAGACCCATTCTGCACCACATAGATGACTTTCTTTTACATTTTATGCCATTTTGGACAATGAGTCAGTCACAGTCAACAAGGCATTTTTACTCCAGCACACTTGCTTGTTGAACTGTAATATCAGTGAATTCTCGTCTCCTCCAGTCCATTTATCTGCTCATAAAGAGGAACATTATCTCTGCTTTTGTAGCTCAGTGTATCTACACTGTGGTTTTACTGTCTGGATTTGTCCCAAACCTTTTGTACTTTTTGTCTCTATTGTGAGCTGGCGTTTCAGTCCGTGCTGGAGACGCATGAATGGATGAATGAAGCTGCTGCTTTGTGTGTGTGTGTGTGTGTGTGTGTGTGTGTGTGTGTGTGTGTGTGTGTGTGGAGCAAAACAAGGGTCTCCTTCTGTGGGTGGAGTGGTACAGTGGTGCGGTCGTGTCCATTGAGCGTCTCATGGCTGTGGACGCGTTATGGACCACGTCGAGCTGAGCTGTCACAGCTGCCTGTTATTTCCTGCACAGAGGAGATGTGGATCACACACACACACACACACACACACACACACACACACACTGGGGAGGTCGACGTATAGAGGCCACACCTGTGCAGCTGCATTTCCAGCCTCTCCGTGTCTCACTGAGGCGCTTTAAAGAGATCCTTTGATGCAGCACAGAATGAGCAATCATGAGCAATCATGAGCATTTTTCCAGTACGGTTTAATACAGACGAGCCTAAAACCTGGGGATCTTTGTTGCTGAATGTGGTTCAATGAGGAGGATGGAGGAGCAGCGTGATGGTTCACAGGAACCAGTCTGTGACTCAGGGAGACAGGCCTGAGGTGTGATGGTGCCTCATCTTTGTTTTCCTCAGCGTCTCTGAGAAAAACAAGCGAGCTCAGGCTCTGGGAACCAGCGAGCAAAATGACTGGAGGACTCCATCTGCTGGTCGGCTGCAGACAGACACAGTCACGCTGCCAGAAAGTTGGAAAAAAAAACAAAAAAAACCCCAGAAAATTTAAAGAGAGCGTTCAGCAGGAAGAAAAGCGAAGTTAAACTCACTCACTCATAAAAACCCTCTGCCTGATATTTCTGTTTTCACAGCAGAGAACAAGGAAAAGAGCAGGTGTCACTAATAAATGTTATTTATTGTCAGTTGACTCTTTTATAATGTTACTGCTTTCAGTTGCTGCTTAATAACTGCAATACATCACGTCTGTACATTTACTATTTATATGCACTAACTAGTGTAGGTGTCTATTCTAACAAATACAAAAACAAACAAAACTATCTTGTAACCTTTGTCCTCATCTGGTTTTATTCTATTTAATGCACTAGAAGGGAAAAAAATCCACTTTACATAAAGACTGTAGAAATATGGAAATTAGACAATTTAGACAAAGGTAAAACTAGCAGTTACAGGAGTTACGTGATCTCTCCACAGGCTGCCCGTGCTCTTTAGAGTTAATTTTAAGATTATTTTATTTGTTTTGGAATGCCTGAACAGAATGCCTTTTATTGTTTTCTTTATGTTATTTTATACTTGTTTATAGAAACGTTTATACAGCACTTTGTGTCAACTGTGGTTGCTATACAAGTGCTTTACAAATATTATCATTGATATTATTAACGCGCTACCCTGCTCTATGAGTCTTGTAGTAACGAGCAGCTGCCACTAGGTGGCAGCGCTGGCTCAAAGTTCCCCTCCTACCTGGACCCTTAAACATCACACCTGCAGCTGTTTGCTCACTTCACTCTGACGTTTCTCTGCATGTAGTTTTCTGTTTTTCTCCTCGAGTTTGCTGCATGCTGAATAGCTGCATCCAGGACCTGCTGTTGTTGTTAAATCTCAGTTTGTTATCTTTCTGTTATCTCTGTTTGTCATCTCAGTTTGTTGGGCTGAGGTGAAGGATGAACAAGAGGCAAACTCAGGAGAGATGTTTCACTCAGCGTCCCCTTGTTTCACCAGATCACGTGAAGTGTGTGTGTGTGTGCAGCAGTATACACCATGTAATGTTTATAGCTCTGTAGGTTTGTCCAGGTGTGTTGGTATGAATGTGTTCATGCAGGCCTACATAGAGAGTAGAAATAGAAAGAAAAGTCTATGAAGAGTCTGATCTGTGGAAACTGTCTCTGGGGTCAGTGCAGCAGCTCAGTGTCTGTTGCTACTCCACTGTAGATCACAAAAGACCAGAAGGAAAGACCAGGAGGTCAAGACGTTATTTGTGCAGTTAATAAACGTGAAATAGATTATAGATCCCTTCATCCATGATCCACACAACAATGCCTCCAGGGTCTGTTGGATCTCCAGCTCACTCACACACACACACACACACACACACACACACACACACACACACACACACACACACACACACACCTTAGGGAAGTTTAGAGTCTCTAAACAAACTAAATGTGTTTTCAAACTGTGGGAGGTAAAGACCCTGGGATGTGAACCAGAAATCTTGCTAATCACTCATTCACCATATATCATAAATATACTCTGGCGTGTGTGTGTGTGTGTGTGTGTGTGTGTGGATGCAGACTGAGGTGAGTCTGCAGAGCTGCGGCTGGAGGCTCCCTTACACACACACACACACACTCTGGAAAAGACTCATTATTTCTTAATTAGGCGGAGAACCATTATCTCTCTGATTGGCACCTCTGCTGACCTCTCTCTGTGGCCGTGCACGCCCGAGGAAAGATGATTGACGCCAGACCAGAGCTCCGCTTAAACTCAGACATTAAGGCGGAGCCTTGAAAGCTCTGACGAGCTGTCAGATCTGCTAGGACTGTCGAGACGCATCAAAAACACAACCAACACCTGATATACAACCAGCATCCTTCCTTAAAGAGTGCTGTATGCAGTAAACCATGCCCACCTGTTACATCAATCAGTACATAACCCATTTATTCCTGTGAAAACACTTGATTTGCATTGTGATTGTTTGTTATTTTCTTTGACAACATGTTCAGATACAGAAATCCTGCTCTTCTTGCAGCATTATAGTTTTTCTATAAAAACGTAGCAGAATGTTAATGTTTTGCCTTCTTCAACACCTGAAGAAGGTTACACACGGTTATAAAGTCATTTACCCCGCTATCCAGTTTTCAGTAGATATTAGCATTTGTGTATTTGCATCTTTGCTCGTTGTGATTATTTGCTCTCAACTTCCCCAAAGTTGCATAATTAGCAGTGAAACATCATCACAATATGAGCAGCAGAGCAGTCATTCATTGTTTATCTGTTCATTTGTTTATTTAGATGTCCAGATATTTGTCTCTGAAAAGGACAGTCCAACCTCTGAAGTCCTGTCTGGACTTCAGGAGCTCCTTCAGGACTGAGACAGCTGTGGAGGAACCACAGATGTTGACGTGAAGCTGCAGTGTTTGAGGGGATGTTTGGACCCAGCAGAACTTCTGTCTGCATTGATGAAAGCAGTTATAAACAATGAAAAGTCGGGACATATGCATGGAAAACAGCTGAACAGCTGAAAATGAAATAGAAATAGAGACACAATGTTCTTATGTGAAGTAATCTGAGAAAATGTTGTAGCACAGAAATGATAAAATGTGCCGTGATTGAGTAAAAACTTGATGTGATTATTCAGTGATTTTAAACTGGATGAACATAAACTCAGTCCAAGTCTTGCCTGTACCTGCGTTTATCTCACCTTGACTCGTCTGCTGGAGCACTCTTGGTTTCTATGTGATGCTCTTCTGGGACGAACGAAACACTTTTTATTATCTCGTGTTGACGTTTATCTGCCTCAGAGTCAGTCAGAGTTTCGTATCTTCTGACAGAAATAACAGGATGTCGGACCAAAAACCAGGAAGTTCACATTTTCATATATTTGCACATAACCCCCACATTTGTATACTTCTAATATTGTGCCTATTGAGCTTCTGTGTACTGTGTACTACACTGCAACATTAAACATGCAGTAAATACACCTAACTCCCTCCTTTGTGCATAATATGTGACAGTAGAAGTTCCAGTGGAAGTAAACAGTTCATCTTCTGGCAGGAATATGTAAATTCCCTCGACCCTTTTACAGGCAAATGAACCTTCCGTAAAGTGAAGTTTCTTACCACACATTTTTTATTATTTGGCCTGTTTTTCTTTTTTGTGTGTGTGTCATTGCTCTGTTGGTGAACTCCTGCCCATTTTTTGTTTTGTTTTTAAGCAAATTTGATGAGACATGATTGGTCGTGGAGAGAGGAGAGGTGAGGAGCGAGTGGTGGAAGTGAACAGATGCGCTGTGTGTCTGGAGCCTTCAGTGGGAGTAAAACATGCAAGATTAACAGCGAGCGCTCTGTGTTTGCTCGTCTCCCCTGCAGCGACGCCATCAACACCGATCCACAGGAGCAGCAGCAGCAACAACCACAACCACAACAACAATAATAATAATAACAACAACCACGGTAACAATCCCCGGCTGGAGAACAAACAGCACCTGGGCCTGGAGAGAAGAGCGAGGGCGACGTCTCAGCAGGGCGGGCAGCAGATGGTGACACTGCAGCAGCGCTTCTCCAGGTAGCAGCTACACACACACACACACACACACACACACACACACACACACACACACACACACACACACACACACACACACACACACACACACACAGGTGCGACACTTCACAGGTCCGAATGACGGAGGTTTGTTCTGGAGATGGACAAACAGTCTGAGGTGGAGGAGGTGTGAAGGTGTCACTGACCCACAGTGGGAAGAGTCAACTGGTGGTTTACCTGACATGATATATATAATAAATATGATATTGTTATACGATTTTATATATGATTATATGATTTTATTTTTCCTTTCATTAGGGATGCATTATAGCTTTCTTTCTCTAACAATACCAATAACTGGTAACTAATAACCAGTCACTTTAAGTAGTACATACACCTGAGCAAGGTGATGTGCAACACATTCAGAAGTTCTGATTAAGTTCTTTTATTTTGGTCTTCATATTCTTCTTCATTGCAGTTTTCTTTGCATTAGAATTTACGTAAACATCCACATATGAACTTGGCTCCTAATCCCTCTACACTAGTTCATTAAGTGGTTATTGAGATCATCAAAATGACAGCAGGTTAGGGCAAAAGGTTAAGGTTAGGCTAATCATAACCCTTTAGCTAAAATGAGGAAGTCATTGAACAAATAACAAAGTGTTAAAACATGTTTTAAAGTGATGCAGTGTCCAGCAGAGAGTATTAAAACATGATAAATAACATAAAGTCAGTGTGTTCATTACTGATCATTTCCTCGATAAACACCCCCAAAAGGTGAAAAATGTGCCATGACACTGTGAATGCCCCTAGAGAGCTAAAACTGAAGTTTGAAGAGAACTTTTTACTTTAGTGCAGTAATTAAACCGGAGGAGCTCCATTATGCTCCATTATGTCAGACATTAAAACACACTGTGCTGTTTATTGTGCTCAGTGCCTTCAGCGTAGCTCACAGACGACGCTTCCCGCCGTCTCGTCTCAGTCGGAGCTGAAACGTTTCCCTCCGTAGCGGCTCACACACTCTGCCAGGATAAACCAGGCCAAGCTGGGCTGGGAACAATGGCGGCCCAGAGGCCTGTTAGAGGTGAATCTGGACTGGACAGGGTGGGAGCCCCCCCCCCCTCCCTCACCCCCATACCCCCCCCCCCCCCCCCCCCTTCCCCTCGGTGCCCCGTCACAAACACAGCAGAGGAATCTGGGGACAGCAGCGCTCGGCCTCGTCTCAGGTGAGGGGCATCGAGCAGAGAGGAGGAGGAGCAGCATGGGGTGAGTGATGTCTGAGGATGGGATATTACACAGAATAACTGGAGTTTTGACCTGGACTCTGTGATGACGCTTTAGGGACGGACAGCTCCAATGTGCCCCCGCCAAAAAAAATCCGTAAAGCCGTACTACGCTATCAAGGCAAGTTTATTTGTACAGCACCATTCTTACACAAGGCAATTCACAGTGCTTTACAGAGAAACAATAGAAACATTTAGACCGAGAAGCAAAGAAACAGCAGATCGCTGTAGACGCTATAGGAAAGCTGTAGTAAACGTGTTTTCAGTCCTGATTTAAATGAGCTGATGGTTTGTGCACACCTCAGGTGCTCCGGGAGTCTGTCCCACAGGTGAGGACCATAGAAGCTAAATGCAGCTTCACCCTGCTTGGTTCTGACTCTGGGAACACTAAGTAGACCTGTCCCTGATGACCTGAGGGGTCTGGATGCTTCATAAACAATCAGTAGTAACATATATTTAGGCCAAAGACCATTCAGTGACTGGTAGACCAGTAACAGGATTTTGAACTGGATCCTGTGACACACAGGAAGCCAGTGCAGGGATGTAAAGACTGGTGTGATATGGTCCATTTTCTTGCTGTTGGTCAGGACTGGATGAGCAGCATCTGGATGAGCTGCAGCTGCTGGATTGGTTTTTACTGAGACCGGTAAAGACAACACTACATTAATCTAGATCAGGGGCAGGCAAACGGTTCCACAAAGAGCCGCTGTGGCTGCAGGTGTTTGTTCCGACCTGTCCATAGCACACAGATTGACCAATCAACTGTCTGAAGACTCAGATCAGTTGATTGAATAAGCCAAACCAGTTGTGCTGCTGCCTGGTTGGACCACACACCTGCAGCCCCTGATCTAGATGATAATGATCATCATGATGATGATAATAGGTTGATTTAGTGATAGTCTTTATGTGGCTGTTGAGTCCATAACGACTCTAGCTTGGTCGGCCACTGACCTCTAGCCTTGTGTTTTTGGAACCAAAAACAATCAGAGATGAAACCCTGTGAAGTATTAATATGTCTGTAGACTTCTAAAGTAGTGTTAACTGTTGATATGAATCAATGCCACGTGGCTCTTTCGGGCCGTGCCCGGCCGGGCCCCGTGGCAGACCCGGCCTTTCAGGCCTGGCTCCAGATGTGGGCCCCGGGCTTCCTCCAGGCAGGGTCCCATTTCTCTCTTTGTTGTTTTTCATGGGGTCTTGTGACCCATTCTTAGTCTGGGCCCTCGCCTGAGACCAGTTTGCCTAGAGTGGCCGCACCAGGAGTACGTGACAACGTAGCTCTCAGGGGTCTTAAGGGCACGCAAACCTCTCCACCATGATAAGGTGACGGTTCCCGGAGAGGGCATCCCATTATGCATAGTGTTTATTTTACAAGCTTTCAAAATAAAAGTCATCCATGAACTGTCCCCTAACCCTAACCCTAACCCCAACCCATATTAATAGTGCACAATAAATATGCCTCTTATTATGCAACTCAAAAAGTAGCAGAATTCAGAAAATACCATCATTTTTTACACGTTTAATATGCGTTAGCATATGTAGTTTATTTCTTTACTCTAAGATGAATTGACAATGCAGAATCAACAACTAGAATATGTTCTCAGAATTCACATCCTATTTGAGTAAACTATGCATTTTAATATTATTATTATTATTATTATTATTATTATAAGAAGCCCCACTTCTGGGTGTGTAGGCTTATACAGGTTATCGAGGAAGTCGGCTATTTTAGTTTCAGTGGTCAAATGTTGCTATTTCAATACATCTATCTCTATATCTATATATAGATTTAATCCCATCAACTTCATATTGTGGAAGCGTTACCTGAATGGCATTGTGATCTAAAATTCAGAAAAGCTTTTCTCTATGTTAAGAGGTGTAATCACAGAGATGCTGCTCGGCCCAGATTCCTCTTCAAAATGTGCTAAAAAAGAGAAGAGTCTTGGGACGGCCTATGACCCGCTCACAGCTGCTTGCAGCTTTAACTTGTCCTTGTTTTGTCTTTATGAATTGTGCTCTGTGCCTGTATGCTAACCTGTGTGCTAACTTAACACAGCTGTGTACTGTTAATTCGCTGTTCATGGAGATAGAGAGAGAGGAGGTGAAGCTTGGGAGGGAGCCACAGAACCACTCTAATGTGTCTGTAAATATAACGGGTGTTAGTGGTTTTTATGACTTTGTTATATGGCCGATTTAAGGTTTCTGAGAGAAGAGATGAGGCGCTGTTGTTTGGATGATCTGGTGTGTAGTGTATTCTTGTATGTTGAGAACTAGGTTAGGTGTTTAGTTTAATTTAATCAATGAAATCTGTTTTTTAGTACACGTAAGTGTGCAGCTAGTGTGCATCCTTTCGTGACGTGGGAAGAAACCGGATTCCCCGGAGTAAACCCAGACCTACATCTACATATGTTTTACACTATTCTATTTTTTTGTATTATTTATTTTATTTTTGTTTTTATTTTGATTTGTATTTTTTTTGGTTTTGTTGTAATTTTTTTTTTTTTTTTTTTTTTTAGTTTTTTTTGTTATAATTTATCCCAAAGGGATAAATGAAAGAAAAGTATAGAGTCTAAGTTGAAAGTCTATTGATGTAGTGATGAAGGCTAATAGAGAAAGGAAATGCAGATATTATTTATCCCAAAGGGATAAATAAAGGAAAAGTTTAAAGTTTAAGTCTAAAGTACAGAAATGCAGTTTAAGTGAAAAAAGAAAAGAAGTAAAAGAAATAAAAGAAATAAAAGAAAAAAGAAAAGAAAGAAAAGAAAAAAGAAAAGAAAAAGAGAAAGAAAGAAAAGATTTTTTTTTTTTTTTTTTTTTCTATTTTGGAGCTGGCCCAGGTCTTAGTGGAGCCAGCGGAGGAACCTGCTCCTGTTGTCCCGTCTCTCGAGCTTCTGCTTCAGCAGCCTGTTCTCTCGATTCAGGGCCTCCAGCTGCTGCTGGATCTGTTTCCGGTCCACCATCAGAGCTTTGATCTTCTGCAGGAGTGGTGGGATCAGCTTGGCCTTGTGCTCCTTTACCATGTCTGAGATCTGCAGCTTCTTCCTCACCTCCTCCAGTGTTCCTTCTAGGATCTGATTTCTTTTGTCTGCACTCACGTTTTCCTTGACCAGTTTATGGTAGTCAATTTTCCAATATTTAGTTTCTTTCTCTGCCTGTTGGAGCTTCAGAGAGAGCTGTGCCAGGGGTTCATACTCCCGCTGCAGCTTCTCCTTCACCTCCTCCAGTTCTATTTCTAGGGCCTGATTTCTTTGGTCTGCAGCCTCACATTGCTCCGTCAGCTCGTTCACTCTGCTTTTAAAATCTTCCTCCACTTCTTCATACAACACTTTGAAGAACAGATCGAATTGCTCAAGTTCTATTTCCTGGGCCGTTTTTTTTGTCTTTGTCAATTCATTTTCTAGAGTTTTCTCGGCGTGCGCCCGGAGCTCAGACTCCTGCTGCATCTTCTCCTCTGTGTGGACCAACTTCTGCTTCACCTCCTCCAGCTCTGCCATCAGATCTTCAAGCTGTTGCTTTGCAGAAACGCCCTCCGCTTGCAGAGTCTCAATCAGGCTGGTCTTGTCCTCGACATCAGTCTGAGCTCGGAAGACTTTGAATTCCTCCAAACTGCTTCTGGTGTCTTGGACTTGACGCTGCGCCTCCTGGAGCTCTTCTTCCAGGCTTTGAATCCTTCTTCTGTCAGACTCTTTTTCGTCCAACATCAGATAGTATCTGGACTCAAAGTCTTTGCGCTCTTGCTGAGTGTTTTTCAGCTCCTGAGAGACTTGAAGCAGGGCTGCTTCTGCTTCAAGCAACCGTTTCCTGATCTGATCGTCTCCTTCTTCCCAGCTCTGAATTACCTTTCCGTCAGACTCACCCTCTTGATTCAGCGCATGATATTTGCATTCAAAGTTGTTGCACTCTTCCTGAGTCTTCTCCAGCTCCTGGGAGAGTTGAAGGAAAGCCTCATCTTTACGCTTCAAGACTTCTTCTGCTTCATGCAACTGCTTCTTGATCTGCTCAAGTTCTGTTTCTAGGGCCTGATTTCTAACCGTTGTGGATTCATTTTCTAGAGTTTTCCTTTTATATTCTAACTGAAGTGAACCCTGCTGCTGCTCGGTGTCCTTGAGCCCCTTATGTGCATTTTCAAGTTCACGCAGCACCTCCTCAATTCTCCTGTTGAGCTCCTGGTTTTCCTTGCACACAGACTTGTTTTTACTGTGCAGGATTTCAATGTTTTCTACCAGGGCCTTATTTTGATCGGTTAACTCTTCAATTTTGCCGGTTAAAGCCTGATTTTGGACGGTTAAACCCTCAATTTTGATGTTTTGGGCCTCGTTCTCATGTTGTAGGGCTCTTTTCTTCTTGTTTTTTGAGTAATAGACCTTTTTGGTGAGTTCCTCCACGGTTTGCTGGAGGTAATATTTCTGTTGACGGAGTTCCTCGTTTTCCCTGAAAAGGTGAGTGGAGTCGTCCAGTTCTTTCACTGATTTGACAGTGACGTTATTGGTCTCCTGACTCATCTCTAGGCTGTTTTCGGAACTGTAACTACTAAAAAGTACGTAAGCTGTGGTTTGTATTTAGCGACTATCTCTACGAGGTTTGTCTCTAGTCTCCTAACGCAGCAAGGACGCGGATACATACAGGCAGATTCTCCCCCCACTTACACACTTTTCAGACGAGGGATGGATGATGTCACAAAGCCGACCTCAAAGGCTGCAGACGCTCCGGAACTGTGGCCAGCAGCAACAGTTCAAAGGCGACAAGTTTGTTTACTTTTGAAAATGTTTTTTTTCAAATGTGTTGTACAGACTAAAACTGTACTACAGGTACACTGTCAGGTGATCCCTATGTGTGTGTGTGTAGAGAGAGAGAGAGAGGGGGGGGGGGGGCTAATTTCAAAACACCATCATCAAAATTATTTAACAAATATTTCAGCAAAATGCTTTACATAAGTTGAATTTTATATTCAATCTTTATTATTTACCAAAAAGAGGAGGATAGTTTATGTTGGTAGTTGTTTTTAATCTGTGCAAATGTTTGGAACTACGTTTTTTATTTATATTTATTATTTGGGTCAAGCAACAAAGTTGAAGACCCCTATCAAAACTGTAGTTTTCAGTATTATTATCATCATTATTATTATTATTATTATTATTATTATTACCAACCCGAGAATGCATTTTTGGAGGCCTGGACGTTCTTGAAAACGCACCATTTTCGGCATGCACATCGGGATCGGCCCAAAATTTCTAATTTGTATGTCGTCCAAAAGCCGAATTGTGCAATTGGTTTGTTTTTCCTCCAGGGGTTATAATCCGCATGTGGGAGGAGCTGTTGTTGATTTGTTTGTTCTGATGTTGATCCTGGACAAACAAGTTCACAGTCGATCCAGGAGCAACATCTGCTGGGAGACATCACCGTCATAGGAGGCATCAGTGGTCTGACTCTGTCCAGTCTGACTCAGAAGAAATGGAGACAGATAGATAGAGATGGAGAGAGAGAAAGAGAGATAGAGATAGAGAGAGAGAGAGCATCACACGTATAACTTCAGGCTGTTTTGGTGTTGCCCTCAGGACAGCTTCACCACAGCGGGGTCACTCCAGGACGTTTCTGCCTCAGCTTCTGTTTCAGTCCATTTTATAGTGGTTCAATTTAAGAACACATAAAAATGTCTTTCGTCTTCATGCCAAATTGGAGATAAGAAATTACAGACCTCTTTGGAAAGAAAACCGTGATTTCTGGATTTCTTTTGGTTAAAATAAGTCACTCATTAGCAGTGAACAGACATTAAGAAACAGCGTCGTGTTCAGATCCGTGTCACTGGGTTTGTCTGATTTGATAAATAAATCTGCGTTTCCGAGCCCTTCCTGTTGGTTGGCTGCCCTCGGTGTCTCAGTCTCTGCTCCGCCAGCATAAACACTCTTAGCACGACCGCCTCCGGAGGGAATTGAACCCTCAACCCTGATGCGTGTGTGTGTGTGTGTGTGTGTATGTGTGTGTGTGTGTAGGGTGGGGGGGGGTCTGGTGGAGCCTCCTGGCCATAGATGATGATATCTGACATCTTTTGGGCTGCGTGTTCACACCAGAGGACACGGTTTTCAGATTCTCTTGACTGTAACCTCAAAGTACCCTCGGACTCCCTCTCAGCTCGGGTTTGTTTCAGGTCAGCAGCTCAAGGCAGGGATGCTAACAGTTAGCTGAGAGTTAGCTCAGTGCTAACAGTTACACAGTCATCCAGGATGACAGGCAGGGTACGTGATTGAGGTAAAAAACTGGTTCATTATAAAGAAAAACTTCTCAAATCATTGAAGAGGTCTCTGAGGAGGTCAGTTGTGTTTTTCTGGCCACGGTCGCCGTTTCACTCCGGTCCACAGAGCGTCAGGAGCAGCTTCTCAAGCTGCAGGTGCAGAAATCGATCTCTCGGTCCCGAAAATAAACGAAATAAACAGATTTTAGCAGCAACAAACTCCGGATCCCACAGAGAGACATGGGCTGTCTGACAGCTCGGAGCTGTGGAGCATTTAAGCAAATGAAAGAGGGAAACGTTTCCCTCAGGTTCGCTCTACAGTAAGAATAAAGCTCAATGGAGTGTGAATATTGGATTTATAGCCATTGAGTTTCTGCTGGAAGAAGCCGCTGTTTTACATCACGGCGTTGATTCAATAATGTTGTTTCTGTTGCACCCAGGGGGAAATCACAGCACGTTAACACACAGAGTGTGTGACGTGCGCTGGGCTGGATCGTAGCAGAGACTCAGGGAGACGTCAGCTTGCTTCCTCTTCTGAATTTAAGATGTGGAAAACACCTTCTGTAGACACATCAAATTTGGGTTTGTTGATGAGATCGGATCTTCAGATTCCTCTCTGTCATCATGAGGAGTCTCCAGGCAGAATGAACCAGCACGTCTTTAACGTGAAATGTCCCTTTAATGTGAGGCCCCTGGGCCTCTAGTTGCCTCTTGTCCTTTTATTATTTGCATTTATTTAAAAGCTTCATCTTTGTCTCCAACGGGCTGTAAAAATGTCATGGCCCTGCAGACTTCATCATTTTCCCCACCTCGGTGTTTGTCCCGTCACAGCCTGTCACATTAAGGCAGTTTTGGTCTGTGATTAAAATGTAAATAAACATGTTTCATCAACATAATTTTCACAGTTTTGAAGATCTCATTTTCTCATTCTGATTTCTGATTTTGTTGCACTGAAATGTTCTGTATTGTTGGTCAATTCTGTGTTGAAAATACATATAAGAGCTTAAAGTTTCCATATGAACACTGTTGTGATACTTAAAGGTTGAATGCTGCATTGATTGAATTCAGTCTCAAGCTGCATCCACATTTTAGAAGCTGAAATGAAGATAAACATGTAATTGTTGTACTGCGGTCAAGCATCAGTCTGCAGCTTAAACAGTCACCTGTAGAAACAAGATCAACAAAACAAAGTGAGAGGGACTTTTACACTATATGTAGTCAGTCTAAATTTGATAGAGCTTTAAACTTGAAGCTCAAAACACGAACCTTACGTTGTTTCTGTGGTTAAACAATGAACATAGAGTTCCTTGATCACGTGTGTTGCGTTCAGTGACCGGTCCTCTCTGTGTGGCTCTTGAACGCAGCATGGAGGAGACGGTGCGAACGCTTCTCCAGAACCAGGACTCGCTGGAGGGGCCCAAAGTGGATCCACTGGACCTCATGAAGGCGTACAAGGTACGGGGACCGCAAAACTGGTTAGATGAAGAGCTGTAATGTAATAGAGGACTGCTTGTGATCAGTCAATCTGCAGGTAGGCCCCCTCTGAGTCCCTCAGGAATAACTTAACCTGAGGTCTGCTGTTGATAATACGTTCAGGATTGTGTGATTTTAGTGTGTCGCGATCACAGGAATAATGAAACAGACTCTCAGGAGAGGTTGAAAACTAGGAGCAGAGCGCGGTCTCACACTTATTGATCAGTATTTATCCATAAACCTGCATCAGGTTGGGAATGAAATCAACACCCACTGTGACTGTAATTCATTTCTTGACTTTTGGCCTTTTCACTTTCTTGTACTTTTTGTACTTTTTACTTCATATTAATCGTATGTTTCAAAATACAATCTGACCTCAAAAGGCTGCAGTTGACTCCAGCGAGGTGGAGAGGAGCGTCCACATTGATTTTTTTTGCTCCAGGAGCAGCTTTGATGTAGCTTCTTATTTGTGTTACTTTGTGAATAAATGTGCAAGAATGAGCTAATGAACCTTGCAGCGAATCCAAACAAGGTTCGTAATGATGATGCTAATGAGCTGCTGCTCCTCCGTAGGTCGCTCCTATCTGGCTGCTGTCTGTTGACCTCCGTGCTCCTCTTTTTTTTCTGAAATGGAGATTTTTCATGTTTTTTTTTAATGCAGCGTGATAAATCAGCCTGCCAGACAGAACAGCAGAGCAGGGAGAGTAAAACATTAGAGAGGTGAAGATGGAAACGAGAATGGAAAAGAGTGTGGAAACGGACAATAACTCAATAACTGAGATCTGTGACAGGAATGATCATGTTCACTGCGTCTCACAAGTCAATGTTGGTCTATTCGTTATTGTCAAGTATGTGAAGGGTTTCAAAAGGTAAAATATCAAGACACTTAACTATTTGTTTATCTTTATTTATATATGATATTTAGATATGAAAAAAGGAAATACTACAGCTCTAGATAAAACTTAAAAAAATAACTTGAAAACACAAATGACACATAAATCATCATATAAAGACAGATTAAAATGTGTTTTGAATGAAATTGTCAAATGGACAAGGAACTCCAAAGCTAAAAAAAAGAAGTCTGCAAACTGACAGTTATGTTGATTTAAATGTTGATTTGGAATAAAACTTTTTTGTGGCAAAAGAGACTTTGAAGTGAAACAAATCAGCGCTGGCAGCGTCCGCCCTGTTGTTTCTCACTGTAATTGTTTTTAATTTCTCTTTTGACTTCTGAGCCTTTGATCATCTCTCTCTCTCTCTCTCTCTCTCTCTCTCTGTTCTTCAGGACAAACTCCTGGAGGAGATGTGGAAGCAACAGGACAGTCTGGAGGCGCCCGCAGCCTCCTCTGAGGAGACGCCTGGGTCTCCAGAGGCCGGAGGAGGCTCAGAGGAGGACTCCAAGGAGAGCAATCCTCTGCTGGAGAGGCTCCGAGCCCTGGAGGTAAAGACACCGACTCCTCTCACGCTCCTCTCACGCTCCTCTCACTCCTCTCCTCTCCCTCTCCACTCAGCCAGTCCCCGCTCCTCTGCTTCCCTGCCCATCCCTGAAATGTGAGACTAATCGATGTTTTGAGAGCACCACAGGTCTTATTCTATTAGATTAAATATACAGTAATTCAGCTTTGTATGAAGTGGCGATTCATAATAATGTGATCTCTAGACACTCTCTATTTATTCCCTTTGTTTAACATGAGAGAGCAAACGAGAGCCCTACAAACCAGAAACGGATAAAAGCAAAACTGTCTGAAAAACATGTTGAGCTGAACCAAGCTCAGAGTGGGAGAGAGAGAGAGAGAGAGAGAGAGAGAGATGATGGAAATGAATATATCGTAAGTGTTTTGATGTAAAGTAGTAGTAGTAGATGTCAGTTCAGACGTATGCATCTATGTATGTGGCTCTGAGAGGAGCCGCATGAACCATCAGACCTGAAGCAGTGTAGCTACTGTCCAGGACCAGGTACAGGTGAAACTTATCTCATATGTCCTGGAATATTAGGGACCAGTCATGGAAAACACATGGAAAACGAGAGAAAGAGTGAAATATCCTGGAAAATGATGCATAGTTAGACAGCCTGTCTGTCTGTCTGTCAGGAGGTACATTAGTCAGAGATCATTTGATAGTTGTGTTTTAGTCACAGATGGGGTTAAGACAACAAAATTACATCTTCAGAGCATAACTGTGAATAGTGTGACATTTTGTATGTCCTGGAAAATGATTTCAAGAATAGAATAGAACAGAATATGCCTTTACTCGTCCCACGACGAGGAGTCATCTGCATTTTCTGAGCCCTGGGAGGAATCACAGGGAGGGCAGCAGCTAATGTGGAGCCAGTCTATGTGATGACACACACCTGGACACCTGAGAGCCAGCAGCTGGAGGACTGCCCGTCCCGTGGAGGAGCGTTATTCTCCTGACGCAGTGGAGCCTCGGCAGGGTCGCGCCCCGCCTCTGAGATCGATCGATAAACTAATTATCACTTCTATCTCACGGGTCAGCAGACTGTGGCCGCGGTGCAGCTCTGTCACTCCTCAAGTGACGTCTTAACAAAGCTTCAGGCTGCTGCTGAGACCTGCTGCAGCCCCTCGTCTGGGATGCAAATCAGTCTCAAGCTGCTTCAGGTTTAACTCCTCAGCTGCACAGAAGACACCGCTACTGCTCCTGATAATGAGGGCAACGATCACGTTACTTTGAGTTGTTGATCAGCTCCTGGTCTATAAAACGTTGGGAAACTGGTGAAAATCGTCAATCCGTTTGTGCTCAGATATCTTGTTTTGTGCAAGGTACAATCGTGCTGGACCTTAAAACATTAAAAAGATAAAAACCTCATTGATCCCTGTGATCCCATGTGATAAACGTCTTTATTGACACGTCTTATAAACCACCTCATCAGAGTAGAACAAATGTTTTGGTGAAATTTGAAGGTTTTTAAACATCTAGAGACCAGCAGAGAATTAACAGAGAGTTGGTAATTGTGTAATTTATTTTATGGAAGTCCTCATAAAGATTTCAAAAGCTCCAATCAGCCGATTAATAAAATGGTTGTTGATTATTTAATTGTTGTTTGTCATTTAGTTCATTAGTTCTAGCAGCTCTACTCTGACTCCTACGACTGCTGCTAGTGTAAGAAAACAGAGTCAAAGTGCTTCATAAACAGAGCAAAACACAGATTTTCATCATTCAGCATGAACTCCAGATGAATAGACGCAGATATGGTCTTGCCTGAAGAAGATGCGAGTGCTCTTCCCGGACATAATCCAGTTCAACGTAGAGCAAAATAAATAAACAGACCCAGATCTGCTGCGGTGCCTCAGGGGGGCAGAGGAGGAGGAGGAGGAGGAGGAGGAGGAGGAGGAGTCTGGGAGACGATGATTAAAATGCTGTCCAGGCCGTCTCGGAGCTCCGCAGTCACACCTTCTCTCTGCTGGAGGTTTAATATCAGTTTAGCGTCCGCTGCGAGCTCCCCCGGCAGTTATTGATCACATTACTGGAGAGCAAAGAGCCGAACGTAAAGGTGAACTCCACCTGGAGCACAGCTCATCTCTCTCCCTGTCTCTGGTGCTCTCACCCCATCTATGTATGCATCTCCAATAGCTGTCCAAAGTCTGTTCTTCATCATTATCATCTCATATGCATCCATACGGTTCATTAAAAAAACAGTTGTTAAGTGTATTATTCAGGTCTGGATCACAGCAACAAGGCATCAGTGATTAGGGATGAATTCTGAAGCTTTTAATCAACTCTTTCTGATATGGCTACAGTCACACTATATCTGAATGGGAAGACATTAAAGATATACAGTAGTCATTCTTTGATCCAGTGTGATGTATCCCTTAAGGAACTAGCATTATATTTGATGTCAGATGGATGGTAAATGTGAATACTTTCAGTTTAAGGTAAAAACAAAACATCAAAAAGAAGCTTTTAAGAAGTGCTGAACCTGCCTGACGTGTTGCATTTTTTACTTTTTACCCAAAGGTAAAAATCGATCAAATTCAAATGAATTTCTGTTCAACTTTACCTAAAGTGCTCATTTATAACAATGTCATCTGAAGAAACACTGTGTGAATACCTGAATTCACCTCCATTCACCATCATGGTCATAGAGTTTAATTGTACTTTCTGTTTTCAATAGAAAACTAAGCTATCCTAAAAAACTAATAAGCTGATGGTTGGGCTTGTACTTTCCTCTTTCAGTTGATGCAGTTATAAAAAAATAAAAAATCTTGGCACAAACATTACCAGCACCATGCTAAAATGCATATCCCACATGTATGTCCTTATCTTGTGCTGGAAACATCTGGTATCCAAAATCATCCAGAATCGTGCACGTTTAGGCCGACTTGAGTGGGAGTGAATGGTGTGTGTGTGTGTGTGTGTGTGTGTGTGTGTGTGTGTGTGTGTGTGTGTGTCCTATGGTGGACCGGAGACCCATTCGTATTCCCTGCCTTCACCTCATGTGAGCTGCAGATAAGTTCCAGAAGAGCCTGTTGGGAACATGGAGGGAGAGATGATGGATGGATGGAGGGGATAAGCAGCTTGCAGCACTGCAGGGATGCTGCATTCATAATGTAAGAGTGAGAAGTGAAAACCTCGACCAGTAAATACCGGCCTGGATCCTGGTCTGTGGAGCTGAAAATGTCGTAGCGTAATTCCAGCGATACCTCAGCGGTAGTTAATGTTCTCGCGCTGTGGCGTTAGTGGCGATGTTTTGGAATTAAGTGCTGACTTACGTAACATCAATTTTCTTGGCCAGTTTGCGCGTCCTAATGGATAATTCCGGGTGTATTTTGTGGGTTTCGTGCCATTGCCTCTTCACGGTGGCTGCCTTTTTATTTTATCCACATTTGTAATTAAACTTTGAAGCTGGACGGGAGAAACGTTGCAAGATTTTCCATTTAGTCGCAAGCTGTGCTGCAGTCATTAAGAGCCGCCCGGGCACCTAGCGTACAGCCTGCCATGAAAACTGAAAAAAACAAAAAACAAACTTTGCTTCAAGACGCACAAATAAGAGCAGCAAGATAATTAATAAGAACACCGTGAAGCTGAGGTGCCTGTGGAGCAGGGAGGTGAACAGTCAGGCTGATGGGATGCAAACATGGAAGTCACGCATGGGAAACTTTACACCCAGCTTCTGTTTCATGCAGATCTAAGCAGAAATCATCTCATCTCTCCTCTTCTGGGTGATTTTTGATACTGAGGAGTCAAATTATCTGAGTCCCCATCTGTCGATATGTCGTTAAACCTTCTGATACGTTTTATGGGTTTCTGTGGAGTCACTCCGCTCTCACTCTGCTTTCATCACCATAGCAACCCTGGTTAGTGCCTCCGTCGCCATGGCAACCCTGATTAGAGATTACGCACAGCTGTTGGAGTGGGACTTAATAGTAAGAGTGAGTGATTATTCACAGTTTTTTGCGACCTATTCCCAATCGAGGTTTGACCCTGGTTGCAGTCAGCATGGGAAAAACTGCAGTGTGTGAATTATGGATGCATAGAACTCACTTTTCGTGGCCAATTGAGATTTCTGATTTTCCTTGGTCAGTGATTTTGGTTTTCCTTGTAAAACTGTAACTGGCAGCATATACAAACAGGAATCTACTTGTTTTCAAATCAAAATGAGACAGGCTCCAGTAGATGCCATGACGAAAAAGCAGGTATGATAATGGATGGATAAGTAACCAAACTTTACAATTTCCCCCTAGGGTTACATCTTCTCTCATGCAAATAACTCTAGAATGAAGTTTATAGAAGTACTGAATAGCATACAACAACAGTAAACTAGGAGATGTTCTAATAACTTCTGTGCAAAAACTTCTGCATGCTAACATCTGTGTTAATCACTCAGGCTCATTAATACGATGCCCAACCTCTTCCACCTCAGCAGTGTGTGCGTGCGTGTGTGTGTGTGTGTGTGTGTGTGTGTGTGTGTGTGTGTGTGTGTGTGTGTGTGTTCATACAACACATACTCAACGAGCCCCGGACTTTTAAAGTTCAGGCTCATAACTCGAACCACCCTGACCTTCACGCAGCACAGCCCTGGACCTCCAGGCTGATCTGTGGCCTTTGGACGCTCCCAGACGCTTCCAGCCCGTCAGTCTCCAGGTATTAAACTGTGTCGTCTCAGCAGCGAAAAGGTTAAAACGCTGCCTGGGTCTGAGGCTGGGCAGAGCGGTTATCAGCACGCTGGTCTGAGGGGTTCGCCCGCAGCATGTCAGGAAACCTCGCCCTTTGAGATTTACTGGATTAATCATCTCGGTGCAGAGTCGCCTCTCGACTCCCTGTAATGGTTTGTTTCCTGGCTCTCAGAAAAGAACAGGAAAGAGCTGCTGTCAGTCACTGAGTTATCCCTGAGATGCCTGAAGAAGCTGGTGTCAGAGAGGCCTGGGAGGCGTGCTCAGGAAGGAGTTCGGTCGCCTGAAATTTAACGCGCTGTTTGTTGGGTGCCAGGAGCCTGCAGGCCTCGGAGCCGCCTCTCCATCTCTCCGCTCTCTGAGAAGTAATTGCAGTAACTCACAGTGTTTACCTGTCTGTGTTTCACCCGCCCAGGCCGAGAACTCAGCGCTGTCCATGGAAAACGACAACCAGAGGAAGCAGTACGAGCGCTGTCTGGATGAGGTGAGTCCGGACCGGATGAGTCCTCCAAAGTCCAAAGCATCACTTCACCTTTCCACCAACAACTAATCGATCGGCCTCACACAAGAGGAACTTTTTGCAGTTCCTATACTGTAACTGCCTTCCTAAAATACCTCATCACTCTATTGTTATCAACATACGTTAACAAGCCAAGACGCCCTCACTCTATAACCTTCTTGTCGCTTTGCTCCAAGCGGCTGGAACTGGAGCGAGCCCTGAACGGAGCAAGGTGGAAGTGCAAAGCGATAATTGATGCCTGGGAAGGTCTGTTATCCTGTGCTACACTGTGTAGCTGGGGGTGAAAGATGCTGCGGAGTTAAAGTTGTGCTCTTGTAGATGTGAAGCTAAATGAGGAGACACATTCCAACATCACATCAGTGGACAAAGCTCTGTAGTTTGATTTTTAGATTTGATGCATTAATTTGTCACCCTGCCTCGTCTTTTGAAGCGAGGTCGGTGGTTCAGGCACCAAAAGTGAGACTTAGGAAAAGATTCTGGTTTGGATTAGGTTCTTTGATGTTAATGGAGTCAGAACACTCTTTGAAACACATGCACTTTCTCGATCTTTAACCTTCTCGTGGCTTTACTCAAGCGAAACTGCAGAAGCGATAATTGATCTGCACTTTGCCTGCACCTGCGGCGCACTTTGTATCTCAGGTTGAAAATGTGATGTGGAGGTAAAACTCTTCTCTCTAAATGAGAACACACACTTCATGTACCAGGCCCAGACGCTCATCCATGGACTGTTATTACAACTTGCTTTAATTCGGAGACAGAAATAAACTATTGAAGCAATGATTTGTCATTGCACACTGACTTATAACGAGGTTTGAAACGGAACCCCTGTTTGTCTCTGGGGGTGTTTGACTTCCTCAGCCTTTAACCTTCTTGTGGCTTTGTTCAAAGAGGAGAACTCGGAGAAACTGCAGAGCGATAATTGACGCCTGGAAACTGTCGTTGAACAGGTGGTGTGAAGATAAGATTCCCCTCTCTTTCTTGTGCTGTTATCTCTCAGAGCGAGAGGGGAACCTCTCTAATTGAAGCCGACAGACATCAGAGCCCGGGGCTCGGGAACGTCGCTCCTCCTGAGCTCCGACACTCCTCCGTCCTCTCCTCTCCTCTGACGGCGCTCCGATCGTCTCCATCTCCCCCCTTCATCTGTGTCCGGCTGCCGAGTCAGCTCCGCTCTCCTCTTTTATCGTCCTCACAAATAGACCCGTTACCACGGCGACGGGAGCCCGGGAGACTTTTTACATACTCCAGCTGAGGATAGAAATTTCAGATTTTCTACTCCTCGTCTTCTTCGTTTTCTTCTCCTTCTCCTCCTCCTCCTGCTTTTCAGTCTGATTATGCACATTAATCTTTTCGGTCGGGGGAGGGGGAGGAGGAGGAGGGGGGGGGCTTCGCAGAGGCTCCCTGTCATGGCCCGAGTGAGCCGAGGAGTTGTTTTGATAGAAAGATGAAAGGGGGGCGGAGGGAAATCATTTTGCGGCACACAAAAGTGGAAACATAGTTATTATTCCAGTGTCAAGGTATAATTTCTGCTTCTGCTTCAGAAATCAAAAATAAGCCGGAGAGGCGGTTCGTTCCAGATGGTGGCATTTTCAGCTCCCGCTGCTTTATATTCACAATAAAAACTCACATCTTTCCTCCTTCTGCAGAGAAGAATGACCCGACTCCTCTTCCTCTCCTGAGTTTCATCAATTCCAGCAAATAAGCTTCAATATTGATGTGCCAACAGTGAAGTTAGATACACCCACGGCTGCTTTTCACTAACTCTGAGTGTGTGATGCAACACGCTGTCAGCTTGCTCTCGCAGCGCATCATACACGCCTGTAGATTCCCTCTGATGGTGTTTGTTCCGAGTCATCTTCATTTACTGTCTCGCCTCCATCCCAAAGTTTCACGGAAAAGTTCTGGATCCACCCTGAAATCACCACCAGGCTCATATATTGCATTCATTTAACGTTTGTTTTAACTCTCTCTCTTAACTTTCTGTTTTCCGGTTGTGGTCCAGGTGGCGAACCAGGTGGTCCAGGCCCTCCTCACACAGAAGGTGAGTCTGTCTGCAGAGTTGAAACTGTAGACAGAGGTCTCTCTGAGGGACTGTTCTCAGGAGCTGTAGGAGCAAAACAAACCCTGGAAGGCCTCTGAGGTACCGATGCAACAACTGAATGAATCAAAGTCATGAAACAAAAGACGTCCAGTCGCTTCACGTGGAACTGTGAACATTTAACTCCTTCATGATTTGATATAATATCCAGATATCGCTCTTGCAAGTTATGTACTTTTAGGCAATTTGAGCTGGTTGACTAAATAAGTCATCTAGTGAGCATCTCAGGAGTTACTCGTTATGTCCAGTGGAGCCACTTAACATTGAACTGGATCTAAATTTATTCATCACTTTTACTAAGATAAATTGCAGCCCAAAGTGCTCAACATAACAGAATACATGCATGCTTCAAAAGACAACAACTGGGAACTGAAGAACTGTGATCTTGCTGTTTGTTATTTGTGAACATAAATAGGCTAAATAAACTAACAGACCTGATCTGTTTCCTCCTTCATTCTTTTGTTTCTTTGTTTTTTGTTCTCCAGGACCTGAAAGAGGAATGCGTGAAGCTGCGGACCCGCGTGTTTGACTTGGAGCAGCAGAACCGCATCCTGAGCGTCCTGTTCCAACAGCGCGTCAAGATGTCCTCGGCTCCCGTCTCCCAGGTACAAGCCGCTCCGCTTCCTGGATGTTTGGACCTAACATGAACGGTCACCACTGGTCACCAGCTTTAGAGGGGAGCACAGACGTGGAGGTGCTCAGCCCAGATGTGCAGATCTGCTGTTGGATCAGAGATGGATCGATGTGGTTCGGCTGATCATGTCAGAGTTCGGTCCAGGTCCAGGTTTCTGGTCCAGCTGCAGCTGCAGGCTGGAGGCCGAGCTGCAGAAGTTCCTCTGATTGGAACGCGTTGGAGCAGAGAGCGTGAAGAGATAATTGGTTTAAACCCCAGTTTCCTTGTAGCGCTGCTAACCGTCATGACCACTGATTGTTGAATTGTTGAATTGTTGATCATGAGCTCCTCTGTCCGGCTTTACAGATGCACAGATCGATATTTTTACGCTCTACATAGCGTTTTTGCATCTTTTTCAGCCTTGTTTTGGAAAATACAATGTTCTTGTTGCACAGTTAGGTTTGCAAGGTAATGACTTGGTTTCTCGATCCTTTCTTGGTTTCTGAATTTTAGATGAGGCCATTTCCTCACACAATATGATATATTAGCTTAGCCTGCTCTGATGAAACAGTCAGTGCAATCATTACTTTATAGTTCCTTGTCCAAGTGTCTTGAACTTCAATTCTAGTTCGTCTTCTTCTTTCTGCATTTCTCAATCTCAACATCTCAACATGCTTATTTAGATGAACTACTCCTGTGCACCTCTATTGTTTCTGCCATATTTAGCACCCGAATTTTACATTTTCTACTCACAAATCTAATGAGGATGTTCGGCCTGTTGTTTTGTTTATTGGGTAATGATGTCACATTCATATCACCTTTGTCATCCTTCCCCCTCCACAAGCCATTGCTTCCCATTCTTTGGTCAGAGCTAATACTCATAGTTTATAATTTTCACTTTCTTTCAGGGATTACAGGTTAATACAGTATTGCTGCAAAATAAGAGAAAGACAAAGACAAAGAGCAAAACTGAGCTAAAAGACTTGAGAGACTCAGATTGAAGCCGATCGTGTAACATAAACAATGTTGTATTTAGAGCCTGCTCAGCTGCCCTCAGCTTTCCTCTCCCACCCTTAAATCTTTGTTTCTTGTTATCTACTGTCTGAAACTGACAGTACTTCATGGGCAGTGACAGCAGAAGCCTCGGAGATGTTGCCACATACGTCACCTCACGCCACGGAGGAACCGACTAAACGCTGCTGACGTCCAGGGCAGGAGAGTCATTAGGGGAGTCGTGATAAAACAGAAAACCCTCTTCCTTTGTTCCTCAGGACAGATTTAACCCTTTAAATTCGTCCTGAGCGTTTTACAAAGATGCTCAGGTCCCACAGGCGAGGTCGACCTCCACACGTCTCCCTCCTCCTCCTCCTCCTCCTCCGGCCTCATCAGGGCCGACATTGATCCAGACGACACCTTGTAGAGTCAGACTCCAGCGTGACCTGTCTGTGCTGCGGCCCTTTGATGCCCAGCGTGTTTACGTAACCTTGCTGACGGGCTCGTCTCGGCCGCTTTGATCAGCGGCGAACAATAATGAGGCTCTGCTGCGCCGCGCCGCTCCGATAGGCAGATTATAAACTGATCAAATCCATTTAGACGTGGAGAGTGTGAGACTCCTAACGCAGCGCTGCTCGGTCTGCTGCCGCCATGAAGAGTTAATTTGCAGCGCTGCAGACCGAGCTGTAGCTGTTCTCACTTTGGTTTTGTTCCAGCGAAACCAAAACTTTCTTAACAACATAAACGAACAAGCAGATCCTCAGATGCCAGTGTTTCGAGCCAGTCAGTTTATTTTTTTTCTATTCATCTAAATCACAGTTGTGAACCTCCAGCTGGAGGCTGTCGATCTCCATCATGGATGTGTTATAAAAACTCATTCCTATGCCTCATAAAAACGTTTCTGGCTTCTGTGTTTACTTCCACATTATGCGCTGCATCGATTTGTGCAGGTGAGTCACTCGTGTCACGTTTTCAGTGGCTTCTCTGTCTTCCAAAGTGAATAAAAAGTCCATTATAAAGTCTTAAAAATATGCAAAAATACAAAGACTGCTTTTTGCTGCAGTACCACAGGTGGCCACTGGGAAATCAGATTGCCAGCAGAGGGGTGGCACTCTGTCCAGCTCTGATAATTCATCCATGATCTTCATGCACAGCAAACGGCAGGAAACAGTGGAAACCCTGCAGTACACACACCAGGCCAGTAGATGGCGCTGCGATTTAGTGACACATGCAAAGACATGCAGAAATGGAGACGGGGGAGTATTTGATCCTGTTGTTCCTTTTTCAGACACTGTAAATGCCGCTCTCATGTAGACGGACAGACGTTTCGCGCTCTCGCCTGAGAACGTGACGTTAGCCGCCCCTCGGGGCCCCAGAACGGGGCTGGTTCGATCCCTGGTGCCAGCGTCCTGTGGAGAGAGGAATCCTGCTGTTCCAGATGTTCGAACACGACTAATGCCGCTAATAAGAGATCGGTAGAGTGCAGCGACTAACTCGCCCCTGGTGGAGCCAAATCTATCCATTCATTACTGCATCTTACCCGCTGGGTACCGTAATGATGTCCCCCGGACAGGTTCCCAGTCAATCATGCTGTAGGACACACACGCACACACGCACACACACACACACACACACACACGCACACACCAGTTACTCACACATTCATATCTAGGGGCAATTTGTGGCCTCAAATCAACCTCAGTGCATGTTTTTGGACTGTGGTAGCTGTACAATTTGGAATTTAATGTAATTTTGAACTTGTTTTCCCGTTTACATCCAAAATAATTTTGTTCAGGACCTGGAAAGTTTGGAAGCTCAGAAGGAACCGGAAGTTGTTGGTTGTTCCTCGTGAATGAAGAAGAAAGAGTGAGAATCTGTGGAAGGGAACGGAGAGAATGTGCAGTGTTCTAATGTTTTCACCACTGTTTGTGTTTACTTCCTAATGGGCTGGTTTCCTCTTAACCTGGGAATGCATGTCAGTACTAACAGGAATCATCACGATGCAGAATGAGAGTCTAGTATCGGATGGTGGTCATGCTGGTCTGAGGTGTGAGTTGGAGTTGGAGAGACAGCGACCAATAACAACAACAGAGACGTGTTGCAACGCACAGAAACAAATCTCCGGAGGCGAAACTCACAAAGCGAATCTGGAGTCGTCTGTCGGGCATGAATACTTGCTGATGGGTGACACGTTTGATGGACACATGATTCGTTTTGTTCTCCGAGCTGAATATTTAAACAAAGACGGAGACGGCTGGTCGGGCCCAGCGTGTTCTGAGAGTCGAGCGCTGAAATTGACAGAAACTTTAAGATATCGAACCGCAAAGAGGATCTCTGGCTGTCGCCGCAGCAGCAGGAAAACATATGCTTCGTGAGAGGCAATTACACACACACACACACACACACACACACACACACACACACACACACACAGACGAAGATGCTGCAAATAGTGGTCAAGTGTGCTATTTGTTCACAAGGCTTCATTATTTCTTTTGGGTTGGAGGGATGAGCTCCCGGGGTTCCTGAGTTCAGTCACATTAGAGCGTTGTTGTCGAGCAGCCTTCGTTTTCCGGGTTTCATTAAGTAGAAGTAAAAAAAAAAAAGAAAAAGAGAGAGAGAGAGAGAGAGAGAGAGAGAGAGAGAGAGCGGTCTGCGTCAGAGACAGGCGAGTCAATCACTGAGTGATGCAGAGTCGTGTCTTCATGCATGTGCTTTAACAGAGCTGATCCAGAAAAGTGAAACTCTTTCTTTCTTTATGCATCACTTTCTGTTTATCTTTGCAAGACACCCTGGTACACACACACACACACACACACACACACACACACACACACACTCTATACCTAGGTGGCCATTAGAGTCTCCAGCGGACCTGAACATGCCTGATTCTAGACTTTAGGGGAGACCAGAGGACCTGGACCAACCCCATGCCCACACAGAGAATATGCAAGTGCCGCACCTCTCATCTGTTTGTTCAATAATTGTTGAGGATTCATTTTTTATTCGAGCTCTGAATCCTGTCGACGTTCCACCTCAGGCTTTGCTTCAAACTCTCGTGCGCGCAATCAAAGAGGAAGCAACAAAGCGAGAAGTGGAGAGAAACGCTCTGTGGAGGTTATCGCTATGGCAGGTCAGCGTTCAGGTTGCTCTCTAAACATTAAAGAGAAAGATTTATTTGTTCAATAATCAAAAGCGCCTTTATGCATTTTTCATGCCTGGCTCTCTCCAGAGTTTTGTCCGTTAAAAGACAGATTCATGTTGTTCACATGTCGGTGAATGTGGAGCTCGGAGTTGCAGAAACTTTTTTTTTTTCTCGGTGTGATGAAACTCGATCCTGCAGAACATGGAGTTACTTTAAAATAAATTGTTGAAGAAAACTTGATGAGTATCCACGGGTGCGTTTTACGATTCGCTGTGAAGTGGGAGTTAGACTGACAGCTCAGACATGTTTAAGTGATGGCCTGCACGCAGAACGCAGCGCGTCTGGGTGCTAAAATGTTTGATTTTCACACATTAAAGTTAGAACCGTATCGATTTACTGCAACTTAAACCCGCTTCCGTAATTGGTTTTGACTCGAGTGCTGGTAGAATTTCAGTCCGAACTTTTTCTAAACTTCTGCAGTTCTAATGAAATGACTCCTCTCGCTGGCTCTGGCTGGGAACCTGAGGCTGCTTTGTTTCTGAGGGTCCTGGGTTGTTGGGGTCTCAGCATGGTCACCCAGGGAGTCTGTGTCCACTGGCCCTGACTAATATCATACACAGAATTGATAATTAATTAAAAAATATATTGAATGATCTCCATCAGCACCTCAAAAATTCCCTTTTTGTGTTTTGTTTTTTTTGGGGGCAACGCGTTAAGTGATTCCCATACCAGGTCGTTAAACATGAGTTGCGAGCAGGAAACGCCGTCCTTCATCTTTGACCTTTTCTGTAAAGGTCAGAGCGGCTGAAAGAGGAGCTCTGTCTTCCTCGGATGGCGCGTCTCACTGCACAGAAGCTCGGCTGCGTCTGCTGGAAACACCGACGTGCTGACATTTCTCCTCTGAGCCTGATTAAACGAGCTCTCATCGTTAATTTACTGTCGACTTCACATTTCCTCTTGTTTGTGCCTCTTGTTTCCTGGAAAGTTTTGCAAATATCTTCGGCCAACTTTTCCGACTTAAAGGCCATCACAAGATAAAATGAGATAAGATGAACCTTCATTCGTGCCACAGTTTGGGAATTTTGCATTGTTGCAGTATCACAGAGGACGGAGGATCAGTGACACAGACATTAAAGACACTGAGTAATATGCACACGATGACATCACCTCGTTATATCATATTAATTATATGACAGACTAAATACGATGGGTGGTGCTCTGTGCCTTTTATTGCCTGGGACGTGGATGTTTGTGCTGCTGATGAATCTTAAATAGTCAGTCCTGGCACAAAACATCGCTCAGTGGAGCCTTAATTAGTTCCCCATACCCACATAGTTAGACATAGAGTACTCTCATAAGTATTTAAAACTGGGTTTGTTAGAGTGGAATTTGTGAATTTCAACTCAACAGTTTTTCACTTTCCTGATTTGTCAGCAGCCCAACAGAAAAATAAAACTCTTTAATGTGCAAAACGAGGCTGCACCGTCACTGACAGATAATTATCTGGCGCTCGGAGCTTGAATCTACGTTCAACCACACAATTAGTTTGTTGTTCGGACTTTAAATTTCCAAGCTTTGAGAAGTTTGGTCGCCTCGATAGTTACAGCTTCACCCCCAGTCTTGTAGCTTCTGTCGCCCCCTAGTGGTGCGAAGATGCTCAGCGCATCTTTTACTTTTGAGAGTTTTTACGTCACATATGAAGTATAAACCATCAACACATGTTTTGAGGTATCAAAACGTGTGTGTTGACTGGGATGATCTTGTCTAATTGAATTAGAATTCAAGACTCAGAAATCATCATTTCTAAGGGCAGAATTCTAGTAATGTCTGCTTTTCTCTCGACTTCCTCCTCTTCTATTTTTCTTATTTTCGCCTCCCTCCTCAGCTCTGACTGTGCTGACAGCCGCCGCAATACATTTGTTGTTTTTGTCTGAGCGTTATTACAGAAGTGATTTCCTGCCGGGGCCGCCCGCTGAGCAGCCAAACATCATTCTGTTTGTACTTGTGACACAAATACAACTTTTCATTTTGCTAGAGCAGTTTGCAGGTAAGAAGATGCTTCATTCACAAGGCAGGCTGGGTACACATAGAAAGCAGCTCTCAGTGTTTTGTGTGTCTGCTCTTTCCCTGGAGCTCCATTTTGGTCTCCACCTGCTCCTGAGAAGAAGGAAATCTGATCTTCTCAGCTTCATCAGAGAAAAACAGAAATGTTTAAAACACGTGAAAATGATTTGTTTTTGTTTTGTGGGATTTGTTGGTCTCATTTGCTTTTCAAAGTTTCATAAATAGTTTGATGCAGACCAGCTCTGGAGTCTCAAGATAACACTGTTGTGAAGCTGAACTTATTTTAAATTGAGAAGTGTTTTAATTTTACAGAACTACGTATTATGTATTATGTATATATGTACCTCGTCCTGCCCTCTTCACGCTGTCACAGAGCGTGTTTGTTTCTATCGATTGCATTCGATCTCGCCCTCTCAAAGTGTGATGGAGGACAGAGTCTGTCCCGTCTCTGCTCTCCGTCTGATCCCAGATGGGACGGAGGGTCGTCCCAGCGCTGCAGTCGCTGTGCCAGTTTGCCAGATAACGCAGAGGTGATTATGTGGGAATTATTGGAATGGAAAATGTGTTTTTTTATAATTTTTTTGCTGCGAGTTCTGCTTGTTAGCTTCCTTAATCACTTTGACAGCGCACCTGTTCCCAGTCACGCTGAGGGACGCCCGAGGTCCAGAGGTGTCGGGCGGACGACAACTGCATCGCACAGGGAGAGAGAGAGAGAGTGGGAGAGAGAGAGAGAGAGAAAGAGAGAGAGAGAGAGAGAGAGAGAGAGAGAGGCAGAGAGAGATGGAGAGGGAGGAAGAGAGGCAGAGAGAGAGGGAGAGAGAGAGAGTGGGAGAGAGAGAGAGAGATTGAGAGAGAGAGAGGGACGGAGGGAGAGAGGCGGAGAGAGAGAGACGGAGAGAGAGAGGGAGGGAGGGAGAGAGGCAGAGAGAGGCAGAGAGAGGCACAGAGAGGCAACTGTTGAGATCTAATGTTCCCCGGTCACAACTCAAAACAGATCAAGGTTTTATGACGTAACTGAAGGTGAACTCCATCAGACGGCACCAATCAAATAAAACAGTCCAGATAGAAGTCGCCACTACTCCACTGTGAATCATTCCCATCATGTTCCCTCTGGGAGGCAGAAGTGATGAATCTCACATTCCAGGGAACAGCGTTTTTAGATGAGAACATAAAACTATGAAGGATGATCTTTTTAAACTATCTTAAGCATTAACTGTAGTTTTACTCCCTCTTACTACTATATTTTTAACTACTCTTCACTGTGTTTTGAGACATGTTTATACCATGTTTCAAGCTCATATTAAACAGCACACAACATTCACGTTGCTTTTGCTTTCAGTACCCAGGTTACAAATGTCTAGACAGAAAGCAGGTCAGATGACACAGGGATGGATGGATGGATGAGAAACGAGATGCAGGGGAAAGAAGTGCATGTCTGAAAGCCGTAGCATCACTAGGTAAATGTTGAACAGGCCTTGTCTCCTCTGATGGAACTGATTTACATGAAATAATATAATAATAATGACCGATTATATCACGTAAATAATGACTGATTGGTGGCTCGTAGTTCACAGTTTGTTCCCTGGGCTTCCCTGCTGGTTTCACACTGTGTATTTGTAGTTTCTGTCTATGGTTTGCGAGGAGGCAACGTGTTTCCAAAGGCCGATCTGGTGAGGTCGGTGGTAATCAATCGGTAACGGTGAGACGGGTCGTCCACGTTTCAGGAGTCTGGACACTCTCCTGGACCTCTCCTGAACAGAGAGCAGAGGAGGACAGGCCTGATCTAGCAGCGCGTGTGTCTGAGGTCTTGCTGTTGCCTGCCCGCTGTGTGGACGCTGCTGCTGGAAGCTTCTGGAAGCTGCCGGAGCCCGGCCTCCATTAGTACCTCTGTCGTGCTCTTTATCGGATCTGTGGACGTTTCTGCTCCATTAACCCGGGCCAGCGTCACGCAGCGGGATGTCGCCCACTGCAGAAATGCACCAAAGGAGGCAGTTCACTCGTCTTCACACCCTCTGAAGACACCACCAGCTTTATCTGAGATTTATCTTCTATTCTTTTACAAGTTTCAGATATTTGAATGGACTTGAGACTTGATGTGACGTTAAATACGAGTGTGCAAACCGTGCTGTTCCCCACCTGCAGAATAACGACTGGACAGGACTGTGAGTGAGTTTCTGCTGAAATGTCTTTGCATGTAATAAAATGATGGGATAGAAACACAGATAAGCGCTGCCAGATCAGCATGAATGGGCCCCAGATCTGTCTCTAACATCCCCACAGCTAGGATTGAAAAAGGGCTGTAAAATAGCATTTCTGATGGAACCAGTGTTCCATAGCTTCTATGTTAGATAAATGCTCCATTCAGCTGTTCCAGGTCTCTTTCAGGAATAATGCATTGAAGCTTTCAAACTGATAAAACAATCAATCATAACTTTGAACTCTGCCTGATTTCTGCATCCTGCAAACATGAAACAAAAGTTCTGCTTAATCTCAGGCAGAACACGCTGCTGAGCTCAGCAGAACGTCCACGTCGCTCTTTGTTTCTGTTGTGTTTGTCTGTCCCTCTCTGCTCCTCTCGGTGTCTGGGCTGCTGGAGCATTGACAGCAGCAGCTTTGTCTGCGTCTGCGTCTGTGGGCCAGAGAGGCCTGGCTGTTCGGGACGCGACAGGCTCGTTTGTCACATTGTTATTGGAATTCAGTGGCCGAGCGAGGCTCTGAGCGGCGTCAGGTGCCTCTCTCCTCAGATTAACTTCTGTGGAGGGCTGGGGCGAAAGATAAAGGCAAATTTATTATGGAGTCAGATTTATTTTTCCCCCTTTGAAGTGCTTTAAACGGCCTCTGATAACAAAGTTGGATTTATTTACCCGCTCTGAAGGGCCTTTGGTCCGGCCTCAGAGGGAGAGGAACATCGAGAGCTCAGTGACCTCGAACACAAGGTCCACAGAGCAGATGGACTGCTCCTCTTCCTCTGCTCAGATCTAAAAAATAAATAATAATAATAAAATATGATTCAGGAGGAGCGTTCCTAACACGACAAATTAATGCTGGGGTCACTTCAGAGTAATTCCTCTACATCTGGTAGGAACTAATGACTCTTAATGAGAGAGTTTATAGTTACATTGAAAACTGCTCCAAATTCAGCCAATATCCTGCAGAAGCACAACACAAAACTGCTTTTCATTGTAGTGAATTAGATGCTCTGAATATCAAAGAAATGGACTCAGGTTCATCAGATGTAGGAATTGTTGCATCACCTTGATTGAAGTATCTATCTATCTATCTATCTATCTATCTATCTATCTATCTATCTATCTATCTATCTATCTATCTATCTATCTATCTATCTATCTATCTATCTATCTATCTATCTATCTATCTATCTATCTATCTATCTATCTATCTATCTATCAATATCTATCTCGCCAACGCCTCATATGACATTCCCTTTGAGCTTCTTCTTCACTCTGCCTCCAGTTTCAACATAACACACGATACAATCATCATATAATAACACATGTAGGCATTGACGGATACGCATGAATGGGCACCAGATCTGTGCAGGAATGAGCTGTAATATCCCCACAGCTAGAATTAGATAGAACAAATAAAATAGAACAGGCTGTAGAGGCATTTCTGATGAAACCAATCTTCCGTAGCTTCTATGTTAGCACTAGAGAACGAGGATAAATACTCCATTCTAGATCCCCTTTAGGAATAATGCAGTGTATTGCAGCATCTCCACAAATAAACAGAACATTCAAATCATCTCACCACAAAATAATTTTCATCTCACCTTCCCTATTTTACATTATTAGTCCCATCATCCAGCCAAGATTGGATGTGACGGGTGACTGTTGCTGCCCCCTGGTGGTCTGGAGGGCATTAGCCACTCAACCCTGTGGCTCACAAAGTTTCGCATAGTTCTTATGGTACATTTGAAAGTTGTTGCAGTATGTGTGGTAGTTTTTTCCAAAATACAATAATTGCAAAGTCACAGTGTGATTTTGCTCTATCGCTCCACCTGGCAACACAGCTGCTTATCATCAATTACTGCAGGACAGAGGAGAAGAGCAGCTGTGGAGAAGAGAAAGAAAAGTGCACAGTGAAGTGAATATGACAGAAGAAAGAAAGAAACACAACTGTGTTAATGATGAAAGGCCTGAGGACTGGGCCCGGGGTGAGGAGAAGGGTGAGCAGAGGGGTGGAGGGAGAGGTGAGGCAGAGAAGACGGAGTGTTTGGTCGGTCCAGAGGAGGGTGTAACCTTGCTTCAGGCGGCTCAGGGACGCTTGGGCGAATTTTGATGAGATTGTGAAATTTAAAGTGAACTCAGAGGCCCGTGGAAGCCTGAGCACATTGTCCTTGTGCGCGTGGATGCTGATTCGAGCGCTAACGCGCTTCAGTGGCGGCGAATGTGAAAGTGGCTAAACGGAGAATTGCCACTTTATCACACGATTTCACTCCTTTCCTCGGGTTTTCACTGTGAACCTGACCAGAGAAAAACACTGAGAGCTGAATGGAGTTGTTCAGTCTGAGGGTGTTTTTTGCAGAAATCTTGAGGGACAAGTCTTTAAAGCTTTTCCTATTGTGGCTAAATCCCTTTAAAAACCTAAACCTAAACTAAATTCTCACCAGTGCATCACATCTGCAGCACCGAGAAACAAACACATCGCTGCTTTTCAAAGTGTTTCTTAACAGTATTTCACAGATATTTATTTATGCTGCTTGTATGATTGAGTGAGACTCCTCACCAGTGTAAATGCATTTTAATCATGCAGGCAGATTTGGAAATGTAAATTGTTTGCTTGCAAAATGAGTCCATTAGGGTGAAAGTACATACAGATTAAACATGTGCTTAGTTTGGAACAGAAGCATTTATCAGACAAATTGAGCTCCAGTGTAGATCAGTAGATAGGAGTAAAAGTGTTGTTGGGTGTTTGTAATAAGAGCACCGTGTGCTCTCACACTCTGCAGAGCAGCAGCTGACGTGTTCCCGTCTCGTTCTGACAGAGGAGGCTGGATGATGAAGAGCTCCCCATGACTTATTTACACCGGCCTGTCTCCGTCTTAGAGGGGGGACCGAGAAATGTACACACTGGTGCGGAGCTGATTTCATCCCTCCAGTCAGTTTTAAAAGAGTATTCTAGAAATTTACCACTGCGCTATAAAGTTGGAAGACCTGTCAGAGGGAGGCATAAAATGTAAAATTGATGCCGGGCTGGCTGACTTTTAGGTCGCAGTACGTCTCTCCAAGCTTTGAAAGCCGGAGAGGGAAAAATGTCCCATAATGCAACGTGATGGCTTCTTTTGTCGCCCGCTCCAGCCTGGTCAGCAGCCCCTTCTTTTACACTTTGCACAGCTTTTGTGGTGTAGGCTTTCATACGTAGGCTTCGGTCGTTTCATTTCAACGCCTCCATCACTAAACGATCATAACGGTAGAAATAATAATCTAAAGGAAAAAAAAAACTCTGCAAAACACAAAGCTGTGAGCTCCCACAGCCACACAGAGCACAAAACCCAGTCATTTTATCACTCGTTTTTAGATGTGTTATGCATTTATTCATTTATCCTGTAACTCTTCCTTTTAGTCACAACATAGATGCACTTTCTTTCTTCATACCATCAAAAACTGCAGAGCGATGGATATTGTTGCCTAACAGAGATAACCACATGCTGCTCTGCAGACTTAACTCGATGCTTAATAAATCCAGAGAGACTCATTACTAAGTTTACACAGAGCTGATGGCCTCTGTCAACCCTCGGTTCGGTTTTGTGTGTTGTTTTTTTTTTTTTAATTGGACTCCAGAAATTGTTTTAGCGAGGGAGCAAGGGACATAATCCTCTTTCCCTTCATAAAATAATCATGTCTGAGTTTTATGGAAAAAGAAATGAAAATATAATATGTCCACGGCCCGGGAGTGTGCCCTTGACTCGGAGCACAGCGGCTCTCTGATTGAGGGCTTTGTTAAACTGTATCACTCGTGTCAAATCTCAGATAGCCCTCGACACGCCGGCTGTAATTAGCTGCAGGATTAATCCGCCCCGGCGTGGTCAGACGAGGCCTGCTCCTGCTGTGCTCGGGAAATAAAGGCCAGCACGGATAATCAAATAATAGGTGAATATCAATGAATGGACCCAATCACTCCGGTCCCCAGCTCCCTCATGCAATTATTTCCTTTTCACATTAATTATTGCTAACAGATGACACTAATGACTTTGAGAGGAAGCTGGCCATGCCAGCCCCTCTAACTATCAATGCTGTTTTAAGAAGGCTGACGACGCTCGACACCTCTGGGCGTCCCTGGTTGGAAACGGCTCCGATGGATCCTTCCCACATTAGTGAGATAGAAAGACTTCAAACTCTGGTCTCACCAACATCCAGCACGTTGTTCTGTATGTTTTCACCTTCACCTGCCTCGTAATGTGACTCCTGCTCTGAAAAAAAGGCCCACGATTCAAACGCTAAATCTAAGAAAAAAGGTGCTAAAAACAAGTGAAATTATTACAGATTCTTTCTACTTGACAAGATTTCTTGTTGTTGCCTGATTTAAGATTATAGTGTAAAGGCAAATACTTTAAATGGACTCTGAAAAGAGTGTGTTTTCATCTCGGTAAGAACCAAATAATCTGCATTGTGAATAATTCAGAAAATCTCTGAATGTTGAAAACAATAGGTTTCTGATTTTGTTGTACTCTGTTATTACAGAAAGAGAAGTGAGAACTCAAACGTTCAAGTTCTTGATGTGAGATAGTTTAGAATGTAATTTCAGAGTTTTGATCTTTTTTGTTAAACAGGCAGAAATAGTTCTCACTCACTGCATATTTATTAACACTTCTACAGCCAGAAATGAATAAATCAATCCAGCAAGCCTGAATATATTTATAGCGTGCTATTACACTAACTACTAGTTTCTAAATGCTAAATCTCAAACTTGTAGAGATTATGTCTAATCCTCATTCCAGAGCAAACACTGCACTTTTGTTTCGGTTTTAGTTGTCACTGCGGGGTGTTTGTTTTCAGCTGCTTTGCCAGGATCGTTCCCCGCAGCTCATTAAAATCAGCAGAGTAACGTAATCAGTGCTAAATCACCAGATGGCAGCGTGGTCACTACTGGAAGCTGCTGCTAGAGATGCTAATAAGGGTCATTCAGCGTGAAGTCAGAGTCCTGCCAAAGCTCCAACGCAGTCTTTTCAGAGCTTTACAGAAACTGTTCAATGGCATCCAGCACCTTCTAGAACTTTTGCCTATTATCCCGAACCACTCAATCAAGAGACTTACAGTGCACTTTACTTTGCTTTGTCACTCACCATGAACAGGCACAGTGTGGGCACATGGTTACTCTGACATTGGCAGGAAACTTTTTTCTCTCTCTCTCTCTCTCTCTCTCTCTGTGTGCTTTCAGAAGTCTCCATCTGCTGAGAAAGGTTATTAAGAATCATCTGAGTCACAGGAACACTTAGTGAATGTTGATGATGGTTCTTTTGTCGACTCCCGCCAACACGAGAGCATCACTTCATCCTCGTTAGCCATTGTGCAGTTATGTTTGAATTATGAATGAACAACAGAGGCTGGGTGAATAGTCTGGACAGAACAGAGGCTTTACTTTAACAAGTAGCCTTGGTGCACCCTGCTAGAGCAGACAAAGGTGCAAACTCATTGTTTCTTTTTCCAACAGGACCCGTATAATCCAGGGGGAAAATGCTGTTCCACTCCTCAATTAGTCTTTGGCAGAAAATAGACATCCAAGTATTCAGCATATTGATTCTTTGAGACTTGTGACAGAGACTAATGGAGAGCCGGGGGGGCTTTTTCACACAGGTAGTGCATGTTGTGCTTCCTGCACAGAGACTCTTGATACAATGTCTGTCAACGAACGTTGGGTTCATTGGTGCGAACGTGAGAAATAATTAGAAATCTCTCATCTCTGCTCCGTCACTCGTAGCCAGCAGTGACGACTTACTGAACTGTTTCACAACCTGGAGATTTGTTGTTTTTTTTTGTCATTGCTCTCGATTGAGTGTGTGATTTCTTATTTTCCAGGAGGTTCAGCGCAATGGGAAAGCAGGCATTCCTGCGGGGAGGTGGCCGAGCCTGCTGAGCCTGACCTGCCCTCGCAGCAGTGGCAGCGGCAGCAGCAGCGAACTCTCTCTGTCCAGCGCTTGCAGCGAATACTCCAGCGGCTCTCACACCTGGGCAGAGGGACGCGGATCCTCCAAGCAGGTGGGTTCTGAACATCTGATGTACATGTTTGTGACGCTCTCTAAAATCTCTCCTCTAACTGTGAATGTCTTGTTATGAACAGAGTGCTACAAGCCGTGACAAGAGGATGAGTGCGTGTTCAGTGTCCAGCAATCACTCTGCAGCCGTGGAGCAGACCGAGCTGGGGTGGAAGGAAGGCCATATTCTGAAAGGCCTCAAGCGTCTCCAGATGTGCAGCTCCAAAGAGGCGTCCTCACCCGTACCTGCTCCACACTGCAAAGACTGCATGACCTCCAATGAGGGCATATACTCACTCGGTGTAAAGTGTGGTCCACAAGGGGTTGCAGCCAAGCACGTTACCCCTGCGAATAAACCGTTTAAGGCCGGTACAGGGATCACTGCTCTAGACTCTGATGACGGAGATGATGAGGCGCCTAAAATCAGGGAATCCGGTGATCAGCCATCAAAAGAGCTTCTCTGCCTGGAGAAAGTGGATCCCACAAGGGACGATGACAACAATTTCCAACAGGACCTGAAGTCTGTAGGAAACTCTGGTCATTTTCCCTCACCTGTCACAGACAACTTCTTATTTCTGGAGGGCCCCACAGTGAAACCAGGTGTGAGCCCCACAGATAGCCTCAATCACCCAGAAAACAAGAACTCACTGGACAAACACAAGTCCTCAGGCATGAAGTTAAGCGACAGAAACAATAACCAGGAGAGATCCACAGACCGTAAATCCAGACTCGATTATGTCAAAAGACAGCAGGGTCGACTTCCAGTCAAGCAAGCTGAACTGGGAACAAACGATGTGAGCTCTGCTATTCAGAACTCTGCAACCAGAGCTCTCAGCTGTGCGAGTGCAGCCAGACAGCGCAGCTCCTCGATGGAGGTTCCCCACTGCAGAGACCAGGCGAGTCAGGCTGGCAGTGAGAGCCAGACCCACAGCATCTCAGAAGTCTCACAAAAGAAACCGAAACCCGAGCTTTGTGAGTCAGCGAGGAAGGCTTTTATTCTGCGGAGCAAGAGTGCAGATGGAGGCCAGGAGCAACAAAAGCACACACATTCCCCTCTCCACCAGAAGCTGATTAAGGGTCATGGGCCCAAAGGACAGTCAAATACACCAGGGCACAGTGTTCCTGGCAAAAAAACAACCCCAACTAAAACTCAAGGTCCAAGCAAGGGAGCAGTGTCTAAAAGTGAGAAAGATGAAGACATTACATTACCAACCGGTTCCAAGTCTCTGAGGGGCATGCAGCTGCGCTCTCCTCTTGCTTCTCCTGTGAAGCATGCAAAGACATTCAAACCTCCAGGGATCAACGAAAGCTCAAAGAGCCCGACGAAATCGTCTTTGCCAATCACTCGACATCAATCGGGCAACGACTGTGCGGAGGAGGGCATCTACGACAACCTGCCCTGCTCTCCACGCAAACAACGACGCCAGGACCTGCACTGTGACACTCCTCGCTCTGAGCTGAGGTCCCCGTCTCCACCGCTGCCCCCAGGTCGAACCACGTCTCTCCTTCTCAGACCCAGTAGTGACAGCTCACCCAAAGCACACAAGCCGGCAGGTCAGGCTCAGAGCTCCACCATGGGGAAGATGTCGTCGAGCACCGCCAAGCCGCAATCGAACCCGATCCCTTCCAGCGCAACAAAAGACAATCAACATACACCGCAGCAGATGGGCACCGATGGTAAGCCATTAAAGGATATACCTGCCAAAGTCTACCAAGCTTCTAAAATACCACCTGTCCAGGGCCACGAGGCACAAGCTGCAGAGTCTGTCCTGTCATGTGTGGACAGAGCTGCCACATGCCATGAGGAAAATGGTGCTCCCTCCATGTTGCCGAGTCACAGCATCTTGCAAAGATCCCAACAGAGCATTAGTGAGCCGAAGCTCTCTGAATTCTTACCTCAGACATATTCCAATGTTTACTATCATGGGATGGCCAATAATCTTCACACTTCATCCTCGAGAGCTGTGAAAGTGGCCCTCCCTGTAAACGCTAGATCTCATGAGGCGATCTCTGGACAAGATACCGGTACCTTCCTGGTTTTTGGAAGGCAAAACAGGGACGATTCAAACTCTTCGAAAAGTGTCCAGACTTTTCAGACCTTTACATGTGACCCCCAGATGGCACGGGACTGTGGAGCTCAAGCCCGGAGAAAGATTGAGACTCGCTGTAATTCCCTGGACTCGGAGCCGTCTGTCCAACCTGTTGCTTCAGACAATGGTGTGATGTTGGACTGGGGATTTGATGAGGAAGGCTGGCTGTTTAAACGATCTGTGTCTGTATCTACCAGACCTCCCATGAAGCCAGTCATGGGAATGAATGGGGCCAAGGCTCGTAGCCAGAGTTTTGGGGCGCGCTACATGGACAGGCCGAGCTTCAACAGATCTGGGAAGGTTCGCACTCAGATCAAAACACACTCAGGGAGCTCCTTGAACTCTCTTAGTGATGTCCTTCCAGGTAGTATGAGTTGCTCCAGTAGCTACCACTGCCCCATGAATCGATCCCTCTTGAATAACTTCTTGATTGAAGAGGGTCTGACAGTTCCCTCACACCTGGGGTCGTCCAGCGAAAGACTCCAAAGTCTCAAGCTGCAGCGTGAGCAAGCCAGGCGCCTTCAGATTGAGCAGCAGTTTTCAAGCGCCTTTGGTGAGCCGGTGTCTGAGGAACCAGAAAGACAAAGTACTATAACCACAATCGAAGAGAAAGTGATGCTTGGTATAGAGGAGAACTTGCACAAGACTCAGGAACAGGAGCGAACCAGTGAGGTGAAGCAAAAGTCTGGCTCGTCGTTGGCAAATTGGTTTGGTTTCCGTAAGAGTAAGCTGCCTGCACCGAGTGGCAAAAAGACAGATCCACCTAAAGTGAAAGAGGAGAAGAGGGAGCAAAAGATAACATCACTCCTGGGAGGAAAGCAAGCAAAGTCTGAGAAGAAGAGAGACAGACGAAAAAGTGATGGAAAAGACTGGTAAGAAACCCTCAGACTCTGACTGTATCTTTTAGATAATCACTTTTGTTGGACTTTAATCTCAAAACTTAACCTCATATTTCTTCTCATATTATTTGACACTGAAGTAATATACAGCCTCAGATGACTTTGGTCTTCTTTATTAAGTGGCCTTAGACCCACCTGTCAGCGTTATTTACCCCTGAGACCAGTAGAGACACATTTCATGCAGGGGATCACAGCCAGGTTTCAGGACATCCAGAGTAATTCATCATCAGAAAGCCCCTGGGGTGTGGAGTCAGTATCAGACTCTCTCAGTGTGTATTTTGCTGTTGACAAACTCTTTTCTTTCAGCTCTGTGGGGAGACGAGAGGCTCACGATGCCGTGCGGGCGTGCATCTCGATGCCCTGTCCAGGAATGTCCCTGAACGAGATGCAAGGACATACTGACATCATCGCAGACCCAAAGGTAAATTCAATTACTACCAAAGACGTCATTTAATCCCTGTGTGGTTGTATTTCTTATATTACAATCACTAAAATACGTAACGACTCTGGGGACTTTGGTTTCCCTCAGGAACTTTCCAGAAGGAATGAATAAAGTTTGATTTCCTGCTGAATTTAATCTAATCTACAAGAATGCATTCATCGGAGATGCACACTATATTTCTTATGTTGAAGTCATTTTACCTGACACAGTCAGTTCAGTCAGTTCCCATTATTTAATTGTATATCTTGCAAAAAGTCCCAGGAATCGTTTCAGTCATATTACCAAACCTCATTTACCTTTAAAGTCCTTTACTCTGTGCAGAACGTCAACATTCAGGGCCATGCATTAGTCAAACGTGCGCATCTGTTATTAAGCAAAGGTTTACATAATGTTGCCATTAGTACTAAAATGTGTTTTCAAAGCTGTGTTCATTAGTGTCTCCATGGCGCCGAGTTGAAGACTTGACATCCCTCCAACCACTTCACAACCCCTTGAGATCACTTTGAACATATTGAGAGCCATGCATTAGACCAGAAAAATAATGTTGTGGCATGATGTCAATGGAGGGAAAAGCACAGCAGGGCAGATTCATTAATTAGTCACATTATGACTCTGACACTGTCGAGACTTTGTCAACTGGAGCCAGGCAGGGGTTAGGATCTACCGCATAATGAGGCACTAAAAAGAAAACAATGACATGATGAAAGGAACGTATCGGTAACTCTTGTCTCTGTCCTTTTCCAAAAACACAAAGATGCAGATGGTGAACCTGAGAGCAGAGGGTGAGAACGGATCCACAGTGAAGAGTCCCATCCAGGAGACTATGATAGGTCAGACTCCTCTATTCTCTGTTATGTGACTGTTGTAATGGTTCCCCACTGAACGTACCTGAGGAGCAGAACGTGATGTTGATGTCAGCGGTCGGTTGAAGCATGCGAGCCTGAAGGTTTCACCTGTGCTTACCATTTTGCAGTTTGCAGACAGAAGTGAAGACCAAATATGACAGATATGTGTAAGTCATAAACATGATGAATATGTCGTCAGCAGTTCAACCAAACATGCAAAATTCAGAATTTTGTGAGTGTCTGCTTCTTCCTCCATATTTATGTTCATTTTATTTGTTCTTGGTGGCGGTTTGAATTCGGACAAATGGGAACCATTTCACCACGATTGTATTTCACGCAGTTTGCCCTTTAATGGGGACTTTGTTTGTACTCTTGACTGCTCATCTTCACATGCACCCAAACTTTGCATGCAGCGGCTCATCCAATCAGGATGAACCTATTCATCCATACAGGGGCTCGAGCTCCCTCCTGGGCAGGCTTAGGAAGAAAAATGGTTGACTGGACTGGTCCAGTATTGGATGTGCAAATTGGTTTTGCCTTAGATTTCTGTCCTGGTTTTCAAATGTTGGAGTAATTGTGTTTTGGCTCTCCTGAAATATGAAGATTTCCTTAGTGTCCTCATACATACATACATGCTTTTCACTTGACATTATATAATATATTGTTATTAATGTCCTCTTATCTATTAAACTTTTGGTGAATCAGAATCCAGAATCCAGTCTAAGTATAGAAACAACAAACCCAGAACTGACATTAAAGCGACACACATAGCTGGTTGTTTATGGATATGAAAATCTGCCAAAAACAGAATCAATGAGGCCAGCAAAAACAGCAAAACATTTCTTGTTGTGTATACTGTAAGTTTGGAGAAGTTCTGAGGTATTCACAGGTTCAGGTTTTTGCTCCAGATGACTGAATGAGTCAGCAGATAATGGTCTGTCTGTAATCATAGCATTAAACAGTTTCTTCCTATAGCGTGAACTGCAAGGTTTGGGCAGAGTGATTGACAGTGGTGCCTCTTTGATAATTGCAGCTCATTGTGTGGTGGTGCATTGTGTGGTTGCCAGGGTCTTGTCCCAGTGTGGGTCTGTTCAGGATCAGGCTGTCCTTGCATTGTTTTTCCAGATTTATGCACATCAGGCTGGGGTCAGATTTTACACCTGTCCACTTTGGACCGGGTTCAAAACTTTGTACCAGAAAGTTTACCGAACACGACTTTGGCACGTGTCGCCTTCAGTTGGCAGCTAGAATTAAGTTAGAGGTGCCAAAGTGGTCAAAGGAGGCAAAACCTTAGTCGGCCCTCATTTCATTAGTCACTAAATTAAAAAAACACGAAGCCGTGGCTCAGGTGCCCGAGCGGGGACGGACCCCGCTGAAACTTCACTGACTGGGCTGAGGCGGTCGTCCAGGCGCCGCAAATATCCAGCGTGTTTGATGCGAGGACGCCCGCCCTCCGGGGTTAATCGCCTCATTAAAATTTCAGTGCTGCACCAGCTAAGCACGCGCATCCGAGCCACGACTGAGTCAATTAACTTCGCCTTCAGCTGGGAGCTGAATTATACCGCGCACACTGGGGTGAACTTGTTGCCCCCCCCCCCCCCCCCCATCTGATAGACTGAAACATATACCGCTAAACGAGTGTTTACATAAAACCTGCTGTTTTACATTATGGCGAGGAGCTCGACTCTCCAACATGAAGTGTGTTTGAAGTCAACAGTCGTCTTTGGTTTTGGGATGAAATCCTGCTTTGCAATGATCAGTCAGAGAGTTTAAATGTGCGTCTACAAGGATAAAAACTGAGGAAGAAGCAGCAGTAGTTGCAGCAGTGTGACATTTTTTTAAGCAGGAACTCCCGCCCGCTATGTTTTCTCGTGGCATTAGGCGGTTATTGATCGGGCTGGGAACAGAAAGCACGGATACGGAGGGCACAAACCTCCCCGTTCATGTTAAGAGCTTGTTGAAACCAATCAGTCCTCAGCGTCTCTGATTCAGTTTTTCCAGGCAAGACGGCCTCGCAGCAGTTCCTGCTAACGTCCGACCAGAGACCGGGCCGGTCGATAGAGGCTCTGCTCCGCGTCTTTTCTATTCGATTATTTGTTCTTGTTTACCACAGGATGAAATAATTATTTTGGTCTCAGGCGGAGCCTCGCTGACAGACAGCCACTTGGACATAGTTCTTAATCAGCGACGCATACATTAGCGTAATGGATGTTTGTGAATTCTTCCATAACTGGTGCTGCAGACGAAGCTGCTTGCACTGGTGAGATGTTGTCAGCGTTGTGCACATTATTGCAACTCATTTGTGATATGATGGAGGCAGTTAGCGTCTTCCTGAGCAGCACCATGAGTCACTCTGACTCAGTTCCATAAAGACACGTGCCGACTTTGCTGCTACGCCCCCACATGCTCGTTTGCATCGCTAAACTTGTAATGTGACAAAAAAAAAAATTCTGTTAATTTGAGCGCTCCGGCTTCAAAACAAATTAGGGGGGAAAAAAAAGTGAAGCAAAAAAGAGCTTGTAGAAATCCTGGAGGAGGGTCTCATGTGTGCAGGCCCTAATTAATAACGGAGCAGCAGCTGTTGCTGTTGCTCCAGCGTGTGATCGCCTACAGGTTCACGCTACGGGCTTCACATTAAACCAGCAACAGCTTGAGGAGATCTATCTGCTCTTATTCTGATTTTCTTCCTGTTCGCTGCATGGAGGTGTCCTGGACAGTGTACTAGCACTAATGAAGTGGAGTTAGTTGTCTGACACAAACTTCATGACATGCACAAACTCAGAATTATGGAGGCGCAATGTTGGATTTCTGAATAGAAGGGACTTCAATCCTATTGATGAGAAACAGCACATGTAACATAACTGTGTGTGTGTGTGTTTTTCCAGTTATGTTTGACACATTGCTAATAAAATACACACGCTTGGAGTGTATTTGACCGCCATGCCATGTGCCATTCTGTACATCTCATCTCCACAGTGTGATGAATGCATGCTCGCTGTCACACACCCATCAAGCAGCCGTCAACGTCTGTGACACAAAGGTTCAAGTGGGCTTGACCGAGTCGTTCTCCCAGCATGCCGTGGTGTAGCTACCAGAGCAGATCCTGACCCTGGCTCGCCTCTACGTCCAACTAGACCGTACCGAACCCTTATTCCTCAGCATCTGCCAGATAGAGTGACAAACCAAAGAACAGACTAACCATCTGTTGCATGTCTCTAGTAAAAGGACTGAAACGCTAAGCAGGCTATAGCAGGAGTGACGAGGAGGAGGGTGGAGATAACACACTGATTGGTAAAGCTGTTCTGGTCTGATGGAGAAAGCTCTTTCACTGGTTCATACCTTCATCTCCAGCCCAGAATGAGAGAGCGTTAATCCTCCAACTGGACCCAGTTGGGACTTTTCCCAAAGCGTACATGATATTTGAAAGCTTCTTTGGCACCACTTCAACCATGGTTTTCCACGCAATCTGATTTCACCACAGCTGCTGTTTACACTGCTGACCTGTTTGTCCAGGATCGACATTACTATCAACCAGCTGGTGCCACGTTCCACACGCAGGTCCCAAAGGCCAACTACCCATTTAGGAGGTCGATTATGTACCTACCTACCTACCTACCTACCTACCTACCTACCTACCTACCTACCTACCTACCTACCTACCTACCTACCTACCTACCTACCTACCTACTTACCAATCTGTCAATTTATCTTTTTGGGAAATCAATATTTATAACATGTGGTTTATTTGTTCATTGAGATCCAAGCTAATCTTAAGGCTGCTGTTTAGAATTAGAAGTGCTGCCTGTTGGTCGGTTCGGATGTGGATCCTGGACAGACGGGTCAGTGGCAGGTCCAGGGACGTTCCAGCTGCTGGAATCAGATTGTGCATGGTTCCCCTGTCGTCTCTGTCCTGCTGTGCTCCCTCTCTCCCTGAGCCACTTCAACTGTTCTCCCTGTGCCGCAGGCTTCGGCTGCAAGATGCGAACGTTGGACAGTGGAATCGGGACCATCCCCCTTCCTGAATCCTGTTCCTTCTTCTCCTCCATCCTGCACTTCCTCCCCAAATCCTCATCAACCCCAGAGCCGTCCCTCAGTCCTCCCAGTGTCCCCGGTTCCTCCAGCGAGGACGTGTCTCCCTCCCCACTACCCCGGTGGAGAATCCCCTCCAGCTTTAAGGATGGCAGCCACGCAGGGGTGCCAAGCTCCCTGTCCGACTCCTCCATGACCCATATCCAGTCAGTGCCTTTCCCCACTGTGGCCTTCCTCCAGCCCATCCAACCCCAGTCTCAGCCCATTGTGACCTCTGGCAGTGTGTGTGATACCCAGAGCAGGCTCCCCAGGCCACCTCAAGGTACAGTAACGCTAAAGAGGCTCCAGCAGGGTCCATGACATGTGGGCTGCAGAGGCTCAGATGATGGTCTAACACTTTTCTGCTTTCATTGCTGTTTATTCATCTGCTCATTTTGCTTGTTAACTCTTATCTCTCTTGTAAGGTGTGGACGTAGTCAACACTCATGATATTATATGATATTATAAAGACGAGGGTTTTTGCTTTGTTTACTTGGAGAAAAACAATCTCAGCTGTTCTGAAAAAGATGCCAATGATTAAACAGATTTCCTACTACATTAATCTGAATAAATCACATTAATAGTAAACCTTTATCCATGGAGTTTTCTGCTCTTATTTCCATTATGAAGGCATGTTGCAACAAACACATTTTTAGTTTTTTGCATCTGCATCTTCTTGCATATATAGCAGAAAAAGTATAGATTTAGAAATGAAATTTTGCTGCAGTAGAAACAGAATAAACAAAAGGGTTTGCAGGACCATTATATAGATTGAGGGTAGGTGTGTAGAGAGAACTGTGATGTGGACGTGTGTGTGTCTTTGTTTTCCCCTTTTTCAGTTCAGGAACAGTTAATTTTCTGCATTATTTTACATGTGCAGCACTTTTAGGAAGCAGTAGGGAAGCTGCATCTGAAGTTAAGTAGTTCTGAGTTGGAGCCACGCTCGACAGCGGGAGCACAGATTACTAAACTTGCATCAGACCGAATGTTTTTGTTTTGTTTCACTTTAGCTGAAATACATAATTAAGCATTTGTCTCGAGGTGCATTTCTGCGTCTTGTGAATGTTTTTGTCTGTTTCTCTTATCTCACATCTGCCAGGAGAAACTCCAGCTTCATTTCGCAGTGTTTGAGCGGAGTTCAGCTCAGGTGCTTGTCAGTCTGGAGTCATAGGAACACGTTTGTCGTCTCTTACGGACTCTGGGCCTCTCAGATCTCCTGCCACTTTGACTTCAGAATCATCATCTAGCTTTGTGTGAAGATGTCAGTCTGTCAGTGCCACTCTGTTCTCCTGACTTCACATCTGACTCTGCTGCTGCTGCTGCTTAGGATGGAGAGCTGAGTCTCCTGACAACACTTCTGAAGGGAGTTTCACTCTGGGTTTGTCTTCTTTTTCTGTTTTTTTCAGGTGGATTGGAACCAAAGAAGATGACCTACATCAAATCAAAAACACGACCTCCTCCGAGCCAACAGAAAGAACAGACCCGACTTCAGCTCGCTAACTGTAAGACATGCTTCAATGGCCTTATTTATTTATTAATTTGTGAAAAGTTTAGGCCAGATCTCTTATTTCTCATTTCTTTCACATTTTGCATTATTCCTTCTTGAATGAATGCTAAGAAAATTATTTTCGGGTCGCCATCGCTGAAAGCAAAGTCATCTAAACGAAGGTCAAGAATTTCCCAGTTTCAGACTGTATCAAGTCACTAAAGTGGCTCTGAGCTGTGGATGGTGACTCCACAACTTCCTCCATGGTAAAAACTTTGTCCATGGTTGAAGTTACTGATTGTCACTGATTGTAAAAACTCATGTGGATTTTTTTATTTTCCTGAAGCCTCGTCAGACACATTCACTCAGTCGAGAAACATCCAACAACATGAGCACAGTTAAACACTTCAGCCACTTCCATCCCCACTGAGCACGACGCTGGCTTAATGGAGGCAACTAAACACGCGACTAACACGAGTCTCCCAGACATCATTTGCATCTCTGCGCAGTTCATTAACGCTGGCATTTGCAACGAGTGTGTGTGTGTGAGATGAAGTAAATCTAACCCCCAGACACACAAAACGCTCAGACACACTTTGTTTTGCCTTTAATTCCTTTTAAAATCACAACACTCGTATAAATGTTTGATGTGCTTAACGATATTATAAAACACCTGGTAACACCTGGAGTCTTCACATCAACATCCAGAGCTGCATCTTCATCAAATCACACACGTTTGTCTGTTCTAATTTGCCTTTACATGATAGTTTCCCATGCACTTCAGCTGAGGCTGATGAGTGTTGTTGAATGACCTCCAACAAAACTTAAATGCCACTGAAGTCAATGTGAGCCGTAACGTAAGGCCCCCTGCAGTGAGCAGACAGGTTATTTGTGTTCCTGCAGGTCTTCACAACACATACTTCTTCTTTTCCTTTGGACTGTTCCCTTCAGATGTCTCCACATCAATTCATCTGAGCCTCTCCTCTGCATCCTCTTCTCACACCACCTGACTCCTACTCCTCTTCCACTACATCCATAAATCTCTCTTTGGCCTTCCTCGAGGCCTGTCGAGTAGTTCCAACCTCAGCATCCTCTGACTGACTGATTCACTCTCCCTCCTCTGTACTGTACATGTCCAAACCACCTCGGTCAGTCTGGCCTTTATCCCCAAAGTTCTTGTCACTCCCAAACTGAACCTCCTGATTGTAATGTTTATAATAGAATGTAATATCAGATATGAGGATATAAACGCACAAGATCACACTAAAGTGTGACCCAGTCAATCAAACTAAGAATGACTCAACCCTAAAGTTAAATAGCACAAATTACTGTATAGCAGCTTTGTTCTGCATAATATGAAGCTTTTATTTTGTCCTTTCTCTCAAACGTTTCACCAGTACATGAGAGAACATCGTATCAACATTACTGATTAGAGATGACATGCTGAGCATCTTTTTACTTAAGCATCAGCAGCCTCAGACTATTAATTGGCTGCCCATCACTCTATGAAGCCATGCATACACAGTGTGTGTTTATCTTAGGATGACTGGTGTTTGTGTGTGTTAACCTCACTCCGCTCTATGTCTTTTCAGAGTCTGTGAAGCCGAGTGGAGCAACCTGAAGCAAGGGATCGGTCGATCGGTCGGATTTATCAGTCGCACACACGCACACGCACACACACACACACACACACACGCACACGGATGATCCCTAAATCCCACCGTTTCCCAGTCTGCGCCTCTGTCAGGATCAAACGCTCAGAGCTGGACAGCGAGCGAGCTTGGCGCGGCGGGCTCCCACCTGTGCTCGCCGCAGCCTGTCAGGTGTGCTAACGACCTCCTGGCAGCCATCTTGGAGGTCTGCAGCTCGCTGGCATCGGCCGCCAGCTGTTAATTGGATTTCTGAACGCAGCGCTGTGCTGTTCCCCTGGGACTGGAGTTAAATACGGTTATTTTCTCTGCTGTTTCTATCCCCGCCGAGGAAAGGCGAGTTTCACAACCTATGAAACGTGACCGATTGTTTGGTTGTGGTGAAATCAGGTTAGCTGCTGTAGCAACATCTGACACACACGCTGTAGGCCCAGGATAACGTTAGGGACCAGGAGCTGCTTCTCCTCACTGATATGACGAAACCTGTAACTGCTTTGTTTACTGCTCTAAAGCTACTGTGCAGCTGGTTCTGTGTGTGGACAGACATGAGGACTTTCAGTGGTGAAGCGATAATAGATATATATATATAATATACTTTAATAATAATGAACTAATATTGAATTTTAATGAAGTAAAACTGACTAAAATGATCAAATGCCTGCCTCACTCTATGTTTCAGGTTTTCTATCGTTCAGATATTGAAACATTTGGTCACAGCTTCTAGCTTATAAAGCCTGCAGCTATGTAAACAGATCGGTGAAGTCACAGGGTGACCTGTTGTCAAGGTGTAAACATATGGCCCCCAGTAAGTCCTGCACTGAAAGTCAAAGTTTCTAGTGAATGTAATCGACGTGTGAATAGCATGCAGGATGTCTCCTCTTTTATAACTTCACAGACACACTTCAAAAGTATTTGCTAAACCTCGATATGAAGTTGGTTAAAAGTACCTTTTTTTTGGTTTTCGTGACAAGGAGGCAGAAAATACAAATTCCAAATGGCAGAAATGTAGCCTGAATAACCTACGACTATTATATCCAGGAGAAAACAACAAAGCACAATGTTCACTTTTTTTTTTTTTTTAATTTTCCAGCAGCTTTTTTCACGTGTCGCAGCGACTCATCCCACTGTGTGGCTCCACAGCCGAATCAACGAGCCAGAGGGTTTCAAAACCTTCCTCTGTACATTATCAGATAGTCGGACTGACTGGTTGACTGGTCCACGCAGGTATAAATATAACTTTTGCACAAGCACGACTGAGTTCAGAGAGCGTCCTGCTGGACAGGGGTCATCTACCGTCCCCAGACAGATCGATTCCAGGTTCCTGATTCCAGGATCTGGATTCGTCTTTCGCTCTGAAGCGTCGTCTCCGAGCGGACCGCCACACGGACACTCAGCAGCTGAGACTCCATCCTTATGTACAGCACCGACCTCTGACGCCATCCACGAGCTATATCTGACTGAGTAATGTGATTCTTTAATGTGTGCACTATCTCCTTGGAGCTTTTCTTTAATTATCGTCACTATGTTGATATCGACTTGCATGCACCCCCGCCCTCAGATATGCATCATTTGTATCTAACGTCCAACGAACGGAAGAATTTCATCACAGGAAGTGCAAGAGTACTGACGTGTGTAGTTTGATCTGCTCGGTAGTTTTCACACGTTCAGATAAAGCTCGATTAAAAAAACGAAAAAAGAAAAAGAAAAAACAGTTCTCTCCCTGTGATGAAGCTCTCCTCCTGCCAGCCTCGTGCTGCTTCTCCATCACGTTCCTGCAGCCATGACATCGAGACAAAGCAGCGATCTTTGCATGCAACCTTAGCTATGAAGCACCTGCTGTAGTATGCACAGTGTGGACATTGTCGTGCTGGCTCAGGGAAAAACCTGTCGTCTCCGATAGATGCTGTGGAACTGAACGGCTGTACGAACCTCTCCTTTAGGATGTCACTCTAGCCCCGCGGGTGGTTGGAGGGGGAAACCCCCGAGCTCGGTGGTTTTTCCTCTCGTCCGCTTTTCGTCTCGACACTCACCTGTAAGATATCTCACCGCTCTCTCTATTATGTATGCCGTGTCCTTTATCGTCATGTGTGTGCTGTCTGGAATGCATCCCCACATATTTGACAGCTGGCTGCAGCTGCTTTGCGATGTTCCGGCCCCTCCCCCACACCTCGGCCCTCGCCTACCACGTGTAGATATTTGCCAAAACGCATATTGCCAAACACAGCTTCGAGCGGAACACATAACACACAGAAAGTGAATGCAACTGAAATCCACATATCAGATTCGTCTTGGTGACTATAGCCATATTCTTTCGAAACACACTTAGAGGCAGTTTAACGTGAGCACTCATGAGTCCCGTCTTCTTCCTGTACTTACCTCCTCTTTAAGTCTTCTTCACTAACTTGCTACACGTACACGTTGAAGGTGATTATGTGTAAAAACTAAAGCACAAGGGTTCAATAAACGACATATGTAGCGTGCCGTGGGAGAGGCGAGGCGTCTGTGGATCAGGGAACAGATTGGCTGGACTGATACGGGTAGATGGAGCATGGCGTCTGTGTTTTTAAGACGACTCGCGTAGCCAAGAGCGTCACTCTCACAAGAGTATTGTATTTTTTTAACATTTACTCTAATGCCCTGTCTTTGTACTCTGCACTGATGAGTGTGATTTACCATTTATTGCACATATAGTTACTCACTATTACCCTTCTAAATGTTTTTTTTCAGAACCCGATGATTACAGTGATGTTTTCGTGTGACCTTAGCAGTACAAACTGAGAATTGTATATTGCCGATATTCTTTGTTTTATGTAAAAGAAGAAAGGAAAAAAAATAAACTATTTCAGTACTTATACAACATGAAGGATGGCCCCTCGCAGTTTGTTCTTTGCAGCTGAATTAATGAGGCAGCAGCACAGCTCCAGATGTGCTCTCGCCCGTCTTTGTGTTTGTCACTGTGAGAGATGGAAGCACCACGGAGCAGAGCGTCTCCTCTTCCAGCTTCATCACAGTCGTAAATTCTCGTGATTTTTGTCGGTTTTTTTTTCATGAATTTCCGAGTAAACAGTTTGCAGACGGACGAGTCACGGGCGCTGGACCAGAGTTGGTCAAACTGGGAGCGAGGTCCCGCTGAGCTGCCAAACAGAGAGGCTAATGAGAAAACAAGCAACAGGATGAAGGAGGTTTATCATTAAAACTGTGAAACTGGAAACACCCATGTTGTGCAGGAGCTGGTGTGAGGAGCGCTTCTATGGAGGAGCTCCATCCATCTGGAGAGACCGTCAGACGAGCAAACATTTTCACAGGGACATCCAGACAAGACTGATGATGTCTAGTAAAAGCCATCGATGGGCACAGAGATGTTTGGAGATGAAAGGCCGCGGGGCGGAGGATCGATCAGGCTCCGGGGTTTGTGCCGCTGCCAGTAACACAGGGAACATTTCACTGACCGACGGGAAGAATGGATTCAATTAACTAGCAGCAGATTCTGTGAGCCCGGCGTCTGCAAAAGAGAAAAGCTGGAGATGAAAAGCCTGGGCCTCTACAACGGGATAATGATCCTAAACAAACCCCGGATCCACAATGGACGCCCTCGAGAGGCACACGCAGAAAACCCGGCTGACAAAAGAGCAGCGAGAACCTCTCACAGCCACTGGGAAGAATAAGCAGAAATACAGAAAGGATGAGACTGAAACACTCTTTCATCTTAAATGTGTATTTAATCAATTGTTTTGTTCCAGCGTAGAGCACGTGTTGCATAAACTTTTGCACATCATCGTCAGTTCAGGTCCAGTTACGGATTTATTGTTAAAACAAAGCAGCAAATAACATAAATGTAAATGTTAGTGTGTTATCCTGCTAATCTTGACTGAATTTCTATAAGATCCTCCCTATGTGAAAATTACATTTTCACCTCAGAAGGTGCAGTCAGGAGGCTCGGCCTGTGAATGGTCGCTAAAGGCCTGGTTCCTATTCATATTGCTCTGAACACAGGCAAATACCTGAAGGCAGCTAATCAACGTTTCCCATCAAGGACTCAGAAATGACTGGTGGTTTGGCTCAAACTGGAGAAACTTGGAGAAACCTTTTTTTAATAAATCTTCCAAAACTGCAGATCAGGTGAGTAAACGGTCTGAGCGAAGGTTACAGGAACCTTGTGCATTTGGAGCCGTCAGAGTAAATGTCTTCAAGTCTTACTGCCTGCGACATAATGGTTCCCATTTGATTTAAAGGCACTAATTCAATAAGAAAAAAGAAAAAGAGACATGCATTATGATCCGTCTCCGAGGAGAAAAAGTCTCATATTTCACGTAATAACCGAGTTCGTTATGGTCGTTCCTGGACCAGCTTCACTTCCTCTTTTGAAGGAGCGGGGCTCGTTAGGCATGCAGGAGGCTGTCCTCCTGATCTGATGGTCAGTCGTCCCTGATTAGAGTTGCTGTTTTTTAGAGCCGCTGCCTCTCAGTGTGACGTGACGACACTCGCTCAGACGCCTCCACAGAGAGAAACGACAGCCGGCGTACATCTGAACGCGCTCCCCGAGCCTTAACGAACTCTCTATTTCATTCCAATGCGTTAAAAAAAACTTAAATTGAAACTCTCGAATTATGAATTTTAACGAGGCAGCTGGAGCCTTTCTCTATGAAACACTGAGCCATCCTTTACCCATGTGACGGCTTCAATGTCTCCCCTCACATCTCCTGATCGACTGTAAATCTTCACGTGGCCTTAAAATGTGATGAAACCGCCGCCGGCTAATCTCAAGTCGGACCAAAGTAGAGACTCATAACGTTGAAGTGCGTCTTTAATGGGTAATTATCCAGCTTCTAATTAAAGCTGATTAGCAGAGTAAATCACAAACAAGTTCCCAGCAGCGGGGCACTGTTTCATCTCGTAATTAAAACAGGTACATCACCAACCTCCTCCAGAGCCCCAGAAAACAAACATGGAGTCAGAGTTCACGCTGTCGAGGAGCCAGCCTCCCCGACACATCCGGGGGGGTCTAACAGGAAATCACCCACTTCTGGAGAATGGTTTATTTTATGGGTGAACAGCTTCCTGGTCGGGAACTTATTGTTTGAGCTGTAAAATCCGACCCCAGAACTGTTTACTAGTGGTATGTTTTCATGATTTTGTGGTTAGATATGTGCATGCACATAGTGCTTTATCACAAGCTTATCACTACAGTTTATTATTACACTCTCTATGTAGGATTTCAGCTGTAACACACTTAACAAATCTCCCCTCTTTAATAATGCTCCCATTACAGAATCACTGTATATCACATTTTAATATTATATCATTTCATGTTAATTTAAGATCTCAGGGATAGCATGTTCTGATTCATTCTCCCCTTTGCACTAACAACTGGCTTTAAGGTTACATACACTCGTGAGATTGTAGAAGTAGCACAACTAGACTGTGCAGAGATAAAACCGCTGTACCTCTGCATGTTGTGACACTCCTCACCTGGGAGCTACAGTAGGAGCTAGCTTTGAGTTTCATGTTGTCAGGAAAGGCCCACACTCATACAGAGCTAGAGAGAACGATCCATCCTTTGAATGTGTGGAGGTATCAAACGGTTTCCTGCCCCCGGTGCTGCAGATTGCGTTATTAGCTTGTGAAAAGCCTCTGAGCGGCGCCTGGCTTCACACAGTCTGAGCACAGAGCCTTTATGGCCCGGCACAGCAGCGCTTCTCTGTGTTTACCTGTAGCTTATGATGTGTCTCACTCTCCTCGGGCATACGTTGTTTTAAGTGCCGATTTTATTCATGGAAAGCAGTCGTTAGAGGTCCCAAGGTAGCGCTCCGGCTCAATCGTCCCAAGAGCTCGGCACGATAAAAGCCAGAGCTGCACTTTGACGCAGTTAACTTTCATCCAGCCAGCAAAGGCTTTTCAGAGGACCGCCTGCACACACTGTGCACTTCACATGAGCAATCTGAGGAGCAAAACTGTCTTTTAGTTACAGAGTTACATTAGATTCAAACAAGCCTGGGCATAAACGTGTCTCTCTTCTGTTCTGGCTTCTCTCCACTGGCTTCCTGTACAATACAGATTACAGTACAAAAAAATCCCTCTCCTTACGAACAAAGTTCGCTATGGTCTGGCACCTCCTCATATCTCAGACCTGTTAGAGTGCTGCTTAAATGCAGGCCTGCTCAGACTGTAGAGGGAGAAGTCTGCAAATGAAGTCAGCCAGGACACGGATCTCAGCAGCCACTGGGAATTTATCGATCACAAATGTATCAGCGAATGCTCCAACTTGACAGTCCGGTCTTGGTCCGGGCTCTGCTCTGTATACATTACTTGTTGTTGTGTTCATGTAAAGTGTCTTGAGATAACCTTGAACCTGGATGAATTGGCACTTGCAAAAGAAAAGTGAACTCATGTTGCTCATGTTAAGTGCAAATACCTGAGAGATGTACTTAAGTACAGTCAACAAAGTATTTGTACTTTATTACTTGTCATCTTCCCTGAGCTGGAGGCACAGCCCGACTCACCTCACTTTACTCCACATTTTGTTTTATGTTCCATTCAGGGACAATAAAGAATCTTGAATCTTCGGAGCATTGTTTGTTGGCTCTCAGCTCCAGACTCTCTCGATATCATTTTCATAACAAAGGCAAAGTGGCTTCACGCTGCCCACTGTGATAGATTACATCCACGGGCTCCAAAGTGGAGACGTGGCCCCGGCTGAAGTGTTTTAATGAAGAGTCGTATTCTGCATCGAGAATATTAAAACTGCTGTCTTTGGAGGTCAAGGCACTAAATCTGTCACTTTATGGTTTAATTTCTGCATAATTGTGAGCTATAAATAAAGGAAAGGGGGATTCTGGAGTTATGTGTTCAATGTGAGAAAGATTCAGTGTGTCTGGACATTTCTTAGACGTCAGACTGTTGTAATGAATGAAACTATTTCCTCTTGTACTTTGGATCATTATTAGTCTGAAAGCCTGGAAACGATTCTGAGGCTGATTAATCTGACAATTAATGGATAAGTTGTTTGGACCATAAAATATCAACAAAATGTTGAACTCTGTCCCTTAAATGCATACAGTAAATTCTAAACTGCTCAGAATAACTTGGTGGAAAACTAAAAAGCACGTAAAACATTTTTATACAGGCATTTACTATTCAGTTTCCCTTTGTATATTCTACATTTTGTTTTTATCCGTAATTTAACTTTCTATCATATTTAATTATATTCTGATTGTTGAGCCTTGATTATTAAGCTTTGACACTGTTTTTAATGTGAGTAAATGAAGCACTGTGACTGTGAGTCTGCAGCAGCTTGGTTTTCAGTGTCTGTGCTGCCGGTTCCTCCTCAGGTTCCTCCTCAGTCTCTGGCTCCTCCTCAGGTTCCTCCTCAGTCTCTGGTTCCTCCTCAGGTTCCTCCTCAGTCTCTGGTTCCTCCTCAGGTTCCTCCTCAGTCTCTGGCTCCTCCTCAGGTTCCTCCTCAGTCTCTGGCTCCTCCTCAGACGCTGGTTCCTCCTCGGGTTCCTCCTCAGGGTCCTCCTCAGTCTCTGGTTCCTCCTCAGGTTCCTCCTCGGTCTCTGGCTCCTAGTCAGTCTCTGGCTCCTTCTCTGGTTCCTCCTCAGGTTCCTCCTCAGTCTCTGGTTCCTCCTCAGGTTCCTCCTCAGTCTCTGGTTCCTCCTCAGTCTCTGGTTCCTCCTCAGGTACATCTTCAGTCTCTGGTTCTTCCTCTGGTTCAGGTTCCAACATATCAGGCTGGATGTGTACGCATCGCTCCATAGCTGCATCATATTTATTTTCACACAATTAAGCCTGCATGTGGTTGCCAGATGAGCATGAAGGGGCACCAGATCTGTGCTGAAATGGAGCGTAATATTCCTGCACATAAATGACGATCTCTGGTGAAACCGGTGCTCCATAGCTTCTATAAGACCACAGAGCGAGGATAAATTCAACCATTCCATACAGAAACATACAGAAAGTTTTGTTCTCCTTTATTCATACCAACATTAATAACGGATTAAAAAAGAAAATGTAACTTTGTGGTCACGTCACTCATGTTCCGCCGTGCTCGTGCATGTGGGTCCGTGCACGGTACATAAGAGAGGGAGGTGTGTGTGTGTGCGTGCGTGTATGTGCGTGTGTGTGGGTGTGGGAGAGACAGAGAGAGAGAGAGAGAGGGGGAGAGAGAGAGAGAGAGGGATAGAGAGAGATAGGGAGAGGGGAGGGAGTCAGACAGGACCTGCAGGAGCTGCAGGAGTTGCTGGAGCTCTCCATGCGCGGTCCCGGCTCCCCGTATGTCCGAGCCCGGAGCGGCTCCAGGACCATGCAGCTGCTCGGCGCCGCGGCTCTGCTCCTGGTCTTCTGCAGCGCAGGTACGAACCCTGGAGACGGCGCTCAGGTGCTGGGACCGTGGATGTTTCTCTTGAATAGGTGCGCAGGTGTCGTTTTGGAGGAGGCGCTGGGGCTGTGAGAAGGTACCAGGTGCTTGGGACGGTGCTTGTAGCGCACCTGAGAAGGTGCGCAGGGAGTGCGCACGGGTTGGAGCGCATCCTCTGCATGTGTCCGGTGCATGTCTCCCCCCCCTGCAGAATCCAGTCGAGGGTCCAGTCCTGCGTCACATCTGTCAGGGTCATTTAGACACCCGGACATTTAGATGCCAAACCTTAAAACTGTCGGAGAAGCTGCTCCACTCCGCTGAGCTGCTGCGCTCCGGCGGGTGCGTAAAAACCGCAGCGTCCAAACCAAACCAGCTGAATGTTGTTTGTTCTAGTCTCTTATACTGTACACCTGCTTTAGTGGTTGTGGCACACTGTAGATCAGCATTTCTCAGGCTTCTGTTTGAGCTGTTAAAATAACTAAAACAGTGCAATGCATAAAGTGTGAAATGCTAGAGCAGGTTTTAAAAGGACATGTTACGATGTACAACCTTTCACTGTCAGATCTGCTGGAGTGGGAGTGTAAAGTCATCGTGGGACCTGCAAAGTCACCACTCCTAGAGGCGCTAAATCAGTTTGATTGATTGATTCTCAGAGTCAATAAATCAAAAGGTTTCACGTTTTTTCCAACTGGTTTCTTTAAAAGGTCAGCTTCTCGTTTCAGTCTCTGTGGTCCTGTGAGGAGGAAGCTTTTCTGGACTTGTTTCTGAGCAAATTATGTTAAAATACTCTATTACAAAGAGGAAACAAGGAAGTTGAGAAAAATATCCAAACTTTCAGTGTGAGATGTGTTGGACTAGGAGTCTAAAGTCAAAGTGTGGGACTAGTAGAGCGTGTGGTTTCAACCACACTACCACTACCACCACTACTTAAATCTCTCTGATTACTTGATCTGTTGACAGTAAAAATCAATAAATCCAAACAGTTCAGTTATTTAATCCGTTCCAGCTCCTGAGTTTAAATTATTCTAAATAGCATCTTATGTTTGGTTGTAGCCACAGTGCCAGAAAGAAGACACGTGTTTCTCAGGCTTTCTTTGAGATGTTTCAGGCTTGAAATACTCAAGCTGAAATGCTCTTAATACAAAGAGTAGGAGTGGAGGGAATACATACTGTATTACATGATGTGAATGTATTAGACATCTAGAAGTCAGTCCAAGTGGAAACAGTTGTCTTTGTCCTTCTAGTCACACTCTATTCATGATCTTAGCAACTTACTCATTTTGTGTTTGCAGCCTGTCAGTCATAAATCAAAGAAAGTTTTACTTTAGTTAAATTTTGAGGCTCTTTTTCTTTGTGGATGTGTTTAATCCTGCAACAAATGCTCCATCGGTTCTCATTTATTCCTCGGCCCGTATCAGTTCTGAAACTGCTGCCAGAACAAATGGGTCTGAATCTCATTTCCCTGAGTTCTGAAGGACACTCGCCGTGGCAAACGTCTCTGTTAATGTGTTGCAGAGGACGAATAATCAGCCGTCAAAGCAAGGAAGTGATGCAACGTTGCAACGAGTGCGGCAGCAGCAGCTCAAACGCAGACTAATCATCGAGCGTGTCCGTCACGTCCATAAGGAACCAGGAGACTAGAGTTTTGAACAAAATGAAGCCAAATTTCATTCAGAGATGGAAATGTTTTTAATTCATGACTTGTGGATCGAATATGCGAAATCAGTGTGTGTGTGTGTGTGCTTGTGTGTGTGTGTGAAGGAGAGAGGGAGAGAGTGTAACAAGCAAAACTTTCTTGCTGGAGTGATTACAGTATGAATCATCAGGTCCAGACAGTGTTGGATCCCTTTATGCAATATTCTAGCAATTTCCATTGATTTCATGTCATAAATACCACTGTGTGTGTGTGTGTGTGTGTGTGTGTGTGTGTGTGTGTGTGTGTGTGTGTGTGCTGCAGGCCTGGCCCTGCAGATCCAGTGCTACCAGTGTGAGGAGATGACCAACGACTGCTCCACGCCAGACTACATCGTCAACTGTACGGTGAACGTGCAGGACTCGTGTCAGACGGAGGTGTTGGTGAAGGAGGATGGTGAGTCCTGTCTTCAGCTGCTTCTCCTCTGTGTCTGTCTCTGTGTGTGTCCTCTCAGAGCAGAGCGGACCGGACGCTGAGTCCAGAGTCCCAGTAGATGAGATTGTATTGAAATCTCATTTCGAGGAGGGGGTGTTTTTGCCTTCAGAAGACAGGAAGGAATCGGGGAATCAGAAAATTAGACATCCAAGAAGAGTCAGGTTTATTGTTGATGTAAAGCAAGAAGATTCCTGGTTTGATTGAAGGCCTTTCTGTGAGGGTTATGCATGTTCTCACTGTGGCTTTTCTCCAGGTTTCCTCCCACAGTCTTAGAAACATGCATGTTTAGGTTGAATGGAGACTCTATTTTACCCCTGGGTTTTAGAAAGGGCAAATGTGATGTGTTGTCAGTTCGTTGTGCTGCCCCCAGGTGGCCAGAAAGCAAGATGAAAGCGCCTCTGTCCACCTAGGGCAGGTTAATAACAGCGCATTTTAACCTCTGATTCGTGTTTTTCTGTCGAGACTCTGGGTTGAGAAAGGAAACGGCACATCTGCCGTGCAGGATAAGCATCTAAAAGTGAGAGTGTTGCCACATTTTGAGGCGGCTGCAGGGGAGTTGTTTGCATTTCCAGCTTCCGCCACTTCTGCAGAGAAGCCAGACTCCCAGCTGCTCCTTTCCAACAGCAGCCGAGGAAATGAACGGCTCCACTCTCATCTGAGCAGAGAGTCAAGCACGTCGTGCTGTGTTCACTCGCACTCCTGTGTGACCGTGTGTGTGTGTGTGTGTTTGTGTGTGTGATGAGCTTCAGAGCTGCTCAGGGTGTTTCCCCTGCCTTTGCCCTAAGCAAGCTGACAGTACAGTGCACGTATAAAAGAGTATAGTGTGTTATTAAGGGTGTTCTGAGCTACGTTGTTGTTGTTTTCCAGGTGAAATTTGTTTTGCATATTTATGTTGTTCTTGGTTAGTGAGAACATGAGCTCGGTGCGGGCAGCCTGGTCTCTCCTGAAACTTCAGCTTCTGGTCCTCACATGTTTGCAGGTGTGGCAGAGCAGCGCTGCCATTTCAGGCTCCGTCTCTGCTGTGTTTATGTGCTGCAGACGGTGACAGGTCACTCTCTGTTTTCACAGCCAGGCAGAATTAGGGGTCGTTTCTATCCTCGTCTCCCCCCATCCCTCCCTTCCTCCCTCCCTCCCTCTCTTTCTCTATTGCTGATGAGTAAAAGCAATAAGCTCTTGTCTTTGGAAATGTGGCTCCCAATCCAGAGGGCAGGAGAACGGAGCCACAGAGTTGACAGTTCCTTAATAAGAAAATTTCCGCCTGAATGCTCGTGAACATCTCGGCCTTTATCTGCGGGCGTTATCGTTGTGGCTGCTCTGCATGAGGAGAGGGGCTCCTCCTCAGCTGACCACACCTCCACGCTGCTTCACATGCAACACATATTCACATATATATGTTCACAGTTGCTCACCGCCTCCGTGCTGTGTGCTCAAGTGATGAGAACAGGGAGCGCACTGATTCTTCCTAAGTGTGCTTGTGCTGTGATTGCCTCTATAATGCACAGCTCTATAATGTAAATGTAAAGAAGAAAAAAGAGCCGAAGCTGAAGTGGGGTAATTATCTGTCTCTCGGCTAAAAGATGAGTCTCAGTGCATCCTGGAGGTCGAAAAAAAACCCCTTGGAAGGTTGAATGGAATAGCTATCCTACTAATATTTATCCTACTGTACTTCTCTGGTCTTTCCATAAAAGCTATGGAACCTTGGTTTCATCAGAAATGCCTCAGATGCTATTTTACTGCTATTTTAGAAAGACTATTTTGGGATATTCCAATATTACAGTCTTTGTTTTCACAAGTTGGGTGCCTTGTCATGCTTATGTGACAACCAGCGCTTTGTCTCTGAATGGTCATGTAAATGATCACGTGACTTTACAACCTAACTTAGCAACTTTAACTTTAGTGGTAACTGGAGCTTTGCTGCAGCTATGGAGTGATACATCCACATCCAGCCTGATATGTTGGAGCCAGAGTCAGAGGAGGAGCCAGAGACTGAAGGAGAACCTGAGGAGGAACCAGAGACTGAGGAAGAGTCTGAGGAGGAACCAGAGACTGAGGAAGAAGTGAGGAAGAACCAGAGACTGAGGAAGAACTGAGGAGGAACCAGGAGCAGAGATGCTGACATTTCACCACAAACTAAAAAACTAAAACTGCTGCAGACTCAGTCTTGTGCCACTTGTATGTTACCTTGCCTTCCATATCTGATCAGATTCAGTTTTTTAAACTTCCATTTCAGCATCTTAAATTTTCATGTGAATCAGGTTGCGATGGTGTTTTTGGACATGCCATTCATAATTCAACAAAGCTGAGGTTTCACATTCTAGGTGCCCTCTAACTTTGTTTTATGGCTCCAGGTTGAAAGTCAGAGCGGGGAGATCACGCTCAGGTGATGGCTGTGTGAGAGACAAGCCGGGCTTTCTGCAGCTGCCCCTCTTCTATTACTGTCATCACGGCTCCCCCCTGATTATGCCCGGGGGAAATGATAAAAGAGCGCGCTCTTCCCTCTGCGAAGGGCCGCTCCTCTGCCTCTGTCTGAGAGGAGGGATGATTGCCACGCTCCAGCGGGCCACCTTTCATTTCAACGTCCTCTGCACTTTCTTTCTTAAAAGAGGGGGCGTAAGACGGACGCTGATGAGGGTTATGAAAATGGCCTCGCTCTAATTTCGAGCAGGCAATTTTCGGGGGAGGGTGACTAAATTAATGCTGTAATGCACAAAAGCAAAACACCGTGGAAGCACAGGATATCGAACATTTTGTCATTTTCTCACACCGTCTGTTTTAAAGCAGCGCTAATCAATGCTTTTATATTGGCAATTTATCAAATCGCGCTTGTCTAGATGTACTCTGTATAAATGATGGTCCTTGTGACCTGACGTTCTTGAAGGTGATGTGAGTGCTGTTGATGTCTGGCCAGGAAGAAAACATCCCGAAGTTTCTTGTGAACGTGTCAGCAACACTCCAGGAGATACAGAGGCAGAGTAGTGGACCTCCAGAGTCAGTAAAAAATAGAAAATGCAAGTCCTGAAATGAAAAAAAAATGTGTTTCTGTGTCTGTGGATGAGCAACAGAACAATGACTAACGAGTCTGTCCATCCATCATCTCAGCTGCTTTATGCTCACTGGTGTCACAGGGTCTGAAGGCAGACAGGTCCAGCAGAGAACACACACACACACACACACACACACACACACACACACACACACACTGTTCACTCTCTCACTCACTCCTAGGAGTCTCCACTCGATGTAGTTTTGGAGTGTGAGAGGAAACTGGAATACCTGGAGAAAACCCAGGCAGACATGAACTACTTAACAATAGCAAATATGTTAAAATAAAAAGATTACAAATAATAATAATAATAATAATCCGATGTGTTCCCCAGTTGAGCTGCTACAGGCACTGGTGGTGCACAGGTGAACAGGTGTTAAACAGCTGGTTGCTGACTGTGCAGGGTCGGCCCAAGGCATAAGTGAACTGAGGAGCTGCTTTTGAACACATTAAACATTGTTGAGGAAAAAGTTGATTTAATTCATAGTTTAATGTTTGTATCAGTAGTAGGAGTCCAGGGAGTGGCCTCAGGTGACATCCCAGTCACAAGGAGCGTTCAGGTACCATTTTAACCAAAGAGAGCCAAAGAGAGACTTTAGATTTCTGGGTTTTGATTTGGTGGTTCCTGTGCATGAAAGGATGTCTAGTGAGATTTATTGTGACCAGCGAGTGAGAGGAGAGGAAATCATTTTCCAGGAACCAAAAATGGACGGGCAAAAACAAAATCTCAGAGAGATGAAAATGGAAGAAACATAATGCTAACGCCGCTGCTTCTTCAGAAAAGTGGGGAAGAGGCAAGTGTGTCAGACAAAACAACTTCACAAAGAACAAGTGAGAAAACAAATGAAGATGCACAAAAACAACAGGTGTTCATCCTCTTTGAGCATCCAAACAAATGTGTTTGTGATGCTGCCCAGATTCAGCAGCCTCCTCACGCGGCTGATATAAATGCTTAATGCGGCCCAGATGAGTTTGTCTCAGCGTCTGTCTGCTCCTCGGGGCCGTCTCCGCCTCCGGGCTGGACCACGGTCACCCCACAGAGCGCACCTGATCACTGGACCCATGATGAAACAAATAAGCGTAATGATTCGTCTCGCTCTCATCCCCGAGGCACTCGTCTGGAAAGCCAAACAATAGCAGCCGACGTGACTCGGGGCGGCTCGTGCTGCAGGCCGCTGCGATCAGAGGTGATGAATAACATCGCAGCCACCGAGCACAAGATTCAGTCCTGGTTTCACGTGTTAAGAAATGGACAAGTCGACTGAATGGGAACTTTATTCCGGCCCAGAGAGTCCCCATCTCAAGTGTCTGTAAACAGGGAATAAATCTCAAGTTGTTTCACATTAACAGTAAAAACACTGCAGTAAGAGGCTGTAATATTACTAATTAGTATTACATTAGTAATCCAAGTCCAGAGGAGTCAGGAGCAGAATGGAGATGAACTCCAACCTGAAGACAACAGACGGATCAGACAGTGTCTTAACTATGTTCATGTTCCCAGGCCTCTGTCTGCAGGCCGCCTTGTTCTGACTCATGTTTTACCTCCACATCCAGGTGTTAATCCAGCTCAGACACACACACGCACACACACACGCACACGCACACACACACACATGCAGGAGAGGGGGAGGGACTTGTACAAGGGTGTGTTTGAGCGGCGACTTCTTGGCTTATCTAAATGAGCTTTTTCATTTCAGAAAAGTTAATTTACTGTATCAGGTAAAGCGGAAATGAGAATGTGTTTAGTCACAGCAGTTTAACGTCCGCTCGGTTAGATGGAGGGGGCGGCGCGTGGCGGCGGCTGCTGAGAGCTGTGAGGTGTGTGTTGTGTTTGTGTGAAGGATGTCAGCCCGCCCGGCTCCTCTTCACTCAGCCTCGTGATTGACGCCGAGCAGAGAAAGTTTTGTTTTCCTGGACTCCGGTGAAAGTGTTGAAGCTGTAGCCCCGCCCCCCTGTGATGTCACGACATGCAGAGGAGTAGCCATGGTGACATGTCCGTCAGAGGAACGCATCAATGCAACAAAAACTGATCTATACGTTGTTGAGGACACAGTACACTCTAAAACTAAGAGGAATTACCAGTTAGTCATAAATTATGAATGAAATTACACATTTCTTAACATAAATTAAAAAAAGAGTTGCGAAGCACTGTTTACATTGTAATTTGATTGTTTTTCAATACATGAAATGCATACATTTTCATTCATCATAACAAAAGATGCAGCTTCATCTCACTTAAATAATAGTCCATTGAATTTAATCAGGTCCATGAAATGCCAGTAAAATGGTGAAAAATAATGATCTGTGATAAAGTCCTTAAATACGTTACTTTGAAGCCATCCAATAGAGCCGGGAAGCAGAAGCAAAACCTTTCACAGCTGTTTGGAAATTTGATTTGTGGTGATTTTAATTGTCCTCAGACGTTCAATAGAGCCTCAGAAGATCGACAGATATGAAGCAGGAACGTCTGCCCTGTTCCAACATGGCTGCTCCTGGGACACATGCTGGAGAGGCCAAACTCTGTGTAGTTCTATATCACTGCATTATGGAGAAAAATGAAGATTTTTCAGTCTGGCCGATTTGACCTATGTACTGTATAACCCGATGTTGTGGAGTTCTTGTAGTGGAGTTTGTTCCCACATCAGGTAAAAACCCCTGGATGTTTTCATATCTGAAATGATTCTCCTCCTCCATTTGTTTTAATTACGGGTCACAGGTTTGTGTAACGAACCCGCAACTGTTCCTCCTCGACGTGATGCAGGCTCTCAGGACCGAAAATAGCCGGCTTTTAATTCTGTCGTCCCCGCTGACCGTTTTTCTGGCTGACACCTTTATGCCCGCTCGTATACCAGCCGCCACCTAATTCCACTGCTCAGTCAGGTTTGATTTAGACGGATAATAAACCGCGCCGAGCGTCCCACACATAACTAACCCCCTGAAACAGTCTCTGATGGGGGGAGCGCACGCACAAACACTGCGAGGGACAAATGGACTTTTCAGAACAGGGCCGAGCACGGAGGCCCGGACGCCGGGCGAGACGGCCGGCTTCATTAGCGGCGTTAAGACGAGGCTTCGAGCAGCGATCGAGGCTGCGGAGACACTCAGACGTATTGGACGCAGCCGAGCGTGGCGGTTCTCATTAGGCTGGAGAGAGCAGGTTCTTTCCCCCCTTCTCTCCATAAATTAACTCCACCACAGCGTGATTCAGATTGAAGGTGCTGAATCTCCCACACAGGAGTTAAATTAAATCCTCAGACGTTAGAAGGCGGGCGTCTCTGCTCCGTGCACCTGGCTCCCTCCGCAGGTCCAGATGTTCTCCAGGGTCCAGATGTTCTCCAGGGTCCAGATGTTCTCCATGTGAGGCTGACCAGCACCGGGAAGGTGTCGGAGCACAGTAGTCACAATACTCATTAGCTCCAATGGGCCTGAAAGACCCCGAGAAACAAAAGATGACAAAGAACGTTCTTTCAAGGAGGCTTCTGATATAGAAATGTTTCAAATTTGACTTTAGGCAAAGTTTATGTTATATATTGTGACACTGGGCCTGGTAGAGAGCAGAATATCTGTATTTGTTGTTTGTTTTAATTACTGGTTTGCAGGGCTGATTGTTTACTTAGTCCCAAGGCAGTTTATATAACAATCACCTGTCACGCAGGCCCAGTGTTGTAATATTACAATAAACAAACAGAAGCAGCCTCTAAATATAGTCTGATTCACATATGTGTTCCAGGCATGTTGTACTTACTTTCCTTAGTTTCCTTAAAAACGTGCTGACTGGCAGGACCGGCAGGACCGGACCACACCTACAAACACAACTATGTAAACTATGTAAATCTGTGTTAGCATTTTCATTAACAGATCTTTTATCAACGCTTTTTTTAGGATTCTTAGAGTGATCTAATATTGCAACCTTGGCAACAGCTTTCCCTTTTCTTCCAGCAGTGTCTTGATATTTTCATCATGCACCTGAGACATGATGAGTCATTTCATCTATAATAAATACTTGATTGATTCTGACTTTCTGATATCAACCCACCATTTATTACCTGAACATTTAGCACAACGTTGGAAAAAAACAAACAAAAAAAACAAGACTCTTTGAAAGCTTTCTGTTCAATTAGGTTTAAACAATGAGAGGTGTGAAGCTGCTGGGGCTGAAACAAATAAGCCGAGCTAATATAATCCAGCGGTTTCAGGCCTCAGTGAAGCTTTCGTGAAGTGAGTGCTAATGAGCGAGTGTGCAGAGGTGCAGAGGCGGTAACAACGAGTCTGTGACGACTGGTGAGCGATGGTTCGAGGAGAGAGAAGCCGTCACGTCCGTCTCGCCTTCAGCCCGACTGCTGCCGCTCGCTCTGTTTTCCAATCACAGCTGCAGATTAAAACCATCAGATTACGCAGCAAAGCGGAGGATTTTCTCAGGATCCTCAGCCAATGCACGACAAGCTCCTCCCCGGGCTCATGTCTTTGGTGGTTTTTGCAGATATTTGTAATATATTTCTTTACTTTTCAAGCTGTGGACTCTATACTGTTTGCAAGGTTAAGGAGTGAAGGTGAAGGTGAAGGAGTGAGCGAGGTATGATTCTCCAGGACCTTTCCCAGGATATTTTCCCAGCACCACCAGGGACCTCCACTGGTATAACTCAATCTGCAGCTCCTCAGGTGGATCTGCCGATCTGGTGACGAGAAGATCTCGTGTCATATCTACGGTTTCCTCAGTAAAATGTCGGCCTCCTTCCATTGATTTCGGCTCTGAGTGGAACCTACAGGCTCTTAGTAAATGATTCTGAGATGTGGATTATTACAGCCGGTGGAGTTTCTCGAATGGATGCTTTTCTGAGGAGCTTTGGAAATTGAAAGCAGTCACTGGAAACCGCTCTGGATAAGGTTGTTTTCAGGTTGTTTTCAGGTCTTTTCACCAAACTTGAGAGAGGGCAACCATGTGTGCACAGGTTTGTTTCAAAGTCAAAGTCAAAAGTCATAAAACCCAATTACGGACATAAACACGTCCATCACACAAACTATGGATCTGTAAGCTTGTCTTCCCATGTTTCTATGTCAGGAAGGAGATTATAAATACTGTATGAGTGTAGTAAGAAATGCACTGTGGGCATTATTCTCTCTAGCATGTCAACAGGAACATGAATGGAATGAGACTCATGTCTGAGGCATATATGTAGTAATCATTCAGTATTCAGACTGTTGTTGTCCATGTGAGCAGAGCCTCAGCCCTGCTACCTGGACCGGTCTGGGGACTGCTGCCTCAGCGTTTCTCCTCAGCCTCTTCATCTGTATTTGCGGGCGACTCCTCTCTGTTTTTCTCTGTGCTGTTTTGTTCTGCTCGGTCTTTGAGATGCCAGCCTCAATCCCGTCCAGACGTTTGAGGCTGAAAGCTGCTGCTCTGCACCCCAGCCAGCAACCAGCAACCAGCTGAATCAAAGTCGACATGATGTGTTTCTGCAGAAATCACAGACCTGTTGAAGTTTTCTCTCTCTTCAGCTGAGATCTTTCTTCTTCTTCTTCTCCTTTAGCACAAAAAGATGTGGTTGGGTGATGAAAGTTCTCCTAATGTCTGGTTAAAAATCTTCAAAAGTCTGCTCTGAAGTTTGACTTTTATCTCTGAAATCTCCATGTACCACACCTGAAACCGTGCATTTAATTTTCTTTTACTTTTTAAATCTATTTTTTGAACTATTTCCTGTTTTTGTAGTCCATGTTTACTTATTTACACCTCCTGTTCAAATGCATATTCCCCTGCATATGACCTAATACATCTTACCAGATCTCATCTTATCTCATAGGTGTTTCGAGCCCATTTTGGGGGGTGCAAGACCACCCCTAAACTTGACCCCCTACATTTTTTAGAAAAGTGTCAAAATCATATGGTACTTGGTTGAAATGTAACATTTTAACAGCAAAAACACACCAATGTTATGCTTTTCTCTCAGAAATGTGGGAATAAAGTTGCATTAAAATGTGAAAGTGAAACTTCTCTTGCCTGGCCGGCAGCTCTCTGGGTGCTCAGCACCTCTAAACCTCTGGTCCTAGAATCGCCCCCGTCTCATCTTGTGGCCTCCAGCATATCCAGACAGGGTTGCAGACAAGTGCAACGCAAACTCTTTATTCTGGACTGAATTTAATCTTCAAATTGTTTTTTTGGGTGCATCGAGAAACACAAAGGGAATAGAAGTCATCAGAAAAGAGAGGCTTAATTTTGCCTAAATCTCACGCCTTCATTACACCAATTTTATGCAAATCTCTTAGAGGCACAAAGCAGAGTTAAGTGTTGTGGCTGCAGAATGAGCACCAGCCCAATTACACATAGATGTTGAGCTGTTTCCCTTTAACTTTGGTTCGCCTTGATGAAAGAGTGGATCCTATTTATCCCTAATTACATGGCCGGGTCTCACTGCTCCTCCCTTTGTTCGCTCTCTCTCTCTCTCTCTCTCTCTCTCTCTCGCTCTCTCGCTCTCACCCTCTCTAACACACTGTAATCCTCTCATTACCAGCCTAATGCGCCCGTGTGTCTGTGTCCTGCGTTTCCAGGGATTCACTACCGCAAGTCGTGCGCCTCCTCGGGAGCCTGCCTCATCGCGTCCTCCGGGTACCAGCAGTTCTGCACCGGGAAGCAGAACTCGGTCTGCATCACCTGCTGCGAGACGTCGCTCTGCAACGGCCCGCGCCACAAGAAGCGGCCGCAGCCGTCCGCCGCCTCGCCGCTGCCAGCGCTGTCTGTCTACGCCCTGCTGGTGCTGAGCTCCGCCCTGTGCTGACGCTTCACACTCACTGTTCACACTCCCACTGTTCACACTCCCACTGTTCACACTCCCACTGTACACACCCAGTGTTAACAAACTCTGTTAACATGGAAGGAGAAAGCTCCACAGGTCGGACCGGGGCAGGACTGGATGTTCTGTGAGGCATGGGAGCTCCGTACAGTGTTTTATCTGTGACTTCTCAGCTTTATGATGTAGCTTGATCCCACCCCCCCCCACCTCCCATAACACACACACACACACACACACACACACACACACACACACACACACACTCATGCTTGGCCATCCCGTGTCGGGGATGGTGGGCGTCCTGTGGCTGCTCGGCCGGGCAGCAGGTGGCTCCGTCTCGTCTGCTTTTGTTTACTCGCATCACAAGGTCAAACGAGACGTGTCGGACGTTCAGATCCATCGTCTGTTGTCAGAGCTCCGCAGAATAAATACAGTTGTGCTTACGAACTCACACACCCCCCCCCCCCACCCTACTCTCCCCGCAGCAGAATTCATGGCACAGTGACAGATCTTTTTTTTTTCTCCTCGCAGAAACATTTATTTAGGGACAGATGAAACCGTTTTGTTCAAATGTGCTTTCAGGCTCTGTTTCCACAGCTGTGACTTGTCCGATTGTAATTGATGTGAGTGTATAAACAGTTGGAGATTGTGTGTGCGTGTGAGGTCTGCAGAAAGTTTCATCTAGGGTCGCACTGACTGTGCCGGATGCCGCAAAGAGGAAACAACTGCGGAAAAGGAGAAACTATGAGTTTGAGTCTCCTTTGAGTTCAAAGTGAGGAAGTAGAGCTTCTGTTCTACGAGTCACTCAGATTAGAGCAACAAAGATTTGTCAGTTCTGTTCTTGAAAAACACAAACAGCTTGAGCTGAAATATTTTCTCCAAAAAATGAAATCAGACTGATTCAAGATGCATAACGAGGAGTAAGGTTTGAGTTTCCAGAGAAAAGAAGATCAAAACCTGATGATGAGACCAGAACTGAGACATCCACAGAAAAGCGAAAGAGCAGAACGAACTCTGGAACTGTGTGTGATATAACTTGGAACCGTAATGAGTGACATTTATTTTGCTGTATTTATGAGCTGAAATGTACATGTACAACAGGGATGCTGTCAAACACTCGTATGAGACTTGAGAGATAAACCTAACCTGCTCAGCTGGTTAAAAAAAAACAGCACATAACAGCCACATTACATTGTTGGAGATGCTTATCACATTGTGTTCATTTCCCTTTGGGATGAATGTGTGAGGGGTGCTGTACGGCCTTTCTGGGTCGCTATAGATGAGGAGCCTGCTGTGCACTCCAAGAAACTGGCACATATGCATCCTGCTTCTGGGGACTTGTTCTTCTTCTGTAAAATCTTTTTCCAACTTTTCCACATCCTGTGAGCGAGGCGTCTCAGCGGGGAGTCCCATCCAGCCTGAAGCTGCAGCGTTCTGCGTTCATGTCGCCTCCTCGCTTTTGTTTCCGGGCTCACGGCGTTCCGTTAAACTGTTCGCCATTCGTTAGATTTCAGTCTCCGATGTTAAGTCTGCGTCTGTTCCCAGAAACGTGTTGGTCTCTGCACTGGGACTCTGAGACGTTGGAGCGTTTGAGGCGATTCCTGAGTCACTCTGCTCGGATATGGCGGGCAGAGGCGTTCTCCCCCGCTCCTCCTCCCCCTCCCCCTCCCTCTGCGGGGGGCCGGGGGGGCCGGGGGGGGCCCGGCCAGCCCGGCTGCGGCGCAGCGATCGCAGGAGCAGCGGCTGCAGCGAGCGGCGGGACGCGGCCTGCGAGCTCTGCAGCACTCGCTTGTTGACGTGCTGGATGGTGAGGCGGCAGCGCAGCACCTGCAGGAAGACCTGGCGGAACTGCCTCGAGGACAGGTTGTAGAGGAAGGGGTTGATGACGGAGCTCAGGTAGAAGAAGGTGTCGGCCACCGGATGCAGCGCCACGTAGCTGCGGAAGTAGGCCAGGCTCCACTGGGACTTGGGCACGGCGGCCATCATGAGGCGACGGATCTGGTTGGGAAGCCAGCAAACCATCAGGGATCCCACTATGAGCCCTGAGGGACAGAAACACAAGACATGGAGAGGAATGTCTTCTTTTCTTTTCTTTTCTTTCACTTTTATATCTCCTTAATACAGGCAGACATGAAAACATGTTCATGTACTATGATGTTTCGCTTACTAACAAAACTGCAATTCACTTCCTGTCTGGCGTTCCTATCACTGTCATGTTGTCCATGAACAGCCTAGCAGAACATCTGGAACAGGAGGAAACGGCTCGTATTGTTCTGTGTAGAAGACACTGAATCTGGTTCGGCTATAAGCAACAGACAGATGAAATCTCTGAGCAGTGAACTGAATAAACATCTGTCTGGAGCCACTTTATATCCACATGGTGGTGCAGGGGTCTGCTGGACTGTCTGCCGTCAGTCATAGGGCCGAAGGCGGGGAATACACAGTGGACTGGCTGGAACACACACACACACACACACACACACACACACACACACACACACACACACACACACACACACACACACACACACACACACACACACACACACACCTGCAAGTCACACTCACACCCAGCAGTATTAAGTCCTAAACATGGGGAGGAAGAACCTGGTGGTAATGATAATGCTATGATATTAATCATATTAATGATTAAAGATGATGCATTTCCAACTAATTTCCATTCAATTTTTTCAATTTTATTTGTCGACTCATTTGAAAGTTGTGATATTCACATAATTTTGGACAAATAACGGGTGGATTTTCCAAAAATCCAGCCCCGTCAGAACTTTATAACTTATGAACTTTCAGGTCTGTAGTGAGGGCCGGTCAGTTCCCAGACAACAGGAGGGTTGAAAACGCTGTCTGCTCATGACTGGACCACCCATGACGCACACCTGTGTGACCAGGTGTACGTGTGGTGTAAGTCGCTGCAGGTGCCTCGGACTAAATGCTGAACCCTGCGTGAGCGCTTCAGGAACGCCTCCCTCCCCACAGCGAACGCCGGTGCATTGACCTTGCGGACGCAGGACGGTGTTTGCTAAACTAAACCCGTTAGTCACAAGCTCACAAACACATCCGCATTCTCTAATCTGCTGTTTGTCCTCCGATTCCCCTGCAGCGCTCCTAATGGGAATTACACAGACTCTCAGGCCTCACGGAGCTATCCGGGCGGAGACATCGCTTCCTGCTGTGGAACGCAGATATCAACACATTTATTTAGAGAAGGAAAGTCCAAGGCTGCCGCGGGAATTATTCACCCCGGTGTCAGTGGAGGAGAGAGGAAAAAACCAAACAAAAACGAAAACAAAAGTGAGCAGCTTTCATCACAAAGAAGCAAATATGGCTGGGAGAGAAATGCCTCTCCATGCTTGTTTACATGCAGACGAGCCTCTTACTGCCCGCGTTTATTGCTCCTGACAGCAGCAACATAAAGATCTCAGTGTTTCTGTTGTGATTCTGGCTCTGTGCTAATGTGAAGCGTCAGCCGGCTTTGATCGCTGCATTCCGTGCCTGAGTTTCCTGATTCAGAGACGCAGGAGTACGAATTCAGGGCTGCAGCTACCGCAGACAGCCGGGGATCAGGGACGCCTCCACAGTCCGCCTGTGGACCCTTCAGGCCATTTAATCAACCTGAAGAGCGCCTTAAGGAGCTGTGCTTCTAGACTAGTATAGGTTCTGTCTAATACTCTGAAAGATATGGTAAATGTTGTGGCAGATGTCTGTAAAATGCATCTTTGGGCAGTTTTTAGAATAGATTCAGAAGAGATCATCACCTCATGGTCATTTTAAAGGGGACACAATGGATTACAGGCTCTTCCTGGCCCAAGACGTACATCAATCACATATGGATTTAACATTTCGATATGGGGTGAATCTGGACCAAGACATAATGTCATGTACACATAGGAAGTAAACCATCCTGCCCCTCCACCTCCAAAATAACATAACACCTGCCTCTGTGTAAACCAGAGGACCCGAGCCTCTGGATTCAGTGAGACGTGATAAAATCTTCCCCTACAAATATGCTCAGAGAAATAAAGAATAAAGAATCCATTTTACCTCACCATTAAACCTGTTTAAACTATATATACTCTTATATTGGTACTGCATTAGTAGTATTAATTAGTACATGGCAAATAACAGCTGCTTCATGTTTGAAAAAGTTTAAGAAAGTTTGAAAGATCTAGAAAAAAATATACAACTGAAAAGTGCCTACAGACAGCAGGTTTACAGGCAGTTTGATAGATGAAGTAATTTGCAAGTAGTAACTACAGCAGAACTACAGCAGAAACATTATTATGAGTATGATATTGCTCCTGATGGAAGGAGATGGAAGCACAGCTGATCTTGGGTTTGTTATTGCACATCTGAGTGTCCTATCCTGTTGAAGGCGCCAGTGTGTCCAGATGCAGCCTGGCTGTTTGGTTCCTGGACACTCATAGTCTCATTATTTCTGCATGGTTTTGCTCTTTATGTCACTTGCAAAAACACATATTTTCTCCATCCTAAAATGGCCAAACACAGCTGCAGCGCGGGGTCAGAGGTCGCTCCATCGGGCTCGGCCACAGCGGCGCCGCCCTGCAGGCTGTCAGACCTGGCACACACACACCTGGACCAGGCCCAGAGGCTGTCTACCAGCGGGAGCCAGAGGTAAATAAAATGTTGGACCTGGGACAAAATACAACTCTGTTAACTCCAACACGCTCTTTTTTCCCAAGCAAAACACCTGCTCTGCTTGCACACATGCTTGCACACCAGCTCAGGTACAGACCCAAATAATAACCACCACAACGAGAGCTCTCAACCTCTCAACCTTTGTGCAGCCAAGCAGTGGAGGGTCTCTGCTCTATGCAGATGATGTGGTCCTACAGCAGTGACCATGCTGGAGCTCTCACTGACACATTTTGCAGGTGGGTGTGAAAAGGTCTGGATGAAAATGAGAAGCTCTGAGTCTGAGGTAAACCTCAGATGCTTCCTGAGTGTTCCTGTCAGGTCCATCTGGAAGGAGATCCAGAGGGAGAACCAGGACATTCTGGAGAGATGACAACACCTCGAGGTCCTCCTGGAGGAGCTGGTGGAGGGGGTCGAGCAGCAGGGTGTCCAGGCTTCACTGTTTAAACTGATACTATAAAGACCTGGACCCAGACATATGGGTAAAGACAGAAACAGACACTTGTAGGAAGTGCAGAAAGTGTTTCAACAAAAACGATAATGGCTTGTAATGCACGATTCATTAAGTTTAGTTGCTCCCAATCGATCATGAATCTATGTCATGGGTCAATGCTGCAGGACACACATTAGAGTTAATGGCAGAGTCCGATTACATTTTTTTTTTTTACAAAGCAATAAAGCAAGAGCAGAGAAAGCAGATGGAGAAAGTGCATGAAAATGGAGATTAGAACGAGTTATGAGGATGACGAGAGAACAAAGGAGGAGAGGGAACAGGATGAGAATACAGATGCACAGCGTGAGAGGTGAAATCACCTCAGTCGGCCTGCCTGTGATTCATCTTCCCTCTGAAAACACTCTGAGCCGCAGAATGATTATAACCGGGCACCATGTCTGTAGCTGTAAAATGGATCAATCAGCTGGGTCAATACCTGTCAGAAGAACGGTTCTTTTACTTTCTCTGTTTGTTTGTTTTTCAGACTGTTTTGGGCCTTACAGCGAAGCTTAGACGAGCTGGAACCAGACCGAGGAGCAGAAAGCCGAAGGTGTGATCCATGAAGTTTTCAATTAGACGTAGAGCTGGTCAGCTGACAAAGCTGTCAAACTCTGACGTCTTCATTGTCATATATTAAAATTCCACTTTCCATCGTCTAAATGTGTTTCTATCATTACTATTTGGTTTTATTGCCGTATGAAATGACTTTGACTGATTGATCGATGCTTGCCGCTGATTGACTGCTTAGCCACTTCAGCACAAATTTGCATATTGTCAGACATGGTTTATTAATGTGAACCACAGAGGGACCTGGGCAGCACTCTCCCCTCAGCTCTGCTGGTCTCTGCAGCTTCTAAAAAGTCCATTTTTATCCCACTGTACAGGCCTTCGATGAAAACCTGCCATCTTGATAGATTACACCACCTGTCCTGATGGAGATATTATCAATATCACACACGCCACTGATCCAGGTTCAGTCAGGCTGGAGGGGAGGGAGACGATGCATTTGGGCCTCAGTCTGTTTAAGATGTATGAAAGACATCCGGCGCAGCTTGTTACTGATCGATCTTTATTATTAGCGATCCAGCGAACAGATCGGCCGTGAAATGGCAGAATCCTTCTTTAAGACGGATTTTTCTTTGTTGTTTAGCTCTACCTGTCATCGATCGGCTCATTGATCACAGCGTGGCCGTTCGTCCTGAAAATTGCCTGAAACGTGGTCGAACGTAACTACGGACGAAATGCTTCGTCATGGTGTACGCGAGGACACTTTTCACATCTGGACCCGGGTGGAATTAATCGTGGATACTTCTGACTTTTCCTGCCCTTCATTGTGCATCAAACAGCTGTAACTTTCTACAGTTCTTCCAAATGTCGCCATCACGGTGGTTAGCACTGTGGCCTCACCGCAGGAAGGTCACTGGTTCGAATCCCGGTCACACTGAACTCTGTCTGTCTTCTCCATATGTGTTTCAGTTTTCTTTCTTCCAAAGTCCTGCATGTTTATGTCTATTAGAGACACTACGTATGAAAGAATGAGTTTATGCAACATTCTCCTTTTATTTCAGGGCTCTGAATCTTTGGCCAGGCATCATCTATGCACCTTTTGTATTTCAGGGTGCAACACTTTGGCACGCAGGTCTTTTAAGTTGTGCTTTCTAAATAAAGTGGACTGGGCTGAGCGTTGGCTGCCTTCGCCCTCTGTGAGCTGGAGGCTCCAGCACAGCCGTGCATCACAGTTAAAGTACAGAGCAGATAGGATGATGGATGGATGGACGTTATGGAGCGCACAGGGCCTTTTTTGTGATATATGCATTGGGAAAGGCTCCAGCAGGACCCTGCAACACTGTTGGGTACAAAGCAGCCAAGATAATGGATGGATGGAAACAACTTCCTCTGTCCCCCCTGAAAAAATGAACTAGAACTAAAGAAAATAATGAAGAAGATCAGACCACAACAGACCATTCTAGTCTTTTTAAATAGAGACAGTTTAACAAGCACCTTTAATATTTAGACAAGCAGCTTCAGCTGCTTATTGATCAGTAGTTTTATCTCCATCGATGCATCTTATTATGTGTGAAAGCTTCTTTTTCTTTCTTTCTTGACAGTCATCAACTCAAAGCACTGCTGTCTGAAAAGTAACTAAAACTGTAGGATGAATAACACAGAGTACAAGTACAAACTCTGACCTTGAGATGTGCAGGGGAAGTACTTACATTATTGTCAGTTAAGAATGTATTAGCCTAAATTAATAGAAGATTAATTGTATTATTTTATTTAAATCCAGCACTGCTGACATTCTAGCTAAGATAACGATGCTTGGTTAGTGTGTGTGCATGTGTGCACGCGCATGTGTGTGTGTGTGTGTGCATTTGTGTGTGTGTGTGTGTGTGTGTGTGTATGATTACCTCCGACTCACCCTCACACCAAACGTCTCAGCTCCGCAGGCAGAATGTAAACTGTCTGCTAATTGGTGGGTAATTAAACGAGGTTATTGGAGGCATGAATTGTCTGTGCCACTGTGATGGGACTGTGTGACTCCGAGCTCTGAGGCCTCGTGCAGCTCAGTGTGGGAGAACAGGGTGAGGAACTCATTCTTCCACAGTAGCATCATTAACACACACACACTGCAGGAACAGAGACCAAATAAGTCTCTGATACTGTTGATATGTTTTTGTGATTATACCTGAGGACCTGAAAAACCTTTTATTGCCAGTGGGTACATATCTCCTTTTCCTTGAAGAAACCAACGTTGTGTTTGTGGCATTTTGCTTTGGAAAGATGTGCAGATAAAAACCATCATGCACGTCATCCAGCGTCGGTCTTCCTCATCAGTATCAGAGCCGTACTGAAGCAGCAGCGTGTGGCAGTCTAGTGAGATCTGGACATATGGAGGTCGCAGATTGTGACCACTCATTTTCCAGGCACATACAGTAGGAGAACCCACAATAGATGTGACATTCTCTAGAGACACTACTATGGTCAAACGGATCATTTATCCTCATTTTCTGGTGCACACTAGACGCTAGTTTTACAAGTCCATCGTTTTGGTATTTCTGCATAAGTTCGGAGTCCTTTAATGCTTATCTTGCAGCTACATGTAGACTTGAATGATCACATGATTTTACATCCCTTGCTAAACAGCATAGCTCATCAACTTTCTCCTGAATTCTGTGGTAACTGGAGCTTTTATGCAGCAATGGAGAAATGTGTCTGTATATGTTTATCACCAGAATCAGAGGAGGAACCAGAGACTGAGGAGGAACCAGAGACTGAGGAGGAACCAGAGGAGGAACCAGAGACTGAGGAGTAATATTACATTATATTACATTGTGTCTCTGTTCAGATTTATGCTTTTTTCAATATCTCAGAATTTATTTGGATGAGGACGTGATGATGTTTTAGGACCTGCTGTCCCTAAACATCTTTTGAAGAGACAAGGTCATGTTAGTCTCTTTTAAGTAAAATAAAAAGAAGATGTACTGTATATTTAATTCATGATGACAAGATCATCTATCTCATGGTTTGAAATCCAGAGCTGCACAATAATTTCAGGTATTGAGCTGGACTAAAAGGCGCTACATGACCGCGGTCATCTCTAAACAATCCTGTTGGGAGATTTGAACAAGTCTGCATCAACATTTGATTAGTAAATCTTGTTTAGACCCAATCCCTTCAGATGTATATTTAACAGGTGAATTGAAGACTGAAGTACAAATCTGGTTAGGACACAGAGCCCAGTAACAGCATGACTATTCAGGACACATACTCTAACATGTCTCTCGCACTTGTGTCTTTTTGGAGCTTTGCTACATCCAAAACAACCACGCTCTGCGTCTGCAGAAACCAGGAGTTTCACTGAAATAATTTCAGTCATAACTCAGGAGGAACTGCTTCAAACAGAGCGCATCACCACGCCGTTTATTGCCCCTCGTACGCATCCATGATGGGAAATGGCTGCGTAGGGTTTAAAGTGAATAATCAGGAGAAGTGCAATATTTCCTGCAGTATTTATAGACGCTGCCTGACTGGAGCCGAGACTGATGCGCAGCCGTCTTCACTGAAGATTGATTTAGAGCGCACGTCATTTGTGCAAAGCATCAAACAGAGAAGAGTTTATGATGAAATCACTCAGACCTGATGTGAGTGATGAGAGAAGAGCGAGAGAAAAGGTTCCCATCGCGCATGGACATAATTATACAATATACTTTATCATATAAGACTGGTCAGGATTTTGTGACATACGTAAAAAGTTAACACACCTGTGCCCTTGTGGGTGTGATGAACATCATGATGCCCTCAATCAGACAGAAACAGAGGCATAAAAATACCACTGTGATGGAAACCATGCCATGAAAACAATGACGGCACATGACTGTATGTTTGCAGCCTTTTGGTTTTAAGTTTCTGGTGAAATCTGATTCTGAATGTGAATCTGAAGCCTGGCTGATTCTGGCTCCAACATATCAGGCAGGATGTGGACGCATCGCTCCATAGATGCAGCAAAGCTCCAGTTACAATCAGTGGAGGAGGACAAGCTGAGGAGCTACGCTGGTAAGAAGGAACACAAAGTCTCATGATCGCTCGTTTGTCGCAAATCTGATTCCGAAGCTGAAACAACTTTGAGTTTCAAGACTGTCCATCTTGTTAGATTTCCCAGTCAGACCCTGGATGGAGTTTCCCAGTGAGTTGCGCCTGTGGACAATGAGCTACTGATGAGCTGATGAAGGCAAACACCATCAAAGCCTGTGGCAGCGAGAACAAACATCCCTTGAACCCACACGCGCTGTCAGAAGAGAGAAGACAGAGGCAGCGTGGATGATCCACACCCACAGAGCCAATAAAGAAGCTTTTTGCAGACTGGAGTTTTGGCAAATCAGTTGAATGATAATGAGTTTCCTTTTATTCTTTTCTCTTTTTTTCCCCTTTTTGAGCGTCCAGATGTGCGAGCTCTACCAACAAGCCAGCTGAGATGCTGCCACGCTGACATCAATCACAGGGAAACCCTCAAACAGACAAACTCCGCCTGATAACTCTGTTAATTTCTGGGATAGCCGGAGTTGTCCATCACGGCAAACATCCATCTGATACCTGGAAGGTTGAATTAAACCGTGAAGAGGGACTGCAAATTGCTTTTTCACAAAACAGCCCAATTCCTCTCCAACAACTGTACGGGATTCATCACGTCTTATCCAGGGAAGTGTTTCAGGCTGGGAAAACCTGAACTCATTTATGAGTCTGTCACACATAAACGGCCGAGTGTTTTCTTCCGTGCAAATGAAATGAGAAGTGACTGCATCTAATGCTGGACCGCAATCCTCAAAGAGTGGATGAATTCATTTAAAACCTAAGATCCTCAGCCATTAAAACATTCAAACAACTTCAATAAACCACAGAGATCATTTCCTCCCCTATAGCAGTACACTCCCATTCATCTGTTTTTGCGCATATTTGTGTTTTTTTAATAACCGCTGGATGCAAATGACCAACATGAGATCTTTGGCCCACAGTCAAAAAGTGCAACAGAAGAAGCACTTATACTGCTCATATAAGCAAAACCAAATCAACATATTGATGTTTTATATGTGAGAGCGTCATGAATGTCAGATTTCTAAATGTTTCCAAATGATACATGAATTTATTTTGCAGCTTTTTGGGTAATAAAGGAGCAGCTTGATTGTGGCTAAAGCTGCAGAACAGCAACAGTTCAGATTACAGATAATACTATTTATTTTATTCCAATACTCCTGTTTCACCCAGGCGTTTCTGCTCTGAAAGCAGACATGTGATGAATTTGTGCATGTTTGCTCAATAAGAAAATAATCCACCACGCTGTAGTTTCCTCTGAAGCTTTTCATCTGATCAGTTCATCAGTGATCGTGCCAAAATCTGTGCTGGAGAAGGACGTGAACATATTCAGAATCAGAGGAACCTGCCAGAGGTTGTCCAAAGACAAGTCTGTAATAGATACAACTGAATCAGTTTAGAGATACAAACATAATAGATGGAACATGTAAAAACATCAGGACAGATGAGGTAGATTACATAGATAAACACTAAGCAGCTCAACTGTAATATTACCCATTGACTAAATTACTAAATACAGACAAATAAACACTGTCACCTGCTCAAATGGCCTGGTAGAATTACAGATGTGTTGCTGCCAGCTGAAGGCATCTGTCACCCATGTTGAGCCATATCTAGACCTTAAATCCACCAGGTTCAGTTCATTTCATCTCATCCCAGGCGTCGGGAGGACTGTGATGTCACATCCTGTCACGTTGGAGCTGCTGGAGCAGCTAAACACTCTGAAGGCGTCTGAAGGCTCGAGAGGTCGTAAATGCCGAGCTATTAGAAAAACACGCGTACTTTGTACCTGCTCTCCAACAGACTGTACACGAAGGCTGTGAGTTCTACGTGCCTCAGTCTGTAGAGAATAATAGCACGCAGATACTGTTTGTGCCGAGTTGTGTGCAGCTTCTTCCCAGCGGTTTTAAAGAGAGACGAAAAGAGACAATTTAAAATCTGTCAGTCTGCCAGACATGATGCTTTGGAGGCAGGAGGGAGGGATCTTCACTGGAAAACATATGTTTGAACAGCGAAAAACACCTGGATGGGAAGAGAGAAACTAAAGTGTGAAGAGAGGTTTCTGTTCAATCTGTGAAATCTAGACTTTAGTGGATATACAAATAAAGAGAAGCGACACAGTCAGACTAAGAAAGTTTGAAACTTAAGGTCCAAAAGCATCCATGTTCAGGCCAATTAGAGACTCTAAACTGCCTCTAGGTGTGAGTGTGACACTGAACTGTGTGTGTGTGTGTGTGTGTGTGTGTGTCCTGTGACAGACTGGAGACCTGTCCAGGGTGTATATCCAACCTTCACCCTATGTGAGCTGGAAATAGATGCAAGCACACTGTTACGGTATGAAGCATATTCTTCATAAATCCTTGTCTTGCAAGATTCTATTTTGAGGAAGATGAATGTCCAAAACATTCTGTGTTTCCATGGATCTCTTACATATTTAGATTTAGAAAATGTTAAGTATCGCTCTGTACAGCTTCATCTTAGAGGCATTTCTAGGGATAATGGACAGACACCTCCTTTCTGTAAAGTAGTGATAAAATCACAACACATCTCAGCATCTTATTGCTGCAAACGTGATAATTCAGGCTTTTTTCTCTTCTTTGGAAGCCCCAAAGACGAAAACATGGATGAAGAGGTGCGATAAGAAGATCGACCTGTGCACGCAGCCTCGTGGAGCGGACGCAGACTGAGACGAATCCACGACGCCAGCAGAGAGACACAGAGCAGCAGGAAGCGCTCGAGCTCTGAACAACACTTCACTGAATCTGATTACTGAGGGAGAGCAACACACACACACACAGGCACACACACACACACACACAGGCACCAATCACAGCCATGGTGGAGAGGCGTCCACTCTGCAGCAGATGTTGGTTTTACCCTGATTAAATGAAGGCATCATAACAATACGTCGTTCATCATGTGAGAAGCAAAGAGCGAGCTCAGCACTGAGTCCCGGCGCTCGCTCGCCTCATCCGTCTGCTCAGACAGAAACAAAACGGCGTGGCACCTGATTCCTCCTAGCTGAGGAGCCTCTGAATCATTCCTCATTGTTGCTGCGATGAAACAGAGGAGGAAACGGGCTGAATATCTCTGCTTTCTGACACCACCGTCCTGGAGGAAACCTCTCAGAGGGGAGAAGTGTCTGTCTGTCTAAAACCAGAGGAAAATGAACTCAGACGGACTCATTTTCAGGTACCAACCACTCCTACCTGAATAAAAGTATTTGCTTCTAAATGTACTGTAAGTATTAAATGTGAAAGTGCTTATTTTTTGTGCACTGCTCATCATGCACAATTACGTTTGTTAAAGTTTTATTAAAGTTACAGTTGACACTGTCCTGTTGCCTGTTGTCCAAGTTAAGCTCTAATGAACCAGACTGCAGACTCCCTGAAGCTGTTTCTTCACACCTGATGAACATGGGAGCAGCACTCACTCTTCATCACTCACTCTCTCACTCTTCATCACTCACTCTCTCACTCTTCATCTCTCACTCTCTGCATCCTGGTGGCTTTCTCACTGTGAGCCGCCCTCCTGTTAAGTTATATCGTCTCGTGTTTTTCTACCCTATCTCGTCTTATCTCCCATCTTTGCGCTGGACTTCCTGGTTGTACATTAAAAAGTCTGTTCGGTGACTCATTAATATCAGTTGAGTGCAGGTGATGCCAGGAAGCAGCATGGTCCAGGTAAACCTCGCCGGAGCGGAGCGTCCCAGCGGAGGACAGAGAGCTGCAGCATCAGCCGACAGGACAGTCGTCTCGTCTCGTTAGAGGACGGTCGTCCCCCGACCTCGGCACCGCTCACCTCTGGCCAGAGAGTCATTTTCTGTTGTTTTTTTATCAGTTTCTCATTTTTCACTGGGATGTTTGGTCGCTAATGGAAATCATGTTCAGTCGAGATGCGGTTTGCTTAGCAAACTAATAAAAATGAATATTTTAGTGTCGTCTTCTCAGTGTGACAGTTCCTCAGCCTAGAATAGAATAGAATAGAAAAGAATAGACAGCATGCTACCAAATGCTACAGGTAAATTGTAGGACCCTCTTCTATGATTGAGCATTTTTTTTCTATATTTTTCTATGATTAAGTTTCACTTGCCCCACAGGGAGCATTAGAGAAACTGTTCTCTCTGTAATTTATTGCTTGTCTGCTTGTTTTTCTTTCATCCTGTGACGGCTGCCCTCACATTTACGTCTCCTGTCATTTTTTTCCCCACCACATTTTCCTCTTTCATTTGGAGCAAATCGTACATGGGGACAAACAATTGTTTTTCAGGAAATAAAAGAAACCTATTTGTCTCATCTTTGTCTTTAAACTCCATCAAAAATGAACCAGGGTCGGCCAGGCTGTCAGGGATGAGTCGATCTGACCCCAAACTGAACTTTTTGTTTGTACACTGATGTATTATTACTCAGCTTAAGGATTGTTATGTTTAAAAGATACTGTTTAGAAAATAGCATATGACAGAGGACCAGGAGAAAGCGATACCTGATCACCTTTGAGGATTTGGACCATGTTAGTGTTGCTCCAGTTAAAACTGATTAGTTCTGAGGTTGTGGAGTGTGAGAGGAACTCTGGCACCGGCTGCCACCTCTCTGCCTCTCCCTCCCTCCCCGGCGTCTCTGAGTGGACGCTGTCCCCGTCAGCTAGATTTGCCTTCAGCAACGCCGGCTGCCGAGGGCCCCTGGGGGCCTGCAACACAGGCCCCGGACCTTATTACTGAGCTGTGTGGCTGTCAATCACAACAGAGGGGTTGATGAGAGACGGAGAAGGAGGAGAGGAGCAGAGGAGGAGGAGGAGAGGAGGAGAGAAGGGGTTCATCAAGCTGTCCAAAAATGCTCAACAAATCCTCCGTGAGGCTGATTGGATTCAAGGTAAAAATGAAACTCGACAGTGATCGCTGTAATATGATCTGTAGGTCAGCGTCATTTTAAATCAAAATGAAATAATTGTAATTGTAATAATAATCTTAAAGAAAGCTGAGTAAGAGCCTGAAACCCTGGACCTGGGCAACCAGTGCTATCCTCTGTTCCACCTGTCTCTGTGCAGTCGATTTAAGCACTTTTAAGGTTTGTCTTAAGAGAAAGTTTCATTTTTATCTGAGCTGGAATCCTGGCACAAGAGTCGGCAGCTGTGGTTAACTTTACGACTTGTCTGATCCCTCGTTAAGCTGTGACTAATGTCCAGATGCTGCGAGCCTGCGTGTTGCATCCCCTTAAAGTGATGTTTGTGTGTAGCTCATTTATGGCCATAATTACAGCGTGGTGACAAACACAACTCCCTGCTCTTCTGTTCTGCTCCACGCTGGACTCTCAGAGAATCACTCAGATCTGACGTTTGTTTCCATGTCAGGACCTAAATATAGTCACAATGTTAGCTGAGATACATTCGGAGTGATGATTTCTCATAACACCATTTTTACATCTTGCCAGTGCAGCTCACTAACAGCATCTCCTCCATATGTTAATAGGAAACATGATTCATTCGCCTCTCGAAACACTGAGGGAAACAATGCTTCTAATTAGTTGTGTGTCAGTGCAGTTTACTGAAGAACCTGCTCCACAAACTCCTAAAGAACAGAGTGGTTCTCCACCCTCCCAACCATGGATTGATATGTGGGACACAATGTTCTTCTGTGCTCTTCCTCTCTTTCTCACTGCTGCAGCAGGTTTCATGCACAGCTGTCACATAAAGAACAGCTGGAAACCAAACACAGATATGTTGCTTTTCCACTGAGATGTTTCCACAAAGGACCAGTGTAGAAGACTAGCAGCATCCACCTGCAGGGATCGCTCCATTCACTCTGGAGAGGAAATGACTGTGAGCAGTATACTCTCATTAATTACACAGCCTGGGTCTTTATATGTAACGATTCTCAGGAGCGTGTGGAAGTTAGATTTTGAAGCTGGAGTGTTGGGTAGTTTATAGATAGCAGCAGCAGTTCCTCCATAGTGTCTGGAGATGATAAATAAGATGATTTAATAACTAATGGAGAACTGGAAAATGACCCTGTGACCCTACAATCATGATCATTGAGCAGTGATTCATCCAAAACTATAAAACCTAATCAAGAAGTTGAACACCACTGTCAACAGAGTGGACTTGTGAATCCAATTTAAGGTTCGAACCATGTCTATAGGTGAAATGCTGCCTGAAATGCAGATGTTTTTCTCTGCAACTTTTCTGCAATTTGTGTAGAGATGATAATAATAACAGCACAGTGATTTAGAGCAAGACGCAGGTTTTGATACATAAAATGCCCAGGTTCTCTCAATGGTTATGCTGTTATAAATGGTCAAAAAAAAGAAAAAGTTATTGCTGCAAAAGTCAGTGCTGTAACCATATGCAGTCTAAAGCATATTTATCTTCACACCTAAGAACTTCCTCTACTAGATCTCTGACTAGACATGAGTTTTAACTGCTACTCTAAAAATGTGTATAAGGTTCTAGAAATCTTGAAATATGAAAGATTGCATCCCAAACAAAGTGTGCAGAGAGAGTGATGTCGATATGTCTCAGCTGCATCAATGTCTCTCTGGTATCTACTTCTACTTCTATCTACTACTATCCTCTTACAAGGAGGAGAAAAGCAGTGTTTGTCCTTTATTCTCTTTTCCTGTGACATCACAAAGGTCCAGGTGATGTGCTGATGCTTGACAACATCAACAGCTCTGGTAGATGAAGACCCGGGATTATCACACACACACACACATCTAGAATGAGAAACCTGCTCTTATGTTCCTCTGACGCCCTTCACACATCGCTCCCCCGCCCACACACACCGCCTCCGCAAAGGTCGAAGGTCGCAGGCCAAAGGCTGAGAGGCACCCAAACAGAATTAATATTCGTCTCCTAAAACACAGCCACTCCGTTCGGAGAGGGAGCAAAATCTAAAGCAATTAACCTTCTGTCCCGAACGTGATGTGTGGGCAACTTAACAAGGATGTTCTCTGCTTTTAATTAGTCTCCAAAGTCTGCGAGAACGACCAGGATTAAAAGTTATTTCCAGGTAAAAAAGGAGCGAGGACAGGAGCACGGTCACACCAGAGACGACTGACATCGGAGTCTGAATACAAATACGAGACGGAAGTTTTCAGATATCATCGCAGGTCGTAACTTATGATACGCTGCGTGTCAGTTCCCCACTCCCAACGTTCAATTATCGGGACAGACAGTGAAAACCATTCGCTAGGACAAAATGGGACCAAAATTGGGTCTCAAATCATGCAGAGCGCTCGAGGTAGTAGCACCTTATTATTTCTATGCAACAGCTGGAAATTCTATGAATGAAAATCTATGAGGGAAATGGACGAGTAAAAACGTGAATGAAGGTTTCGGAGTGAAAAACTAAATGAAAACTCTATGAATGAACATCTATGGGTGAAAAACCCAGGGGTCAGAAAGATGTTAGTGGAGACTCCCTGTGGTCCAAGTCACCGTGATCCAGGGAGACTGGACTGGGAGCGAGGACGGTCTATGTTGTACTTCTGTTTTCACCAGACCACATTTTTCTCTGTTTATTTGTGTTTTTAGCGACGTGTGAGCTCTACCTCCGCCCACCTCTGTCCGTCTGCCGACTGCAATAACTACTGGATTTATATTCACATCCAAATCCACAGTCGGATCATTCTTCCAGAAGTCAATAAGGCGGAGGGCGAGCATTGTTGATGCTGGCAGACGGAGTCATGACCCCCCCCGACTAATATTCACTCAGATTTAATATTCCATTACAGCGGTGATGAAGTCCGGTTGCCAGTGTGTTGCCGCTGCTCTCGTCGTGCTCGGAGCCCAGAGCCGTGATGAATTCTGAAGCGGTTATGATAGACACGATAATGTGGCCGTGAGGTGAATACAACGAGCAGCCACCGATCGAGCTTTCGTCTCGAGGAATGCATCTCATTCTGTGTGATCGGCTTTCCTTTACTGGCTCTTTATCCCAGCACTTTTCCTTCCGCTCTTTCGTTATCTCATCACTTTTGTACCTTCACGGTGTTGTGAGGGCTCGCTGGGCAGGAAACACACCCCGGACAAGTCTCCAGTCCATCACAGATCACACATCATCCAGTCTCATTCTCACACCCAGAGACGGTTCGTAATTGTGGAGGACCCAGGAGTCAAACCCAGGGCGACTCAGTCTTAGTTATTAAACAGTTTATGCAACTTCAGATGTAAAGGAACTCTTAATCCTTCACATTCAGTCGAAAAAGTTCAGAATGTTCTGATCAGATCTAAAAACTGAATGTGAAACCAAAGCTATGAAGAGATGAACATGATGGAGTTGCAGGAAATACTCAAGTACACTAAAGAATACTATCTTATTTACTTATATGTTACATCATATACCACAGCACACTCTTTGAATAAACTATAAATACCACTGAAGCACAATCTAAGAAGTCCCTGTTCATGTGGTCCTGATGCTGAGATGTCACACCTTCACTTGCCTGAATGCCTCGCAGAGTGTGTACGTGCACAGCTGATGTGATTAAATAAGAAAATGGAGACGGAGAATCAAATGATATACTTTGGTCTCGTTAATTAACCAGCTTCCTCTCCCTCTCTCTCTTCTCTCTTCTCTCCGTTCTCGCTGCTGATTGAGATGCTCGCTGAGAGCTTCATTTCCTCTAAATATTAATTACAACCTGATTATTTTCTTTCAGAGACGGGAGAACAATCCGCCTTCGCTCATCGTGACAAAAGCCGGCCATCATCTGTGGCCGACGCTGTTTGAAGAAGCTTATTTACCTTCTTCTAGGAGCCAACAGACGAGGACAGGTGCAGACACGTCACGTACACACAAAACACTCTGTTTTCAGGGTTTCTTCTTCTCCCTGAATCCGAGTTATTGTCTCTCGCATAAAAGCCATTTCTGAGGCTCCCTCTGTGATGCTCTCACCTGTAATTTAAAAACACATTAACTTCAGTTTTGGAGGGAAATCTATCAATTCATTCACTTCACCTGCACAAACATCTTCATTACTGCAGCGTCGGCTTCCTGCTCGGGGAGCCGCTTGTTTGTTCTTTCTCCTAACTGTGATTGCTGGAGTGTAATCACTGTAAACATTCATTTGGAAAATGCAGCTCAGAGCCCATAAGCGTCTTGCAGCCAATTTGCATTCCCACGACCTTCAACGGAGATTATTGTAAAATAAAAAACGGAACAACTCTGAGAGACTATGAACAGCCCTGCAAGTTGGGAGGTTTGTGAGATAGATAGATAGATAGATAGATAGATAGATAGATAGATAGATAGATAGATAGATAGATAGATATATAGATAGATAGATAGATAGATAGATAGATAGATAGATAGATAGATAGATAGATAGATAGATAGATAGATAGATAGATAGATAGATAGATAGATAGATAGATAGATAGATAGATAGATAGATAGATAGATAGATAGATAGATAGATAGATAGATAGATAGATAGATAGACTATCAGGCTGCGCATCAGATCACGACTAATGGGTGAAAACCTACTTTACGCACTGGTTGTAATGCAGCTGACCCTCCCTCCCATCAGAGCACGCCCACACACACACACACACACACACACACACACACACACACACACACACACACACAGAGCTGATGAGCTGACAGGTAATTGGATCAAAGCTGAGACCCGGACTCAGAGGAAACACAGAGAAATGACACAGATGTGTACAGATGTGTAGCAGCTGTGACACTGCTGAACTTGAAAACAATATAACAGACACATTATGTTACTATAATAATCTTATGACTATATTTCACATTATATCCATCTCTAAAGCACGTTGAATTCCTCTTGGGTCCATGAGTAACTATAAGTACTCTATAAGTACATCACACAAATGATGCTGCCTTGCCATTGAGAAGATACTGAGTCAGATGCTGAGTTTGAGTGGATATATGAAGCCAGTGATAGTGTGTCATTATTACTATATACAATATACTGTAATTTACAGCACTGTCTTGTTGTAATACATGATTTTTTTTCCGCTTCCTGTATATATACTAGTTACTTCATTGATTCTCAATGATCTTTGTTGCCTTTGTGGAATCTTCCGGGTGGAAGAATAAAAGTACATTTCTCTCAGACAACCTTTAAATGTGGTCAAATTTAAGGAAATTAAGGAAATTAGGTTTGTGCGTTTTGCATTTGCGCTATGTCTGGTTAGACACTAACTGAATTGCAACGTTTCTCTGCATAATCACTGTAAAGATGAGACTAATCTAATCTAATCTGAGCTAAACTAATGCTATCTCATCTCATTTACTCTGCTCTAATTTGGCTGTAAACAGAAACAACCTTTGCTCTCATGTCAGACGATACGTTGATATTATTAAAATCTCCTAACGGACTTAAAATTGATTTTGAAAAAGGCTAAAAAAAATAATTGTAATGAATCTCACACAAAATCTGCTACAGATACTGTAAAGTAGATAAACGACTCAGATTATATTCAGAATCAAAATCTTTGTCATCTGCAGGTTTTCTCTGTTCCAAGCCGGAGGAACCGGACCGTTTGACTGCCTGCTCTGCGTGTTCTTGTTATTCCTGTCAGATCCGTGTCCTCCTCTCTGCTCGCTGCCGTGTTCCCATCAATTCTGAAGATGGAGGCTGGTCATCAGCTGCAGGAAGCAGCAGCTGGGACGTAGAGCTGCAGGCGGCACAGCCTTCTCCCCAGCATGTTCCAGGAAAAAACTAATCATCTGCAGTCGGAGACGCTTCATTTTTTTCTCCCCCCTCTGCTGTGATGAAAAAGTACGATTCTGGCTCATGTGTGGCTTTGAAAATGGACTTTTGTGACTGTCAAATAAAACTCTGAAACACGTCTTCTCGCTGCCTTTCTCTTGACAATTTAACACAACATCAACAAAAACGTGAGGTGATGCTTTCTAAGCGTGACCACTGACAGGTCCCTGATGCTGTTTCCATTCATTTTAACCGGGTCTATTTCCATCAGAGCATTAAAGCTGCTCCATCTGAGCTGGAGGACTCCGCTCTGTCTCTATGTACACCTCTGCCTCTTTAGATGCTCCACGTCACTGGCCAGCCTGCTGTTCACACCTGCTCCGCTGCAGAGGTTGATGGGAGCGACGGGAATGAACCGGAATAGTGACGTTCCGGGTCAATCAACTGAAACAATGAACTGAAAAACGGTCAAACGCTCCACCAGGCAGAGGAAAGCTGCAGAGTGCAGGCTTTAAAGGTCGAAACTACACTGCTGGGTGTTTTAAGACGTATTCCACTACAGATTACAAAGTTACATGTCTAAAGAGAAGGTTTCTGGAATACTTCAACATCATCGTACACAACAGTATGAATCCACCAGACCAGAATATTTGTGAAATGCCTAAATTCCTTCATTTATCCCAATTCCAATGATGTAACTGTATCAGATTACCATGTATTGACTCCATCACTCCACAGCTGAATACAAACACTGTTTAGTCTTGACAGTCTGTGTGTTTTACAGGGAATAACAGTGAGTTTGGCTCCTGAGTCCTGCCACTCCTCTCTGTGCTGTTTATTCATGTGTTCACTCTCTGTGACCTCTCCGCTCTCTGACTGAGGGACTCTGGGAGTTTTCCTGCCTCGTCTTCTGTTGCGTCTCTCCTATCGCTTTTCATTCCAGCATCTGTAACCAGATGCTGCCTCATGTCCTGAGCTCCGGACAGAGCCACTGTCCTCAGGATGTCCACACCACAGCACTGAAACTATCTATCTGTCTATCTATCTGTCTATCTATCTGTCTATCTATCTATCTATCTATCTATCTATCTATCTATCTATCTATCTATCTATCTATCTATCTATCTATCTATCTATCTATCTATCTATCTATCTATCTATCTATCTATCTATCTATCTATCTATCTATCTATCTATCTATCTATCTATCTATCTATCTATCTATCTATCTATCTATCTATCTATCTATCTATCTATCTATCTATCTATATGAATCCGTGCGAAACATTAAATTAAAAGGAAAAAAAACAGTCGATGTTCGCTGAAACGAAATCTGCCATGAGATCTACATTGCATGTTTCAGTTTAAGGAAAAACTGTGTTTGTGTGTGTGTGTGTGTGTGTGCGTGTGTGTGTGTGTGTGTGTGTGTGAATGTGTCTGAAAATCAATTACAGAGAAGGGTCACAACACTGGAAATAAGCTTTGAGTTGTCTCTCTCATTTAAACATGTGACGTACACAGAGTCAAGGCCGTGAAGAGGTGAAGAGACAGAAAGACAGAGATTATAATGGAAAAACATCACTCACTCACACACACACACACACACGCAAGCACGCACGCACACACACACACACACACACACACCTCCTTCACACAGTACAGGCTAAAAATATCACCCAGTAACATGTCTCATAGCTTTCTCTCCACAGGTTTCTGCTCTGTTCGGACATGCAGACCCCAAAAAGTCTCTCAGACACACACAGATGCCTCTCTCACCGTTTCTTGTTTCACCATCGGGTAAATGGAAAAAGGGGTTCTGACTTTGCCATTTACCAAATGGAGACAACAGATGACCAAACACCCAACAACACCCATACGTGACCATGTCAGTCATTTTGAAAAACTGGACCAACAATGACTTTTATTCTACTGGGACAATACCAACAATCCAGTGTTGGATGGTGGAGTAAATCCAGATGTTTTTGTGAATGAATGGACACAAGAGGACATAGTAGCCAGAGCTCGACTTCAATGAGAATTCTGAACATCTCTGAGAAAGTACAGACGAGGCAAGAGACGAAGACGTTTCGACTGATTGTTGAAGTTTTGAAACCATCAACCTACCCAGAAAAATGATGGTCTGCTTCCTGGCCGTCTTGACCTTGGCGCTCTCCTGCTTGTGGGTTCCGTTGATGGCTCCGTCTTTGGATCCCAACGACTTCCGGAGGACGAGGATCATGGCGCGGCACATGAAGGCCACGCACATCAGCACCACGATGTAGAGGATGAAGGCCACGAACAGGCTGCTCCGGTACATCACCCAGCGCTCCCGCAGGTTGGTGCAGAAGGTCAGGTTCTGGACCGGCGTGTCGGCCCGCAGCGGGATGTGTCCCTGCGTCCCGGTGGCGATGAGCAGCGGCAGCGCCACCAGCACGGACACCAGCCAGGCGAAGGCGATGAGGCCGGACGTCCGCTTCCCGCCCAGGGCCTTGTAGCTGAACGGGTGGCAGATGGCCACGTAGCGCTCGAAGCTCAGCGTGGCCACGTTGAGGATGGTGGCGTAGCTGCACGCCTCGAACAGGAAGTTGTAGATCTTGCAGGAGACGTCTCCTGAGGCGGAGGAGAAGGGGAACCAGGTGGCGCTGTAGAGCTCCACGGGCATGCCGATGAGCAGCACCAGCAGGTCGGAGCAGGCCAGGCTGACCATGTGGTCCGTCACGTTCTTCTGCAGGTAGCCGTTGCGGCGCAGCACCTGCGTGACGCGGATGGTCACCGAGTTACCCACGATGCCCGTCACCAGGATGAGGCTGTAGAGCACGGTCAGGAAGATCTTGATGGAGTAGTTGGGCTCCAGCTCGCTCCAGTCTTTGTCGTCTGCGATCTCGTCTGGGATCTCATTTTCCTCGCTCATGGTTTCAGAGAGCTGAGTCGAGGTTTACCAGGTATTGATTTTTGTTTCCCTTTGGTTTTCTATTATCAGCTCCACTAGGAGCGGTTGCTGTGATTCCAACAATTGTCCGAGGTTGGTGCTGGGGACTTCTCCACGTCTGGAGTCTTCCAGGTGAGAGTGATTCAGGTGGTGAAGAACTCCAGATCACAAGAGGAGGATCATTTCAGGACACACCAGAGTAGAGAACATAGACTTTGGGTTTTTTCTGCTATTTTCTAATTATAAAAAGCCTTGAAAGTCCAGTGAGTAGCCTGACGTCTGCTCCCTCCTCTCCCATTCCTGATGATCCTCTGATCTTCCCAGGAGTCCGTGTGAGTCCACCACTACCGCTGCCTCGGGCGCTTTCATATCAGCCTGAGCAAAGTGACTCACACGAGTTTCCTCCTCCCACCTACGAGGGCAGGGCGGTTAAACATTAAACAGCACGACAGACTGCCCATTATGTGGTTTCACTTCTTATCAAGCAATAGCCCGGCTGCATTTAACAAAAACAAATTCTGACTTCAAGTGAAGGCTGAGATTAGACATTTAGTAAAGCACACAACAAAAAGTGAGTTGCAAATTGGGAAAGGGTGAGGACAAATGGTGAAAAAATACCCAGATTGACTTTGACCCAACAAATCAGAGATAATATATCAACAATCAGAATTTGCTGTAGTAACAGTAAAGATAAAGCCCTCGAGCTTGAAAGCAGCACGGTGCAGCTTATATGAGGGGGAAGACGGAGAAGTCAGAGGTGGACACGCGAGGTTGGACAGGGAAGTTGAAAAGTTCAAACATGGACCGGGATGAGACAGTCCAGGCTCACACAGATGAATCACACAAACACTGAGTTCACTTCATTTCATATCAGACGGAGGTAGAGCTTTATTAAAGTGCAACGTCGACGGCTTCGGGAAGAAAACCACCACTGGGTGATAAGGCTGATAAGCTGCTTCTCTCGGAGCTTTTAGAGGCTCGTGTGTCTGAGAGGAAGAGCAACCACCGAGGCGTTTTCTTCCTCTGAACATCTGCTGCAGCCAAACATCTGTCAATCTTAGAAACACGACTTCATCACACACACACACACACACACACACACACACATATTGTGTGTGCATGCTCAGGCTTTCCCAGACAAAGCTGAAATGCAGTCTACGGGTTGAACCTGATTAGACGGAGGCTCTGAGTGGCCTCTCGCTGTGATTGAACATTGTCAGAAACCGTCCAGATGTTGCCTGTCAAACCCGAAGGAGACTAAAACGAAGGTTGATTGCACCACATGACACTGAAGCCTCTTCGTTTATGTCTCAGATCCCATTTTAACTGTGCCTCCATACGTCTGTGTGCGACTGCACACCGCTCATTGAAACTGGCTTTGTGACTTGAACTGTGATAGCTGTCGTCCGATGTTTAAGAAAATAACCAAATAAAAAAAAATAGGATGCAAACCAGCAGCTGTGCAGCCGGCGATAAGGATGACTTTGAGCTTACGTTGAGCTTGTTCAAGGACACATCGGACTCCCTTCAGTTGCCATTAGAAACAACACTGAAAAAGCTTAAATGTAATGCACTCCTTAAGTCTATCATGCAGGTAAGTACGAGTGTCATCTGCTGCTTCATGTAAAGCATTCTGAAACCAGGGAGCAGAGCTAATGGGCTGGGCCTGTGTTTCTCAGGCGTCTTTCCTCTGAATTCTCTGCTATTGTGCAGCTCTATTTACTGACAGACATAAAAGGTGTCTGTTTCTAGGCAAGACTTTCATGTTGTATGGACCCTTTTCATAGAAATCTCTGAATGAAACGCAGATCTTTTCATGACTGTCACAGGACAAAAGACCGTGAGTAGTTGTGAAGTGTTGGCTGCTTTCTTCCAGGAAAATCGTAATCATCGACAGGATGCAAGTCCCTATATCGCACACCTCCAATATATTCATGGCTCCAAGTTGAGACACAGTTGTGTACAAAGCGGGTAGAGTCGATAGATTAACATTAAAGAAGGTCCAAATGCCAGAACACTGGAAGAAAAGCCAGGGAACATCTATCTCTGGTGTGGATCCCCTGAGCATTGTGGATGCCCTAGAAGAGACTCACTCACTGGCCAGTTCATCGGGAACACCTGTCCAGCTGCTCATTCATGCCGTTTTCTGATCAGCCAATCGCTCGATATATTTAGGTACACAGACACGGCCAAGACGACCCGTCTGAAGCTCAAACTGAGCATGGGAGCATGGAGAAGAAAGGTGACGGGCTGGTCTGAGTATTCCAGAAACCGCTCATCTATGAGGGTTTTCCAGCACAGATTTACAGAAAATGGTCAGAGAAACAGAAAATATGAAGTGGACAAGCTGTCTGGGTGATGCCAGGGTTCAGTGGAGGAGGACCACAGTTGTTCAAGGCAAAAGTAACTTGTCTTGCTTTTTTACATCATGATGGTTCCATTGAAGGCCCTCTTGTGCATGAATCTTACTTCAAATTTCAACAATTTTAGTAAAATCTTGTTCTGAGGGAGACGGATGTCCAAAACCTTTTGTGCCTCCATGGTTTTATCACGCATTTTAATTAGATTTGGTATCGTGAGCCCTACATCACGTCTGGTCACTTTTATATCGACACGTGGGAGTTGATATATAAGTCATGAGCGTACAAACATTTTAGCAATATTTATGAGCTTTTCAACATTTAGGTTCCTGTGATCTTTGGTTTTGTTCATTCCTAGGGACAAAGGAAATGTTTTACAGCTGTATGTGTATTATAAACTGAGGACACCATCTTTTTTAGAGACGCACTTTAACACGGACATTTAAAAAGATATATTTTTAATAGTGCAGTGTAAGTATGAAAACAGATTGGCAAAAAGAGAGAGAGAGAGAGGACAATTCAAGAGCTGAGGTTGATAAAAAAGGAAAATCACCATTACAGTCTCTTCCCACCTCATTCCAGCTTCATTAATGACACTTGAAAGACAAAGACAGATTGCTCAGAACGAGACAACGAACCTGAGAGAGAAAGAAAGATAATCACATGAAAAGAAAACAGATTTCCACAAGCACCACCGATCAAGTATGAAACAAAAAATAATTATCTTTTGAAACGTGGACGATGAGAGGGAAACAAGCGCTCATGGTCCGCTCAATGCTTCCATACTTCAGACTGCCACAGAAGATGCACTGATTGGCAAAGATGAACAAGAACAAGTTAATCTCAGTCACTTAAAGTGCTCGACCCGTTCGCTTACACGCGCTGCCTCCACTCCTGCAGCATGAGTGGAACAACATTGACATTTACGCTTCGACTGTAGTGTTTACATCCTGTCTTACATGATTTCTTTTTCCACACACGCAAATTCATAACGTGTCAATAAATCGTATTTTCCTTCGATAAAGAAAAAAAAAACATCACATACAACCTGTCAACCTGCGAGTGAGAGACTCTGCTTGTTAAGCAAACTCTTCCTCTTCTAGTGATTGTTTACAATGGTCCATAAAGCATCGTCTACATAATCTGAGAGCAGGAATCTGTAGTGGTCGTGTTGACTTGCACAAACACTGTGTTAATGTGTCGCCCTGGACGAGCGTTATCGGAGCAAGGCATCTCGTAGCTCACAGCAGAGTGTTCGCCATCAGCTCGTGTTCAAATACAAAGATTATCACAGTTTGTCTTCATGATCCAGCGCTGGCCAGCTCACCCAGCTGTAGTGTGTCTTCATGGCTTAGTAAAGATGATCCGAGATGAGGAGAACGACACGATAAAAACTCTCAGAGGCTCGGAGGACAGTGTTAGTGTCGTCCAGACGTCTGACGGGATAAAAATCTGTCACAGGCGCAGATGTCACCCGAGGCGGGTCCACACGGCGCCACGCATCCAGATGTTGAAATCAGGGCTGCGTTAGGAAACATCTGTTTCCACCGGCACAGAGTCGACCCCACCAGAGGCAAAAGGACAGAAGGCCCCGTGTCTCCCGTCCACGCCCGCAGACCAGCAGCCTGGCTCTGGAACAGCGATCCAGAAACCATGGTGTGACCTCCACACCGTGGTGCTGCGCTCATCCAGATGTCCACAATGTCCAGCACCTCCAGCACCACTAAGTTTGGTTCTTTAACTCGGAAAACATAAAAAAAAAACAACAACAACAAAAAAACAGAGTCTCTGATCAGTCCGCGATCACTGAAATGTGAACATAAAAGATTCGATGTGTAGAAATGAGATGTATCGTCTATCGCTATAGAAAATAAATAGATTTGACATGAGGCACTGGGGTTCAACGTCTCTGACAGCTTCCAGATTGTCTGTTCGCTCAGATCCACGGTCGCCACCTTAGGAGACACAGATGAGAAGACATGATGAGGAGACGGAGTCAGAGGGACTGGCAGACACACGGAAACATGTCGGAGGGTGCAGACGGGCCTGTTGCTCCCTGCCAGGGCAAGGTGACTGACACTTACCTTAATGCTCACTTTATATAGAATAAATACAGAGAGTAGAATATGCCTTTATTGGTCCCACAACAGGGAAGTTTCATATGTATTCTTTGATATATTATATCATAAAAGATGACGTAAAATGATCATTTCTCGACCATGCAGCTTTAATCACTTTTCGTATTTGTATTGCCATATATATCAATATCGACTGAAATGGAAAAAAAGATTTGTGATGATGTTTTTTTACACATCGTCCAGCCCTATTAAAGGTAATAAAAGGCCAATCACCACTTGCAGAAATTACACAGATGTTGTCCATTAGGGTTAGGGTTAGGGATGTTGAGAGGATCTAGGGATAGATGTTGAAATCTGTGTCCAGTGGACAGTCTCATGGCAGCTTTAGAAAACGGACTCAGCTACAAACACTGAGAGGACGGAGTGACTGGAGGCAGACGCTGTGGAGTGAGCAAAGGAGCTCCACTCTAAAATATTTACTGAACCATCGTCCTGTGTCACTCTTACTCACAGACATCCTCCACAGCTGTTCAGAGGGAGACGGCCACGGAAAATCTGATTCTCGGTCCCTGAACTACACAGAGTCCCAGAGCTGCTCCTGGAGCTACACTGACCAGGAATGGACTGGAGCTCTGATTCCAGCTACAGCTTCCCAGCTTTCCTGGGAGCAGAGCATCACTTTACTTTACTTTGCAATGGTCTCGACATGTTACAGCTTCAATTCAGCTGAATCTGGACACTGGTTTTCAGTTTGTGGTTCTTCCTCAGGTTCTTCGTCAGTCTCTGGTTCCTCCTCTGATTCTGTCTTCTCTTGTTTTAGGAAGAAGTTGATAAGCTACGCTGATTGCGAGGAATATAAAGTCACCATGTGACGGTTCATGTGAGCAGCCAGTAAAGCCTACCTGTGGTCGCCAGATAAACATGAAAGGGTGCCAGATAAAGGCAGTAAGGCAGGACTGTGAAAAGGCTGTAAAATAGCATCTAAGGTTTTTTCTGATGCAACCAGTATTCCATTGCTTCTTGTTCAGAGAACAAAGATCCATTCAACCCTTCCAGGTCCCTCATAAGTGTGAAGTCCACAACCAGTTTGAAACCCTCTCGTATTTCTGCACAAGAGAAGAGCCGGATGATTTTGTTTAATCAGGATTCACTTAACAAAGCCAGTGAAGGGGACGCGGGTCGGGGGTGGGGGGGTGCAGGGGTGAGGAGGTGCGGGGGGGTGAGGGTGAATGATTTACTTGGAGCCGGGCTGCTGGATCAGGAACAGAAGCCTGCGTCGCTGTGGGAGACGCTGTGCAGGGGGATGAGGCTCTCGCTCTGCTCGCTGTCCTCCGGCAGCCTGTGGGCGGAGTCAACAGGCTGTCAATCATCATCACAGTCATCATCTCTGCAGCCGTCGTTGTTATGATCACCCCCTCCCCCTCCCAGAAGAAGAAGACAGAGGCGGAGAGGATCGCCAGCCGAGCGTGCACATCTGATTAAGACTTAACTCGGCCCGGCTCCGAGCTGCACATCCAGCCTACTGTCCTCGTCTGAATGTCAGAGGAGACGGGACAGAGTGTGTGTCAGAGTTAAAGCTGCCTCACTCCCTGACAGACCACACAACAAGCCACTCTTTCCTGTTGTTTTCTTTCTTTTTGCATTTCAACGATGAGTCTCTTCAACAGCTGGAGGGAGGAATGGAGACTTCCACCGTCTGAGAGGAAACTTCAGGGTCTGGTCCCAGACGTGAGCGTGTGGGCGTGTTTGGATTGAAACTTCCATTTTCCCTTTAACAAATGGAGCCGGTGGAGGCAGCATCCTCATCCATTAGGCGCGCGTGTGTGTGTGTGTGTGTGTGTGTGTGTGTGTGTGTGTGTGTGTGTGTGTGTGTGTGTGTGTGTGTGTGTTTAGACGCCTCGGTGCAGCTGCGTCACAGATGCCATAGGAACGGCGGTGGATGGGACTAAGGGCCTGTCAGGAGGATGACAGACACCTGGAGGTCTCTGAGACCGGTCTGACCAGACAGACTCAGTTCCTGTTCAGATCCTGAACTTATGACTTTGCTGTTATTGACCAATACTGGGAAATACACTGACTGGGTCTGAAACACTCATCCTTAAATGTGTTTTTGGGTTCAAATGAGCCGTACACAACTTCTTTAACCCCCCTCTTAATGTCAGATGAGCCATTCCTCCCTGCGCCGGTCACTGATGAACACCCACGTCTGAGGAGGTTCGATGGACGATCTGATGAGTCAGAGCTACGTCCGGGGCTGGTTTCTACGTTGAGACTGTCTGCCGGCTCTGTCACCTCTTGTGTGAGCTTCTCTACAGCTATTTATCGTTTTTTTTTTTTTTCCAATTGAGTTTTGATTAATTCCAATTCCATCCAATAATTGACAACTGACTACTGTTGGTTCGTCTTTCTGGAGCCATCTTCCCTAATATTTGCACCCCACTTATAGCTACAGTATTTACTACCTCTGGTAGCAATTTGAACACAAGTGTTTATCTCAGTTGGGCCCATAAGCGTATAAAGAGCCCATGCAGACTGTATGAAATCTGCCTGGTTGTGTCCAGAAAGTTCTCCCTCATCCCTCCAAATGACTCCGCTCCAGACTCCGCTTTGAGGTTCGACTCGCTGCTGGTTGGCACACTGTTGCGTCTCCAGGTAGCTCTTTGAAACTATGTCAGGATTTCTTTGTTTTTTTGGCAGAGAAGCTTGAATGTCATGGCTCAGAACCCAACAACATCAGTGCTGGACTCTCTGCAGAGCTCACACTCTCAGTGGATGACTTTACCTCACAGTTTCTCGCAAAATAAAAGAGATATTAGTAAGAATTTGATTAAGCACAACTGCTACCTGCAGGTGTTTTCATTGAAGGGTGTTTTTTATTCCGGGGGACTCCCTAAACATTGTTTTAGAGATATTTTAACTTGATTTAGAAAAAGTTAAGTCTGCTCCACTGTCCTCTGTGTGTGAACGTGTATTATCTGAGCATATATTCAGGTCATGAACCTTCAGCACATTTCATTTGTCAATATGAGAATAAATGGCTTGGTTTCAGTCCTACCCACGAATAAAGAAAACTTTTCTGCACAATCAGACGTTTTTTCAAAACAATGGCTGATATTTCACAACAGCTCGTGCCCTGGGGGAGGCAAACATGAAGATGTGGTAACAGATGCTTTGTGGCTGGACTCTGGTTTAATTACTGTACGACTGCTCGCCGCCTCGTATCTGCATCTCATTATGCAAATCAGCAGCAGAGAAATCGTCTCTGGATGCCGCCACAAAAAAAGTTTCAGCTGCAGTTTAGTTTGTAATGGATTACATGCTCCGGCTGGAACGAGCGCGAGGAATCCGCGAAACCAGTCTGAGAGGAAAAAACACGAACTGCAGGCTTGGAAAATGACAAATCCACTATGTTTAACTGCTTATTCAGGTTTTTAGAGGCACCTGTAATCCCTCCTCAGACTCACAGTCGCCCTGTGTGTGTGTGTGTGTGTGTGTGTGTGTGTGTACCTGTGAATGCGCTGTTTCCGACAAATGAAGACGTATAGTCTCCTCAGTCCCACCAGGACCGGGTCCCAGTTGTTGTAGTGGCACAGGAGCGTGGCGATGAAGAAGGAGAGGAAGACGGGCACCGCCCCGGCGAAAAACAGCCACGAGAACCGTACCTGTCCCACACACACACACACACACACACACACACACACACACACACACACACACACAATACACACAATACACACAATACACACCAGAGAAGCAGGGTTTTGTTGTTGCTTTGGCATTGGTTAGGCCCCACAGCTTGTGGCTGATTAAACTGTGAGTTAAGAGCATCTAATGACGTGTACACAGGCAAAGTGTCTAGCTTTGCATTTTGCACAGTCCTGCGACTCTCCTCGTTTCAAACTCAGACTGCTTTGCTTAAAAAAAAATAAAGACTGTCACTGAGCTGTGGACAAAAAAAACAAATGCATTACAACCTCATCTTAGCTTTCATGGGACAGGCAGCAACAGGTTTCAGTTTTTGTAAAACTAATGCACTTCAGAAATCTCGCTGTGCAGGGAGCCATACCTTCTGCATGCAAATGTCTGCCATGATGGAGAGCGGGATGGTGAGGCTCAGCGCCAGAGTTCCGATGAGGGACGAGGTGAGGAAGCAGCCCCTGTGGACACAGAGCGGCACAGCTGAGACCTGCGTGCTTGTTCCAGAGCAGCAGCCTGGAGGCGGCTGGATGGAGTCAGCGATGGCTCGGGCCGCTCACCACAGCCACAGGAACTCGGAGAGGACGGTTCCGATGAGGCCGTTGATGAGGATGTAGGTCCACACCAGCTGGCTGGGCAGCTCGAAGGCCTCGAAGCCCGTGTAGTGCAGCACCAGGAAGCCGGGCCACAGCAGCAGTAGGTTGAACAGACCCACGAAGCCTGAGAGACAAAGCGACAGAGGACTCTCAAACACAGCACGAGGCTGCTGAGAAAATGACCGAAAGCAATGCAGCGAGTGGGAATGATGACAATAGCTCGGTAAGTCTGCTTCTGAGATCGTTTGCGTGAGAGCAAACCGAACAAAACGAACCGAGTGCGCCCCAGACTATCCTGGTGTGAAAGCAGCCCCGGGTTCACAAGGTGCTTTACAGAACAGTTCAGTTCAATGGATCCAAAAGACAAAGGCAAGATGTGGGACGTAACAGAGAGCAGGAAGAAGAGGTTAAGAGCAGGTACCGAAGAACATGGGGATGTCGAGCTTATCCTCCCGGTCCACTCTTCTCTTTATCATCACAATGTAGACGGCGTACAGTATCGCCCCGGCCAGAGACCACAAAGAACCTTCGTTAGAGAGCAGTCAAAGGTCAGTCATTCGCCTTTGAGGAGAATGAATGTGTTACATTTACGTCTAACCTCTCACCGGATGCTTTCATCCACAGTGAGAAGATGAAAACATGAACGCTACCTCACAGTAGAGACTTTAGTGCTGCTCTACATTAATTCAACGCCACGAGGCCAGAAAAAGACAAGAGATAAAATATTCATGACCACGCAGTGACATGGAGGGTTTACCTATGACGCCTTTCTCGTCTGGGTTGTCCATGCTGGAGAAACTCACCAGGGCTACGCCTCCCATGCTGAGCGACAGAGAGACAGGAGGTGATCCAGACACTCACACAATGAAAACACATCCACCCACAGAGAAATCACCTCACTGTCCTGTAGGCTTCAGACAGGCCACAGATGTGCAACTATATGGGGTTTGGGCGCTTAAATTCTGGCCCTCATCTGAGGAAAATCATGTATAGCCCCAGCAGTGAAGACAGCATTACGTAAACGTGACTACGTGGTAATCGATGACTTGATCCCGTGTTGTAAACTGACAATAAATGAACCTTGATACCTGGAAAGAGCAGGAGCTGTGTCTGCTCTGCTCGTCTTCTCAAGTCACACAACTTAGTCTGAGAAACAGTAGTAGTGTAATGACCTTAAAAAGGAGCCTAGAGCCACATTTATCTTTGTTCTCTGGTGGTAATATAGAAGCTATGGAGCACTGCGTCACATGTCTTCACTCACTGCTGGACCTGAGCAGAGGCAGGTGATAACAAACCGTAGATCATAAACCATATTTTCTGGACTGTAAACAACATGGATCCATACGACCTCAGAGCATCTGTCTGCAACATCTGGAGCTCTGATGGAGAACTGCTGTGTCCGACTGTGTCCAGGGACATAACTAACTGCCTGGTTTACTGTGCACGTGTTTATACCTTTGTGTAATTTAGAATTAGTGCTATTGTTTATTGTCTAAATGCCTTAATTTTTTATTCTTATTTAATAAATGTTTGATAGGCCAATAAATTGTGATGTTTTTTTTTGCTGCATTTCAAAATTAGAAAGTCATAGAGTGAGACTGTGATGATGTTTTTGGACCTGCTGCACGTGCTAGGCCAGTGATAAACTGTCATTAGTCATAATAACTGTGGAAGCCTGCAGATAGGGAGCTGGAGGACTGCAGAGAGGCGATCCCTGCAGAGCTGGAGTGGCAGCGCTGGACGCTCACCTCAGAGCTACCGCCAGCAGCTTGGACAGGGTGAAGCGGTCGCTGCTGTTGCTGGGAAATATGGCCGCCAGGATGAGTGTGAAGAGGCCTGGAGAGGAAGAGGAGGGAGAGGCAAAGCCGTCAAAACAGCCTCTGCAGGTCCAGTAGGAACAGTCAGAACTATTATTAATGTTTCCTCTCTCACACACACAGACAGAGACAGAGACAGAGACAGGCAGACAGTCACCTGAGGTGGACGACAGGATGTTGACGATGGCGACCTGCGTGTCGGACAGAGCCTCCTGGTAGGACAGGTTAGCCAGGAACCACTGGAAGACAAACATGGTGGACGTGACGTCCTCGGGACAGCTGAGAGCTCAGCGCGCTGCAGCCCGGGGAGCCGCACGAGTCTTCACGACCGTCTGGAACCACCTCGTATACTTTCATCTCTCACTCTGATTGTGATATTTTATTGATGTCCCATCTCTTATGTAGCAGCTCTCCTTCAGGCTGTGATCAGCATCATGGGGCTGGGTATTTGCTGCTCTCCTGCCTGTGTTTCTGCTTACACTGCCTACACTTCTCCATCAGCCCCAGGAATGAGCAAAACCCAAATATCATGACAAAAATAGTGAGAACAGAAACGCCTGATTGTCACAAATCCTCTCAACTGCAGCTGAAACATTTTTACGCACTCCTGGTTTGTTTTGACATGTGGACAAAGAAGAGTATAAGGAAGGCATGATGGAAACACCATTTGCACATTTACACATCACATTGGGAGGATGACATGGCCACACAGACAACAGAGCCTAAGCCTAAACCTAACCCAGTCGCAGCCGAGGCGTGCTCACCACGAAGCAGAAGAAGAAGCTGATCTTGGCCACGTCGGTGATGGTCAGCTTCCCCACCGTGCGCAGCATGGCCTCGTGGTCCTTGGCGGCGGGGTAGGACATGCGGGACAGCTTGGCCTCCAGCGCCTGAGTGGACGGCAGCTGACGCACCTCCATGATGTTACTGAAGCGCACACGCTGCTTTTTGGAGGCCGCTGGGGGCGGCGAGTGGACGGAGAGGGGAAACGACAAAAAGGGGAGGGGGGGGGCACAGGCTTTGTTCAAGGTGTGCTACTGCATGTCACTGTCACAACAAAGAGAAACTCTAAAACAGTCTGGATAAACTGGATGAGAACAGTCTGGATGCACACCGATGCAGACAGCCGAGACAGTGAGGTCAGTTTGCTGAACCCCATGTCAGCGAGTAAAAATAAAGCTGTTAAAGCCTTCTGTTCGTCATTTCCATTTGATCATGGTAGCTTGTGAGAGAGCCAACAAAGGACTGAGACAAGTTACATTGTCAATATCAGCTCGCTTTCCTGTTTGTTTTAGAGAGTGGTTTCATCTACTTTCATGGCTCTGCACTCTAATACCAGCAGGTCACAAGGGAAAAACTTAACTCAAAGGAGGATGTAATGGCAGAAAATACAAATAAAGATGTAAAAAAGGTTCCAAATCTGAGGGAAAAACTATTAAAAATAACAGAAATTATCTGTCAATTGACATGATTCATTGAAATAAAATTATGGCTTGATTGGAGATCATAGTGTAAAGTGTCTAACACTTCTAAATCTACTTTGTGTTTCTTCCTTGGTAGAGAACAAACAACCTACAGGGTAGGCTTCACAGACTGCATCGTGTGCGTACTCACTCGTTTCACAGTCTCCAATCAAGCAGTTTGAAGGCTCTGAGGGAACGTCCTGGAACTTCACGGGAACATACAGCGGCTCACTCTGCACACGAGTGGAGCACAGAGTCAGATGTTTGTGCTAGTTTGTGTTAGTGTGATAAGTCGTCTTTGTGTGAGCCTTGTCAGTGTTGACACAGTCGGCTGCCAGCGCTCATTAGCAGTAAAAACTCCCTCCACATGCGAGTCAGCAGGAGGACAGAGACAGAGGGAGGAATCGGCTCTGCGACTGGAGGACCTACCAGACGGTTGTTCACAGTAGTGTCAGTGGTGCAGGGTGCAAAGTACGCCTCAGCGTCTGCAAACTGCAAAAACAAGCAGATCGCATCGTCCATTTGAGAGGCAGAAAGCACGAGTTTCACGTCAGAGTTTCAGCTGAAGGGACTGGATTTCCTTACAGTCGATATACTTAAAACACATAACTTTACAGATGCACAAATAAATAAATCTCTGCAACAGCTTCTAAACGAGTTGATATTTCACGCTTGAAAATAGTCTTTTACAGCACATGAAACCAGTCACGCAACCTAAGGATTTACACGTTTCTCACACCTCTCGGTCACACCTTCAAGTCAGTGGCCATGAGGAGTCAGAGATGCAAACGAGAAACCTTTAAACACACTGCCCCCGTGTGGCCAGGCCGGGCTCTCGCTACTCACGAAGGCGGAGTGGCGGCGTTTCAGAGAGCCCGTGCACTGCTGCCTCCACGGCCGCCACAGCAGGAAGCCCAGCAGGTAGAGCACGAACATGGAGGTCTTGGTGAAGGTGCTGAAGAAGGGCTTGTTGTACTCCTGCCGCTTGAAGATGTACTGCAGGGAGAACCGACAGGTGAGAGCTGTGAGGACGAGTTCCAGCAAAGACCTGAGCAAGACCGGAGAGCCGCTATGCTTTAATACTGTCATCATGTTGGATCTGAGACGTCCTCCAGGTGATCCTGGTTCACTGTCTTAACTTCTCAAGTCTGATGAGTTACAGATAGGACAAGAGAGAATAGAGCTGAAGCACTAAGAATGGTTGAATGGAGTATTTATCATTGTTCTCAGATGCTAACATAGAAGTTAGAGGACACTGGTTTCATCAAAAATTCCTCCGATTCTAGTTTACAATCCTATTGTTTACGTAGCGATGCCTCCACACTCAGCCTGATATGTTGGAGACAGAATCAGAGGAGGAGCCAGAGAGCGAGGAAGAACCAGTAGAGACACTCTAAGCACTTTAGACAGTGTAAAGCACTCTTTTTTTCCTTTTTTGAATGAACTCTCAAACTAGAAAAAAATGCAGTCAGATGTAGAGTATGTGCAGACTGTTTCAGAGGTGTGTGGGCAGTGGCTCCAGTTCAACATCAGAGACATTTACATTAGAGTTCAGGACATAAGAGTTCAGGACTGGAGTTTACTAGTTGGGGATCATTCCTTATTATTTCATCGTGTGCTGCACCCCAGTGAGCGGCAGCAGCAGGCTGGGTCCTTACCGAGGTCAGCTCGGACGAGGCCACCCAGATGACGTCCACCAGCAGCAGGATCACCACACCCAGGGCCATGCGCCTCCGCTGGGCGGCCGAGCTGCCCTGAGAGCTCACCCGGTTCATGATGTACACCCACTCCATCGGCCCACTGGGGAGACGCACAGACGGGAGGAGTCAGTGGGAGGCGCAGACACGGGAATACACAGAACAAGCATTTGAACTGCAGTTGAACTGCGGTTTACCAACCTGGTGCCCATATTAAAAAGCTCCTTTATATGATAATAAAATGCTGACACTCGACCCACCCTTTCCAGGACACCATTTACTTTCACACAATTCACCTGATTACCTGACTTTTTGTAACTTAACAAACTTTTACTGTTCAAAACTCACCAATGACGCCTAATGTAATTCAGTTACCATGTGCAAGTTGTATTGGGGGTGAGACTGGTTCAGGCCCTCCAGCTTGGAGTCTGCATGCTCTCGCCATGTTCACAGAGGCTCTTAGAGTACTCCAGTTTTCCTCAGCCTTTCCTCAACGTGTCCACACTGTATTTACTGTTTCTAATGTCTTTCATTGATGCTTTTCTGTTCTGAGCTCTGATGAGTTCAGCTATTCAGGATGTGACGCTGCAGTACACACACCTGTGGTGACCAGTTCACTTCAGCCTCTGAAACGATCCTTCGAGGTGCTGGTTCAGCCTCACCGCGACCCCTAAGAGCAACAACCACACACAGGGGTAGATGTTACTGCCCCACAGCAGCCAAAACATTGTAAAACACACACAGGGAGAATTTTACTGCATGAGGAGAAGTTTTCTTACACTAATCATACTTAAATATAACATGGACAAGTGGACAAGTATTTTGGTAGCAATGTATTAGTGGTGCTATGTGGTGCCATGAGTTAACCAGCTTCAATCCTTGTCTGCTTGCATGTGAACTGTGGTGCAATCCACTGATAACTGAAAAAAGCAAACAGACAGTCCAGCAAACCAAAGGCTACGGTCACACTGCTGTCTCGATGCTTTGAATGCAGCTCCAGGCGGCACTGTTGGAAATGAAGCAGAGGACAGAGAGATGATACCTGCTGGATGTCTTAGAGACGCCTCAGGATCCTCCTGAAAATGCTGGTGGATGGGGCCTGGGGTGAGGAACGGACTGGCTTCTCTTCTGAGACCTCTGTTCTCACAATCAGGACCAAGATAGGCAACAGTTGGCAGAACAGAAACAAGTGAAACATTTTAGTTATCTAATAACAATTCTGCTCACTCATCAGGTAGCTCAGTATAACAAGCTCCACTTTCTCACTCGACAGAGAGCACTGGCATTGTTTAATAATAATCATCATCATCATAATCATCATCCTAATCATAATAATAACAATCCTGAGTGCAGGCAGTGCATGCAACCCTATAGTGGTATTGATCTGCTCTGATCACCATCCTTGTCTAGATGTCTGAGCTACACATTTAGCCTGGTTAAGTCTGGAGTATGTCCCTGGTTAACTGACTGGACTTAAGGAAGTTTCTGTGGTCACATGAGCCGTGTTTGTGAAGCTAGCCTAACAGCTGGCTGCCCTAACAGCTGATGGACCTTCCCAGGCCAGAGAGGACGCCACGACGCTGCAGCTGGTGATCGATGCTGGACTAACAAAGGCCAGGTCGACGCCAGCGGTCGAGCTAATGAGCTACGTCTTCCTGCTTGTCAACACCAGACACCGCTGGCAGAGCTACGCGCTAGCAGCCTGGGGAGATTGAACGCTGGAGTAAAGTCATGTTTTTTTCTTTTACCTGGGTGCGACGGACGTCATTTAGACTTCACCATGTTGTCGTCTCTCCCCAAGGCGCTGAAATATCGATGAAAGCGCAGGTTTTGCGATAAAGCTATTGAGCTACTGACAGCTCTGCGGTTGTAAACATTAGCACACCCTGGAGCCCCCTCCTTCACTATCAGGTGACATCACTTAGGAGAAGCACGGAACTCTGGGTAATGGAGTCCAGAAGGAGTGACTTTCATATGCAATCTGTGAGTCAAATCTGAACTAATATGTATATGAATGTTTATAGTATTTGTATTTTCTACACTTTTTACGTCTTTATAGCATCCAATACCCCATAATACCCAGTTCTACTCCTAGTGTGACATTCGTAATTTATCAATTCATCCAACACAAGTGTGTACAGTAATTTTGTTTTTAAACATAAATCTATCTATCTATCTATCTATCTATCTATCTATCTATCTATCTATCTATCTATCTATCTATCTATCTATCTATCTATCTATCTATCTATCTATCCATGTGTATATATTCGTTTAGCCAGCAGGGGGCAGCGTCCTCTGAGCTGCGCTTGGACAACCGTAGAAGAAGAAAGTTTCATGGCCGCCTTCCTGAGTGGATTTCATTGATAATGTCAAAACTGCTCAATAATAAACTACTCAAACCACCCGCATTAAAGAACAAGAGTCAATTATCTATTATCGCTGCCAAGACGAAGTAAAGAGCCGGTGCGGCGGTAGGTGAGCATTACAAGTCTGTTCATAGTGTGAAAACAGTTCTTGGAGTTAGCATTAGGGCTAATATGCGGCTAGGTTGACTGCATGTTTGCGACACAAAGCGCTAACGGCGTGCTGGTAATGGTTTATAGGGTGGTAATACATGGTAATACAGCATATTGTTTTCGTATGCAGTATTTGGAGGATCGTGTCTGCACAGTGAGGCGAGAGGAACAGCATCATGGATCCCGCTGCTGACGAGGAGGGAGAAACCTCCCACACTATCGACATGACCACCAGCGAGAGGGTAAGAACGGCGTCTAGATACATGTCTTGTCAGTTGGGTCACAAATGCGTGATAATGAGTCTAATAAGCATCTTTTCACAAGTATCACGTCGGTACTGCGAATCTGCATTCAACTGGAAACGGGCCCATAATGAGCTCATTCAGACAGACCAGGTTGTTGACAGATAAAAGTTGACTTTGAAGCTACTTATTTTGTGCCACGGTAGTTCAGATTTCAGTGGGTAACGTTGCTCCAGGATCCAGGTCAGTGTTTTGTTTGTAGTGACTGTTTACATTTTCGCTTTAGTCTCACTGACATCACAGGATGTACGAGACAGCGCCTGTAAGTGGTGAAGTGATGAACATATATGAGTGTGTGCATTCAGGGATTAAAGCTTTTCACTGTTTTTACTGTTCACACTGAGTAGTGTTGAGTATACATGTTTAAACTTAACCTGATCACAGGCTGTAAACCAGTATGGTATTAGTTAAAATGTAGTCTATTTTCATGATAATTCAAGTATATACCCATCTGATGTGAGGTCGATTCACTCTGCTCTTCTGTCACAGGTGGTGGAGCTGCTGAATCAGGCTGCTCTGATGGCTGCAGATGACAAGCTAACAGTGCTCAAACAGGTTTGTCGTCTGTTCCCGTTGAGTCTGCTGTGTCCGTTGTGATATTCAAAAGGAGATGTCAATCACTCCTGTCATTTATAGGTCCAGGAGCTCATCATCAATAAAGATCCTTCTCTTCTTGACAATTTCTTGGATGTAAGTGAAACTGATAAAACTATGTCTTTCTGAACTGAGCTTTTTTGCATGAGATGGAGGAAGCATAGTTGGAAAATAAAACTTTTCAATCTGTTATATAGGAGCTGATCACCTTTCAGACGGACAAATCAATCGAAGTGAGAAAATTTGTCATAGGCTTTATAGAGGAAGCATGGTGAGTTCTTGGAGATTTTTCCAGACACCTTTGTGGGAGTAAAGAAATGCCTCACAGATCTCAGTGCTGTTCCTTCTGTCTTTTTGCAGTAAAAGGGACAATGAGCTCCTTCTCAGACTGATCGCCAATCTGAACATGCTGCTGAAGGATGAAAGTGTGAACGTGGTGAAGAAAGCCATCCTCACTCTCACCCATCTCTACAAAGTCACTCTGCAGGTAAACACAGACCTCATTTAGGAGATGTTGTCCTCATTCACAGGTGTGGTGGGATTTTAGCTCAAGGAAAACCGAGAATTAAAAAAAAAACGTCTTTACCTCAGTTTTGTTGAATACCAACAGTCTGTTCACACCCTCTCTCCTGCAGTGGTTGGTGCGCTCTAAAGCAGTGACTGAGAGGCAGGAGGCCTGCTGGGATCTGGTCATGCAGATGAAGGGTGATGTTCTGGCCATGCTGGACTCTGAAAACGATGGCATCCGTACTCACGCCATCAAGTTTGTGGAAACGCTGATCATCACTCTGTCGCCGCGGACGGCAGACTCTGATGTCCCCAAGCGACAGGAGGGCGACATCAGCCTGGACAAAATCCCCAAGGACCATTCCTACATCCGACACGGTACAGAAGACCAACACCAAGTCCAGTCCAGTCCAGTCCAGTCCAGTCCAGTCCAGTCCAGTCCAGTCCAGTCCAGTCCAGTCCAGTCCAGTCCAGTCCAGTCCTGGTCTGTCAGAACTCATGTTCGATGCTGTTTGAATCCACAGATGTGTTATGTGAGGAGGGCAAAACTGTACTGGAGAAGCTGCTGAAGTTCATGGTCCATCCGGCCATTTCCAGCATAAACCTCACCACAACACTGGGCTCGCTGGCCAGCATCGCCCGGCAGAGGCCCATGTTCATGTCAGAGGTGGTGCAGGCGTACGAGACGCTGCATGGTGAGAGCCTGTAGAAACATCTTTGTTCTCTGATGGACATCTTTGGGAATGGTGGTTTCTTATTATTATTATGTTTTCCTCTTTTTTTTTCCTCCCTATTCTTGAACCTTCTCAGCAAACTTGCCGCCCACTCTGGCCAAGTCTCAGGTCAGCAGCGTGCGAAAGAACCTGAAGCTGCACCTGGTGGCCGTCCTCAAGCACCCGTGCAGCCTGGAGTTCCAGGCTCAGATCAGCACGCTGCTGCTGGACCTGGGAATGCCCCAGAGCGAAATCACGCGCTCCACGCCGGCGCCACGCGAGCAGCGCAAGAGAGCGCGCCACGAGCAGTACACGGAGGGGAAGAAGATCAAGATGGGTGGGTGGATTGAGAAAGGCTTCATTATGATTTAATAAGATATAGATAGTTTGTTGTGTTTGATGTGTTCAAGTGCTGTCCAGTCAGTTTGACTGCGAGAGCTACACAGGAATGTATTCATCTTCCTACCTATGACTATTAAAAACATCAGTGTGCAGATGCCAGGTCAGTTTATATTTATAATTCATATATTAAACAATAGAAACAAAAAACAAACCAAAAACAAATTCTTTGTTAAGTTGTCATTTTCAACTTGACTTGCCTGAAGGAAAAGAGTAAATTACAATCCACTAAGTCTTTAGGTTTGTATACACATATGAACGTTGTTGAATTGTCTCCCTGGGAACCAGTGTAAGTGTTAAATCCAGCCAGTCAAGCCTCAGAGACATGGAGACGGTGAACACTCTCTGGGTGAAATAGGGTCACCACACTCATCTGAAGGTTCTCAAAGGAACAGGAACTTGTCGTCTTCATTTGGATCCCCAAACCTCTAGCTGATAATATAATAATAAACACACCTAAACAGACGGCTTGAACAGCCACGCGGCATTCTCCATCCCAAACACATTCAGGTCCTCTGTGAACCGTTTGCTTCCTCCTTCAGAGCCGGCCCTGATTGAAGATGACGAGGACAAAGAGGAGCCTGCTCCTCTGTCCGCGCCTAAGCCAGCAGCTGTGCCCGTGGCTCAGTCTGCCATCGACGTCACCGCCGAGTTCCTGCATCCGCTGCTCAACCCCGAGAACGTCGCCAACCTGGTGAGCGGCGCGCCGCCTCTTCTCCATCCGTTTCTCCAGACTGTGAGAATCGTCCTCTCATGACTGCGTCTGGTCGCTCAGGTGCTCATCAGCATGGTCTACCTGCCCGACGTCATGCCAGCGTCCTTCCAGGCCACGTACACGCCTGTGGAGTCAGCAGGGACCGACGCCCAGATCAAACATCTGGCCAGGCTCATGGCCACGCAGATGACTGCAGCTGGAATCGGCCCAGGTCAGTAACAAAGGATGAGAATCATCGCTTTCATCTGCACTCAGATGCAAGACCTAACATGCCACCCATCCGAAGCAGTAATAATATTAAGTAGGCAATCAAGAGAAGGAAAGGATAATGTATCTGTTTAGCTGTGGTTCACAATGATTTCAGACCAGTTTTTAAGTCCTTGTTATCTTGATGAGACGATGTGAAAGGTCCAGTAATAATGAGCAGATCTTGTCTTGTCTGTGTCTCGATGTGCACTGTCTCAGGACTGGAACAGTCCAAAGCCAGACAAGACGACGCGGGCAAAGAAGACAATGAGGAGGAGTGCGGCACCAAAGACCAGCTCATCAAGCGCAAAATTCCAGCGGTGATGGTGGGCCAGGCCATCTCTGTGGTGGGAGGCTACTCCGAGAAGTCCGCGTCCGCCGAGTCCGTGGCGGTGAAGAGGCTGCCGGAGCCCATCCTGCCCACGGCACAGACCAAGTGAGCTCCGGCGGCCCTGGCGCAGAGGTGCAGCCCCGTATGGCTGCGCTGCTGTCACCGAGTCTGAGTGATCACAGCGCACGATGCTTGTCCTCCTCCAGGATGGCCGGAGCAGGCGGCAGGAAGAAGGTGTTCCGGTTGGCGGACGTGGTCCAGCCGCTGTCAGAGAGCCAGATCGAAGGTCTCACCTCCAAAGCCATCAAACGCATCCTGCATTCAGAGAAGGCCATCGCACAGAGCGGGATGTCCCATGTAAGTAGTCTCACTCTCTGGGATCCAGCCTCATCTCACTTGCAGCCTTTCAGAAACACTATTTCTTTGAGTTGACTGCAAACACACATTGCCAACACGCAGGTGTGACAACAGCAGAGCAGCAGCCGGAGCTTCCCTCAAACCGCCGCTCCCTTAAACATGGCTGCTCTCTTTGCACATAGGCTGTGATCCCTGATCAGCAGCTGAGCTTAAATCTGTGATCCTCAGTCTTTCAGTCGGTCAGTGTGTGAGCCGTGTGAAGCCTTCCAAAAGTGGTAACGACTGTGAAAGTGCTGTAGCGTGTCCCAAACTGTGGCTCACAGATAGACCTGTGTTACAGTATCAGGCTGGGTTCAGGGTAGGGCTGGGCCATTTACTCAGTTCAGTTCATATCGATATATTTTCAAGCGTGATATAGGACTGGACATTTATTTCAGTTAATTTGCAAGAAAATTGTATGCCTTTGTTCCTCGAGCCATCGAGACGGAGCGCTGCTTTCAGGTTGTAACGGCTCTAAGCGTGTGCTGCAGGTGCGGGTGAAGCTCCTCTCCAGGCTCGTGACGCAGTTTGAAGGGATGATGAAGGAGGACGTGCTGGAGTTCATCCTGGACGACATCCGGACCAGGAGCGACCTGGCGTTCTCGCTGCTCTTCCAGGAGTACAACAGCTACCTCAGCCAGCTGCCCACGGGGCTGCTGGACAGCTACGACCACTGCCTGTACACGCTGCTGTCAGGTCTGCAGGAGAAGCCCGAGCAGAGGGACGGGTGAGCGCACACACTCGCCCTCACACAGGCCTGTTCACTCTGCCTGCAGTCATGTGAGGGACAAAGAGCACGAGGTCTGAGAGAGGCAGCGTGTCTGCCTTAATTCAGTCTGATCACCTGTCAATCAAAGTCACTCTCTTGGTCGCCCACATGCATATTGTTGCAGTGTATTCGGCTCACGTGTTGGAGCGGCACATGCTTAGGTTCAGTCCAGCAGTCACAGAGGTTCAGAGGTTCCACTGGAGTTTTTATCTCCAGTTGTGACTGCCATTGATGCATTTCCTGTCTTTGTTAAGGTACAAAGCAGGTAAAATGATGGATGGATGGCATAAGCCTGTATTAGAGGCCATGAGCCTGTATGTAAGACCAGATGCTTTTTATCATGCCCTGAAGCATCAAACCACAAAATTAGAAACATAGCTCACGTCTCTCTCCCCCTTCCCCTCTGTCTCTCTCTCTCCCTCTCTGTCTCCCTCCCTCCCTCCCTCTCCTTCCCTCCCTCCCTCCCTCCCTCCCTCCCTCCCTCTCATTTCTTGCAGGCTTTTCACCAAACTGGTCCTGGAGGCTCCTGTCATCACAGAATCGGCGCTGGAGGTGATCAGACGTTACTGCGAGGACGAGGTGAGCGACCTGTCCACGGCTCCCAGTCTGGAGTGTCGGAGCGCTCCCACTAACGCAGCTGTGCTTTCAGTCTCGAGTGTATCTGGGGATGACCACTCTGAAGGAGCTCATCGTCAAGCGGCCCTCCAGGCAGTTCCAGTACCTGCACGTGCTCCTGGACCTCAGCTCGCACGAGAAGGAGAAGGTGATGAGATTTGTTTTCCGTGTTTTCTTCACCTGTGCCTCTCGGTGCAGTGTGGCGCCCTGCTGAGCCGCGTTCCCTCCGTGTGCAGGTGCGAACCACCGCCCTGGCCTTCCTCAAGCGCATGTATGAGAAGGACCACCTGCGGGACTACATCGAGAAGTTTGCTCTCAACTACATGCAGCTGCTGGTCCACCCCAACCCTCCCTCTGTGCTGTTTGGGGCCGACAAAGACACAGGTGTGGAATATATGTGGATGATATCTGCTACCAGGGGAAAGAAAGGGTTCTATGTCAGTGTGTAAGAATGCTCTCACACCCTGTGTGTGTGTGTGTGTGTGTGTGTGTGTGTGTGTGTGTGTGTGTTGGTCCAGAGGTGGCTGCTCCCTGGACTGAGGAGACAGTGCGACAGTGTTTGTTCCTCTACCTGTCACTGCTGCCTCTGAACCACCGCCTGGTCCACGAGCTGGCCTCCATCTACACCGAGGCCATCGCTGACATCAAGCGCAGCGTCCTCCGAGCCATAGAGCAGCCCGTGAGTCTCCACCCACCTCGCTGTGTGTCTGCTCTCAGTCCAGTTCCCCAGGGACCCCTGACCCCTGACCCCTGAGAAGAAAATGAAGCTCTTGAGGTGTGTATTTGAAAAATGACGTGTTGATTTCTCACCATTTCCATAGATCCGGGGGATGGGGATGAACTCTCCTGACTTGCTACTCCTGGTGGAAAACTGTCCCAAAGGAGCAGAGACTCTAGTCACCCGCTGTCTACACATTTTGACAGATAAAGGTAAAAGAACGATGGAAGCCAGCAGAACCGTCTTATCTGCTCAGGTGATGGTTTAGCTCAAGAAGAGGGAGGACATCATGTCTGGTCTTTCTCCTCCTTTCAGTGCCTCCTTCTCCAGAGCTGGTGGAGAGAGTGAGAGACCTCTACCATAAGCGAGTGGCGGACGTTCGCTTCCTGATCCCAGTCATAAACGGCCTGGAAAAGGTTCACACCTCCCAGATACCTCAGTGATGCACTCCACTCTCTGTGTGCTGGAGCTGATTCACTCATTGTTCTTTTTCCTTTTATTTCCTCACACAGAACGAAATCATCCAGGCTCTGCCCAAACTGATCAAACTCAACCCCATCGTAGTGAAGGAGGTGTTCAACCGTCTCCTGGGCACTCAGCACAGTAAGAACCTTCTCTCCTCCCCTGGTGGATGACAGGCTCCCTCCATGGGAGGGTCTGTCCAGGTGAAGGCGTGTTCTCACAGCGTTTGTCGTCTTTCAGGTGAGGGCAGCTCGACGGTGTCCCCGCTCACCCCGGGAGACCTACTGATCGCCTTACACAACATTGACTCCACCAAGTGTGACATGAAGTCCATCATAAAAGGTCAGTGGCTGCGTTTCCAGTCCACCTAGAGATGTGCAAGAAAAAAACAGACGTTTGTCTATCTATATTACATGTCTATATACATTTTAGATGTAATGAAAGAAGACAAGTTGATAAGAACACAGGCACCAACGGCAGCAGAGGTAGAAAATGAAGTGAAAAAGTGTGAACTTTGGCACAGAAAACGTGAGAGGGATCATTTCCATGCACTGGATTCCATCATCCAAGTTTTTGCTCCTTCTCCAGTAACGCCTCCCTCCTAAGAACGCCGTCTGGCATCACCATCCCTACACACAGGGCGATCACAGTCGAGTCTTCCTTTCTGGTCCCTAGATGGTGGAACAAACCCCCCAGCACCATCAGAGTGGGAACATCCCTCTCTATCTTCTAGAATCTCTTCATCAGACCCTCTTCATCAGAGAGCAGCTCCTCTCCTGAACCATTGCTCTCACCCCTCTTTACTAAGAACGTCTTTTACTTCTTCATCTTTAAAGTCTTGTATCAGCTACAGCCTCCTGTTGTCCTGGAAAGCACTAATGCTGTCCCTCAACTGAAAGTCTGCCAGATGAGCAATGTGTGTGTGTGTGTGTGTGTGTGTGTGTGTGTGTGTGTGTGTGTGTGTGTGTGTGTGTGTGTGTGTGTGGCAGCCACCAACCTGTGCTTCGGGGAGAAGAACGTGTACACGTCGGAGGTCCTGGCGGTGGTGATGCAGCAGCTGATGGAGCAGAACCCTCTGCCCATTCTGCTGATGCGGACTGTGATCCAGTCCCTCACCATGTACCCGCGGCTGGGGGGCTTCGTCATGAACATCCTGTCCCGCCTCATCGTCAAGCAGGTCCAGCAGCAGCCTGCAGACACAGCTTCACACCTGTCCTCCAGCGCTTCACAGCAGACCTCTGACCCCCCCCCCCCCGCCCTCTCTCTCTCTCTCTCTCTGCCTGTCGCTGCAGGTGTGGAAGTATCCCAAGGTGTGGGAAGGCTTCGTGAAGTGCTGCCAGAGGACCAAGCCGCAGTCGTACAGCGTCCTGCTGCAGCTGCCGCCGGCGCAGCTCACCAGCGTGTTCGAGCGCTGCCCAGACATGAGGGAGCCTCTCCTGCAGCACGTCCACTCCTTCACTCCTCACCAGGTGACTGAGAGCTGCACGACGTGACCTCCACAACGTGTCTGCTAGGTGGGCTCGGCTGTCGCTCATCAGGCGCCTCTGTTGCTTCTCTCTCTGTGTGACAGCAAGCTCACATACCGGCCTCCATCATGTCGGTCCTGGAGGGAGATAAAAAACCGGAACCCAAAGCTGAGGAGCCGGTCGAGGAGAAAACGGCAGGAGAGGAAGAATCCAGCAGGATTCAGAAGGTGTGAGACTCTTTTCTCAGCCAGAAGTGAATAACTTCAATGTGACGCCAACAGTCACCATCCCCAGCTAGAGACAGATGATGTGTGTGTATGTAGCTGTTCCTGAGTCCTCTGCTGCTACAAACATATGTATTGTTTCTATTCATTTTTCTCTACTTATAGTTATACTTCAGGAAATCACACAAAAATAGTGAAAAGGGTTCATGAGATAAGCATGAAAAGGCACCAGTCTGTGTAGAATCTGACTATAATATTCCCTCAGCCGGAAACAGGATTGCAACAGGGCTGCAAAACAGCATCTGAAGCATTTCTGATGAAACCAGCTCTCCATAGCTTCTATGTTAACTCCATTCCACTGTTGTAGGTTCCCTTTACACTGCATCATCTGGGTAAATCAGACAATACTTCCCTAAAGCCTCACACAAAATAATTCATGATGTTTGTTTATTTATTTGTGTCATCCTCCCTTTTTTATCACACAGATGGAGTCAGCTACGGCCCTGGGTGAAGAGGAGGCTCCCACTGAGGCTGAGATGCCCAGCGTCCAGCAACACACTGCAGACATGAATGATGATGAAGAACCAATGGAGCAAGAGGAGTTTAACCCAGTGATAGAAGAGGATGCAGACACAGGTTCCCAGGTGAGACCACACACTGGATACGAAGACACAGAGAGAGATTTTCAGACTGAAAAGTGTCAGATCTCTTGACTAAAAAGCATCACCACTCCTCTCAACCTTCGTTCCTCTTCAGGTGGATTTGGCAAGAGAAGGGGAGACGCCGTCACCTGAGGCCGAGCCCGTGGAGGAGCCGATGGAGGAGTCGCAGCCTGAACCTTCAGACGTCCAGGAGCCTGTGAAAGATGAAGCAGACGTCACAGGACCTGAGGTGGAAAGCAGCAGTGAAGATGCAGAATGATGGCTCAAACCAACACACTCGGATTAAATGAACATTTCTCTCTGTCTGGGTTTCCTGAGGAGACATATCTTTGTCCTTCTTTTGTATTTGTAGAAAACAGATTTTTTTTTTTTTGGGGGGGGGGGGGGTAATTTCATAAGGCTCGCTTGCTAAATAAATCACTTCAACAGTTGTTCTTGTTGTCTGTTCATTATGTCTCAAACATCTTGGATACATGTGATTAGAAGTCCACAGCAAGGATGCAACATGTTCATCAATATCATACGCAACATTTCTGTTGATAACCAATAACTAATGTGTAAACAAACGTCACATATGTGAGTACGAGGATGTAGAGGGCACCCAAACTTATCCCACACCATCCTCAACACTGGGAATGAAGAACAGACTGAACAGCAGCAGCAGGAACAATGTGAATGCAGGTGATGTCCTCCATCTCAGGAACCTCCTCTCGTCAATGTTGAGCTGTTTTAATAGTAATAGAGATAAAAACCTGAAAACCAGTCGTTTCTGTGACGCTTTTTCAAATATGTACTAAACATCTGAAAAACAATTATGTACATATGTGAATGTTGCAGATTGAGTTTTAGTTAGTTTGTTTATTTATTACAAAAACTATAACCAGAAATAAATTGCAGACGGAGGAAGTGCTTTCCTGGAGCTGCAGAGGGAGGCGCTGCTGTTAATGTGTGATTCAACCTGAAATCGAAAGTAAAAGTGTGAACACCGTTTCAGGCTGCGTTTCATGTCGACGGAGAAAAAGGAGGAAAGCTGAAGCTGAGGCAGAGTGAGTATTAATCTGACAGTGTTAATCTACAGTCATGGACCAAAGCTGAGGAAACACACAGAGGTATTAAGGAAACTGGTGTGGTGAAGTTGGACAGACGTTCAGAGATTCGCACTTCCGGGATCAATACGTGTATTATACAATACGTTTATACGTTATTAAACCACAAGCGGTGCTTCTGTCCCTTTGCTGTAGCATAGACTGAGCTACAAGAACAAAATATTTTGCGAAAAAAAGCCGTCCTGAGAGCTGGACATTTACCGTCGATGTCAATGTGAAGCCGGCAGGACCATGTTGCAAACCAAAATCAATAACTTCCCCCTTAAACTGTATCGACACTCCAAAAGTCTTTTTTTTAAATTGTGAATTATCAATAACAATGCCAATACTGATCAATAACCCCACTGTTTCAGGCACCCAAAAATCACTACACACATCAGTAGTCTCCAACTTTATGTCTGTCCAACTTAACACTGTGTATGTGTGTGTCCTGATCCTGTGTCTCCTCTCAGACTGTCTGAACTGCAGAAGATGAGTGTTAATGTGGAGGAAGAGGAGGACAGAGCTGCAGCTCCCAGCTGTCTGTCTATGAAGAGTGACTGGTCTAAAGGTGATCCTCCAGACTTCAGTGATGGACCTGGACCCTCAGACACGCAGTAAGACCTGCTCCTCTCTGATTGGCTGTTAGCTGGGAATGTTCTTCTATCAGTCAGTTGGAGAGAAACGTCAGGCTTCATGTCACAGACAGTTTCTGGATCACAGCAACACTTTCATACTCATGAGTCTGTAGCAGCTGTCAGTCACCCAGAATAGCTGTCACTTCATCTCAGACACTTGAGACAAAGTGAAACCTGCTGATGCTGGACTTCAGTAGCAGTTAATGTGTTTGGAGCTTCTTGAATTTATCAATGAATCATGTGACACATGAAGAAAAACATGTCTGTGTTTGTAGATATCTGAACATCACAGAGAGAGCAGAGTCAGCAGCTCCCAGCTGTCTGTCTATGAAGAGTGACTGGTCTAAAGGTGATCCTCCAGACTTCAGTGATGGACCTGGACCCTCAGACACACAGTAAGACCTGCTCCTCTCTGATTGGCTGTTAGCTGGGAATGTTCTTCTATCAGTCAGTTGTAGAGAAACGTCAGGCTTCATGTCACAGACAGTTTCTGGATCACAGCAACACGTTCATACTCATGAGTCTGTAGCAGCTGTCAGTCACCAGAATAGCTGTCACTTCATCTCAGACACTTGAGATGAACTGAAACCTGCTGAGTCTGGACCGACAGTAGTAGTTTGTGTATTTGGAGCTTCCTGTATTTGTCAAGGAATCATGTGACACATGAAGAAAAACATGTCTTGCTCTTCCTCACATCAGAGACACCAGATAATCTGGTGATCTTGAATCAGTTCATATTCTGTCATTAACACGTTGTTTTGAATCATTAGTAAATTTCTAACTTGACCACTTGACCAACACTGACCAGAATGTCCATTAAATCCAGTCAGTGGAGTGAAAATGATGTCCAGGGGTTCCTCTCTCGTGAATAAAACACAGGAATCGACAAAAAACATCGTCACAACACAACAAAAAACAAGTGCGCATAAACAGAGAGCAGACTGACACTGTTTGGATTTTGAGAGGAGCCAGATGAGATGGGTCAGCATCCAGTCTCCTGGAGGCCTCTTGGAGGTGTCTGGGGTATGTCCATCTAGGAGATAACGTCTCTGGACTGGTACTGGAACATCTTGAGATTCTCCTGGAGAAACTGGTCAAAATGGCTGGAGAGAGGAGTGATCTAAGACTGCTGAGATGAACTACTCCTGATCATGCTGTGAAATATTTGCAGCAAATTTTGTGATATTTACCATCCACATTTTTGTCCTGAGATGCTAAAATAGTTGATGTCTGTTTTCCCTTAACAAGTAAAAACCAAGCCACACATCTGCTCTATATCTCAGACACATACTGTGGGCTCTTCTTTTAACTCTGTGGTCATCACCGTTTCTCTTCATGTTGATGTTTAACTGCCAAGCGAAATATTGTTGCATTGTGAAAAAAATCTATATCAAAACTAGTTTAACAATAAAGAGAGCAAACAGAGTTTAACAGAGAGAGAGATGAAAGGATTAGCCTGTAAGCATCATGGGGAGGAGCATAAGAACTTGACACTAGGTAGACCAAAACTGAAAGTGTTCACACTTCAGTGATTTTAAATGAACAGAGCAGACGGAGGAGAACTGAAGCTGGGGCAGCGTAAGTATCAATTCAGAGTTTTGATGATTTTACTGTCGGGTGGAGTGCTGGCTGGTGACATTATATCGTGTGTGTGTTTCCTGGTGTTTATGGAGATGTACTCTGTTCAACTAACAAAGTTATTCACTTTGAAAAATGTTTCCTGAGTTAAAAATCAGTGATCCTGTGTCATCTCTCAGACTGTCTGAACTGCAGAAGATGAGTGTTCATGTGGAGGAAGAGGAGGACAGAGCTGCAGCTCCCAGCTGTCTGTCTATGAAGAGTGACTGGTCTAAAGGTGATCCTCCAGACTTCAGTGATGGACCTGGACCCTCAGACACACAGTAAGACCTGCTCCTCTCTGATTAGCTGTTAGCTGGGAATGTTCTATCAGTCAGTTGTAGAGAAATGTTAAGCCCATGATCATAGGCAGTTTATGGATCATATCATGACATAAGGTAGGTTGTAACCTCATCTAAGAAAGTTCAGACAAACACCAAACTCTATTAAACATACTGTTGTGGCAACAGCTTGTTGAGTGTAGACTTGTCGAACTGGTTTGACTGTTTCGCCTGCGAAGCATTAAAAAGGTAAACAAAAATGCCCTGTGAAGATTTTCCTATCATGATGTGATTTGATTGCTGGATAAGTCGCTCCATGCTCCAGCTCCATGTAAGAAATTACAATATTCTGGGATTTTTGCTGTCATGTTGATGTTGCTGTGAATCTTTGCAGTGATTCAACATCTGGAAGGATGCTGTGAAATGTGCTGTTTATTTGACCTATATTTTTCCTCAGAAAACATTGACTTAGTCACATCAGCTAAGCCACCAGACACGTTCTGAATCAGTTCAGTCACCATGTCATTAAAACTTTGTTTTGTATTACCAACTTGGAATGTTTTGCCAGTTGCGAGAGAACTGTTGAACTTCAAGCCGTTTATAGAAAACCAATAACCCCATCTCAGATATTGTAAATAAGTTTGAAATCTGCTAATTATGGACAACAGAAGATGTTTGGGTATTTGCAGCTTCCTGAATGTTTTTCAAAGGACATTGTGGAGGTTGAACTAATAGTTATCAAAACCTTCATTCTGATCTGAGAAAAGCACCAAAGCGACTGAGAAAAAACTGCTCATATAAGTCCTCAGAACTCTTTCATCAGCTGAACCAAAGCCCACATTGAAAAACTTGAATAATGTAGAAAAACTTCTCAGATTCTCTCCAGCTGTAGATCAGGACCGTATCTGCTGTTCTGAGTATTTTAATGGCCTTCAACCTTCCTTTTATAGACAGTAGAGAGACAAACAGGGGAACAAAGCATGTTATATAATTTTAACAGTGAAAAAATCTCATCATAGAGAGAGAAACAGGAGTCCTGTGTCTGTTGAGGAGCAGCTGAGTGGAGGAAGATCCAGAACCAGAGCTGGACTGCAGACATCCAGTCAGACCAGCACTGCACAAAGTAAGACTGCACATCTGTCTGCTGATGTCTCCATGTCTGGAAACTGGACCTTCTCATTTATTAGAGGGACAGATGTGTATTTAGTTCTTAATTGCATACATTTAATCAGTTGTATTTGTGTGATTACTCACATAATATTTGTTTCCTCTGTCAGCAGATGGAGGTCTGCAGGAGGTTTTAGATGAATATAAGATCAGTCTGAGGAGGAGATGTGAACGTGTGACTGAAGGAAGTGAAGGAGCAGGAAGTGGAACCCTCCTCAACAGCATCTACACTGAGCTCTACATCACAGAGGGACAGAGTGAAGAGGTCAACACCCAACATGAGGTGAGGCAGCTGGAGACCACCTCCAAGAAGGAGAAGATCCTCCATGATGCTCCAATCAGGTGCCAGGACATCTTCAAAGCCTTACCTGACCAGCAGAGCCCCATCAGAGTGGTCCTGACCAGCGGAGTCGCTGGAGTTGGAAAAACCTTCTCGGTGCAGAAGTTCAGTCTGGACTGGGCAGAGGGTTCAGGAAACCAAGATGTCAGTGCAGTGATTGTTCTTTCCTTCAGGGAGCTGAACCTGCTCAGAGAGCAGCAGCACAGTCTTCTCTCTCTGCTCCAGGTGTTCCATCCAACATTCCAGAAGGTGACAGCAGAGCAGCTCTCCCTCCGGAAGCTGCTCTTCATCTTTGACGGCCTGGATGAAAGCAGACTCTCTCTGGACTTCCACAACCATCAGGTTGTGTCTGATGTCTCCCAGAAGACCTCAGTCAGCGTCCTGCTGACAAACCTCATCCAGGGGAAGCTGCTTCCCTCTGCTCTGGTCTGGATCACCTCCAGACCTGCAGCAGCCAATCAGATCCCTCCTGGATGTGTGGACAGAGTCACAGAAGTACGAGGCTTCACTGAGGACCAGAAGGACCAGTACTTCAGGAAGAGGTTCAGTGATGAAGAACTGTCCACAACCATCATCTCACACATCAAGGCCTCCAGGAGTCTCCACATCATGTGTCAGATCCCAGTCTTCTGCTGGATCACTGCCACAGTTCTGGAGCACATGTTGACATCAGAGCAGAGAGGAGAGCTGCCCCAGACCCTGACTGACCTGTACTCACACTTCCTGCTGCTCCAGACCAAGAGGAAGAAGCAGAAGTACCAGGAGGGACGTGAAATGAGTCCACAGGAGCTGATGGAGGAGGACAGGGAAGTTCTTCTGAAGCTGGGGAGGCTGGCGTTTGAACAACTGGAGGAAGGAAACATCATGTTCTACCAAGAAGACCTGGAGCAGTGTGGTCTGGATGTCTCAGAGGCCTCAGTGTACTCAGGAGTTTGTACAGAGATCTTCAGGAGAGAGTGTGTGATCTTCCAGAGGAACATCTACTGCTTTGTTCATCTGAGTGTTCAGGAGTTTCTGGCTGCAGTCTACATGTTCCACTGCTACACCAACAACAAACAGAAAGTCCTGAAAACCTTTCTGGGGAAACACTTCAAAGAGTGGAACTCTTTTATGGAGAAACTTGTTGCAGTCTTTTGGAATGCTGATAGCTCGTGTCCATCCTTAGATATATTTCTGAGGAGCAACATGGAGAAAGCTCTGGAGAGTGAAAATGGTCACCTGGACCTGTTTGTACGCTTCCTTCATGGCCTCTCTCTGGAGTCCAACCAGAGACTCTTAGGAGGTCTGCTGGGTCACACAGAGAACAGTCCAGAAATGATCCAGAGAGCCATCAACAACCTGAAGAAGATGAACAGTGATGATATCTCTCCTGACAGAAGCATCAACATCTTCCACTGTCTGATGGAGCTGAAGGATCAATCAGTGCATCAGGAGATCCAAGAGTTCCTGAAGTCAGAGAACAGATCAGAGAAGAAGCTCTCAGAGATCCACTGCTCAGCTCTGGCCTACATGCTGCAGATGTCAGAGGAGGTTCTGGATGAGCTGGACCTGAAGAAGTACAACACATCAGACCAAGGACGACAGAGACTGATTCCAGCTGTGAGGAACTGCAGAAAGGCTCAGTAAGTCCAGATGTGATTATCAACACTATGAAGCAACATAAAGATGAAGCCTTCAGAGTTAGAATAAAGACACATGCTTTACACATGGACACAAGATAAAACTCTGACATGATAAAAGCTTCTAAATCGAAGTATTAAACCTCATGAAGCTGTTCATTGTTCCTGGTTGTCCTAGCTGTCAGGTTGGTGAACACAGGTATCTTCTGTCATCTTCTAACTCAATGTTCAGGTGATGAAGGTTTGATTCCAGTCCAGCAGGAAAACCTTGATGACTTGAGAGTTTGAGCTGAAACAGTTCAGACAGTCGTCACTTTATCAGTCCGTCTCCTCAGGATTGATCAGTCTTTTATTTTGACAGTGGACACAGTGTCTGCACCGTCTCTATCATGAGTCTGTTTGTTGTTGTGTTGATCTACAGACTCACATGTGATCTAATGGAACCAACATCAGTGCAGGGTTAACTGGTTTAATTACTGTTTTCATGAGGTTGTGCTTTTATATTTTTTTCTGAGTTGGATCATATGAAAGGCTGTTCCCTTTATTCAGTCATTAGTCATTTAGTCAGAACCTAACACTGGCTGGATCTTCTCTCTGGTGGCTACCAGGCAGGACAACCCTACTACTTCACTTCAGCACTTTAAGAAGCACAGCACAGACATGTTCCACAGCTGCATGGCTAAAGATCCAACCAGCACAGTCAATAAAGCTCAGGATCACCTGGCAGGGATCACTCAGCCACATGTATGAGAGAGTAACTCCACATGAACATGACTCCAAATGACACAATGAGACTACCCAACAATAACAAGTTCATAGTGACAGATATTTTCCAGATAAGTGTAACCTAGTGATAAATAAGGATTAAATATATATAAGTGATTATTCTATTCATGATACTCTTATACTAAACTCATGGAAAAGTGATGAATGAATCAGAACACAGAGGTGATTAAGCTCCGCCTCTGACTGAACATGATTGACAGATCAGGACATAATTGCGTGATCACGTGGGTGCAGGAGAGGAGACATGCTGATAGATGGTGGAGCCATCAGGAACTGAGGAGCATGGCTGGCTCTACACATCTTGTTGCCTTAGCTGAGATTAGGCCTACCCTTAACCTAACAGTGAATAAATGGACTTATGCTTTGTGGTGGAAATGCACAGTCTGTCCTTAAAGTGTCAGATTTCAGTTTGATTCTCTGTGTCTTCACAGACTCTCTGACTGTGGACTCTCAGAGACTCACTGTGAAGTTGTGGCCTCAGCTCTGAGATCCAGTCCCTCCCATCTGACTGAGCTGGACCTGGACCAGAACAAGCTGCAGGATTCAGGAGTGAAGCTGCTGTGTGCTGGACTGGAGAGTCCACACTGTAGACTGGAGACTCTGTGGTGAGTTCATGTTCTTAACTCTCATTGTGTATCCAGCAGGTTTGATCCATGAAGATGTTTGAATTTCCTTCATTTCTCTTGTTCCCTGTTTGTCTGAGCATAAATGTAACGGCTCCAGACCATCAATAGAAATGTTGAGGTTTCAGGTTCCATGAAGTTTAACATATCTGCCATTTTTCATATCAGAGTATTTTCAAAGTTTTTACATTAAAAAGCAAAATGTCATGTACTTTCTGCTCATGGTTGCATGATGAATATATTTTTCTTATTTTTTCACACTGAGGTGTACACGTCCCCACCACAGGTCTTTGAGCATACAGTAGGTGGGATGTGTCTTCCTAAAACCAGTAAATGAAGGACAGATGGACAGCTAGATAGATTTATTGTCACTGCACATTTCCAAACAACAGAACCTTCTTTGAGAGCAGTCCCTATAATCACAGAAGCATTTTAATCAATACTCATGAAAAACACTAAAACTGTGGACTCTGTCTACATCAGGCTATCAGAGCTCTCACTGAGAGGGCAGTGAGAGGCTCTTTGAAGGCTGCGTCTGGAGGAGCCTGTCACTACCATGCACTGTAAACAAGAGGGATGTCGTCAAAACATGAAGTCAAGGTGGAAGTGACTTTACTTGCAGTACCACCGAGGTCCACTAGGGCTGGCTCCCAAAAACACTTCCAATACACACTCAGTCAAAAAGGTCATTTTCAATCATTCAGTAAATAACTAATTCACTTTTCTTCACAACATAGACTGGCATCAACAGCTTAAGGTTCTTGTGCCAGAGTGTGATCTGGTGGTGAATTCAGAAATAATGTCATAATCAATAATATGTTAAAGCTTAAAGAAATGAATTTATATGAGCGTGTCCATTTGGTGAACAGGGGACACTCTTGAGACAAGAGCTTGAGTTACATGATGTGGATGAATGGACTCAGTTTACCTCGTTTGTATGGCCGGGTTATTCTCTGATCTGAGGATGGATAAGTGGCTGTGCTGAGGATGAGTCATCAGGATCCAGATGTCCCGCCATCCTCTTCTTTGTTAATGGTGGTTGGAAAACCAGACTGGAGTGTGGAGCAAAAGTTTGTCAGCAAAAATAAAGTAAAAAAATCACTGGTGACACATGCCAGAGTAGATGATAACTGTACTTGCACTAACTCAAATTTTAGGGGCAAAATAAGAGCATTGAGGGGCATCTAGAGCCCTGTCTAACAGCTCTTCTTCTCTCTGAGCAGATGATGAAACACTGAGTGATTCCAGCAGGAACATTGTCTTCTAACCTGACTTCATTTCTTCTTTATTCAGGTTGTGGAGCTGCAGTTTGTCAGAGATCAGCTGTGCTTCTCTGGCCTCAGCTCTGAAGTCCAACCCCTCCCATCTGACAAACCTGCATCTGAGTAACAACAAGCTGCAGGATTCAGGAGTGAAGCTGCTGTGTGGTTTTCTGGAGAGTCCAGACTGTAGACTGGAGACTCTGGGGTGAGTTCACTGACTCTGTTACTGCTGAACATCTGATATTTTCATCAACAACTGAACCTGATTCATGTTGAGACAGAACTTACATCTCTAAAGCTGTGAAGTTACTTTGCTTCATATTTTCATGTTTCTTAAAGTTAATTTGGTGTGAGAACAATTTTTTGTCTCAAAGAAACTGTAGAAATGTCCACTGTTGGTTGTTAATTTTGATCAAATGGTCACGTCTGCACACAGAAGATCCTCTGAGCTCATGTTTGTATTAAACTGATCAAGTGTCACAGTGAGTCACATAAACTGACGTAGAGTCATGTAAATACAAGTAACAGATTCACATTAAGTCAGATAAAGTCTCAGTAACTAACGTAGAGTCCAGTAGAGTCACATTGTCCAAAGTGGAGTCATGTGCATTCAGCTACAGTCACACAACCTCACTCAGAGTAACGTAGCTACATGAAGTCACATCAAGTCATTAAAGCTCATGTAGAGTTACGTTGAGTCATGCAGACTCCAGGGCTCAGACTAACTCGTCCCGGGGACATAAAAATATGGATCTGGGACGATAATTAATGGACCCGGGGACACAGTCGGGATGAAGAGGATGTTCTGTGCCACTGAAAGTGAACACATCACTGTCACTACATAAACAGTGTGCACACCCTGAGAGTTGGCAACAAGTCTGTTGTCTTTCCTCTCTCTGTGCATGCTAGTGATCCTTTCAAAATAAAAGCCTCCTGCTCCGTCACTGCAGCACTCCAGTCACCTGCTCCACATCACGACACCTGCAGAGGAACCTGGAGCAGGAGCAGCTTCAGCTCCAGATGTTTAATGTTTTCATGTTTCTCAGGAGTCTGGATGAGTCTCTCTCCCCCTCTCTGTCTCTCTCTCTCTCTTTCTATCTCTCTCTCTCTCTCTCTTTCTCTCTCTCTCTCAGCTCATTTCTGAGTGATTCCAGCAGGAACATTGTCTTCTAACCTGACTTCATTTATTCTTTATTCAGGTTGTGGAGCTGCAGTTTGTCAGAGATCAGCTGTGCTTCTCTGGCCTCAGCTCTGAAGTCCAACCCCTCCCATCTGACAACGCTGGATCTGAGTAACAACAAGCTGCAGGATTCAGGAGTGAAGCTGCTGTGTGATTTTCTGGAGAGTCCAGACTGTAGACTGGAGACTCTGGGGTGAGTTCACTGACTCTGTTACTGCTGAACATCTGATATTTTCATCAACAACTGAACCTGATTCAGGTTGAGGCAGAACTCAACATAATCTCGAAAGCTGTGAAGTTACTTTGCTTCATATTTTCATGTTTCTTAAAGTTAATTTGGTCTCAACTCATAAACAACTTTTGTTTTAAAGAAACTGTGGAAATGTCCACTGTTGGTTGTTGAAAGGAATAATATTCATATTCATATCAAATGGTCTTTTCTGAACACAGAAGTTCCTCTGAGCTCATATTTGTTTTGAACAATTTTGAAGTGTGACAGTCACATAAACTCACTTCTATTCAAGGTAACTAATGTAGAGTCACATTAACAAAGTCTGGTCATATAAACTCACTGAGTAACGTAGCTATATAGAGCCAGAGTCAAGTGACCTCACGTAGCTCATTTAAAGTTACATAGAGTCACTTAGAGTCATGAGAGTCTAAGTGACTCTTCAGGTGTTTGGAGTTTCCATTTTCTAAACTTGTTCATTAGAAACCTTCTTCAGCTCTGAGCAGATGATGAAACACTGACTGATTCCAGCAGGAACATTCTTCTAACCTGACTTCATTTCTTCTTTATTCAGGTTGTGGAGCTGCAGTTTGTCAGAGATCAGCTGTGCTTCTCTGGCCTCAGCTCTGAAGTCCAACCCCTCCCATCTGACAAAGCTGGATCTGAGTAACAACAAGCTGCAGGATTCAGGAGTGAAGCTGCTGTGTGATTTTCTGCAGAGTCCAGACTGTAGACTGAAGACTCTGTGGTGAGTTCACTGACTCTGTTAGTGTTGAACATCTGATATTTTCATCAACAACTGAACCTGATTCATGTTGAGACAGACAGTCTAAATAATTCAGTAATATTAATCATTTTAATCAAATGCTCTGAACCCAGAAGATCCTCTGAGCTCATATTTGTATTAAATTGATTACATTTCTATGATGAAGTAGAAACATTTCTTCACTTTCTGTAGATTTTTCCTCTAATTCCAGGTGTGTGTGAGATCAGCAGTGTGTTATTAACCTGTGTGGACATGAACAGGTGTGTGAATGTTGTGCTGACATCTGGATGATGTGTGTAGAAGGTGACGTGATGATGATCAATGACTCAAGGACAAAGTCACTGGACTCATTTTAGAGAGAAGCTCATTGATCAGGACAGAATCATGTTGAGCTGCAGGTTTAAACCCTGAACTCATCTGATTGGACTTTAAATGTATTTTATCTTCATTTCTTCTTTATTCAGGTTGAATGACTGCAGTTTGTCAGAGATCAGCTGTGCTTCTCTGGCCTCAGCGCTGAAGTCCAACCCCTCCCATCTGACAGAGCTGCATCTGAGTGGAAACAACCTGAAGGATTCAGGAGTGAAACCTCTGTGTGATCTTCAGCAGAGTCCAGACTGTAGCCTGAAGACTCTGAGGTCAGACTCCATGTTTATCTTCTGTGCTGAGATCAACATGATGTGAAGGTTGTGGTGACACTAAACTGCAGACATGAGGCTGGTGTTCTCCTGATCCTCACTGAGTAGACACAGAGGTCCTGCTCCATCAAACCTGGAACCATCAGATCTGATCTGAGTCTTCAAAATCAAATCTGTGTTGCTCTGCAGTCTCTGTGTGGACATGTTGGACCTTTAACATCACATTTCTGTCTGTCCATTTGTCTCTGTCTGGCCCAAAGACTGCCACATTAGTCCTGTCAGATGTCAGAGCAGATGAAACTCCAGTGTGACTGAGACTGTGGTTTGAGCAGCTCTGAAGCTCACAGCAGCAGTGAGGATCTCTGTCTCTGCAGCAGTGATGCCTTCAGGGACTCTCTCTCTGCTCTTGATGCTGCAGTACTGACTGCTGCCTGATGGAGGCGTCTCTGTCAACTCTGATGTATGACTCCTGCTGTGTCTTCTTCTCTCATCAGCTGGAAGTGATCTCTGAGTGTGAGGGACCAGAGAGGAGGATCATCTGAGTCCTGATGATCCAGAGAGCTTGAAGCAGCAGCAGCAGCTGGAGGGTGGAGAGGCTCTGACTGGGCCCTGATACTGGGAGCTGTTGCTGGGAGCTGATACTGGGAGAGCAGCTGGACTGGAGCCACTTGACCTCTTCATTTCGTTTGTGTGTGTGGGTGGAGAGGCTAATAAATGGGCCGGAGGCCAAAACGGCAAGCGCTGTCTCCGCTTCATCCTTGAGAAAGAGCTCTACACCCATTCATCGTTACATCTTTGCTTTCCAATCAGGAAGTAGAAAGAATGGAGGCTGCAAGTCCAGCATTGGTATCAAGTTTTCAGGATATATTTTGTCTAACTTCTGCAATATTCTAACACCTGACAGAAAGGGATTTAAAAAGAGCTGTAAAATAGGATTTGATGCATTTCTGATGAAAACAATGTTCGACAGTTCTTTGTTAACAATGACATATACTCCATTCAACCTTTCTGGTTCAGATTAAAACAAACATTTACATCACTGAATGATAATGACTTTAAATACAGTTTGTTTTAGTTTATCCACAACTGGTGAACTTTGCAACAAACAGGCATACGCGCGCACACACACACACACGGAAGAAGTGATTTCCTGTAGGTGGAAAGGGCAGGGCCAGGGTGACGTATCCACTCTGAGGTGGACTCTGAACTAGGGCGTGAACACTTCACCTCAGACTCTTCTTATGTAGACATTTTATGTTGACGGAGCAAAATTGAACCTTAGAGTGAGAGATGAGTGTTAATGTGGAGGAAGAGGAGGACAGAGCTGCAGCTCCCAGCTGTCTGTCTATGAGGAGTGACAGGTCTAAAGAGCTTCCTCCACTCTTCAGTGATGGACCTGGACCCTCAGACACACAGTAAGACCTGCTCCTCTCTGATTGGCTGTTAGCTGGGATTGTTCTTCTATCAGTCAGGCTTCATGTCAGACAGTTTCTGGATCACAGCAACACTTTCATACTCATGAGTCTGTAGCAGCTGTCAGTCACCCAGAATAGCTGTCACTTCATCTCAGACACTTGAGACAAAGTGAAACCTGCTGATGCTGGACTTCAGTAGCAGTTTGTGTATTTGGAGCTTCCTGAATATCTTTTGTTAGAGACTATATCAAGGAATCATGTGACACATGAAAGAAACATGTCTGTGCTTGTAGAGATCTGAACATCACACAGAGAGCAGAGTCTGCAGCTCCCAGTTGTCTGTCTATGAAGAGTGACCGGTCTAAAGTTCTTTCTATACACTTCAGTGATGGACCTGGACCCTCGGACACACGGTAGGGAACTGTTTAACCATAAACTGATCTCATGGAAGGTGACACAGTGAGGATGACGAGAAAACAAAGATCTTTCAGACAGTGTCAGACAAACCTTGATATTTTCCAAAAAATATATATTTTAGTAACAAGGAAATATCTTCACAGAGAGAGGAAGAGTCTGGAGTCTGTGGCGGAGCAGCTGAGTGGAGGAAGATCCAGAACCAGAGCTGGACTGCAGACATCCAGTCAGACCAGCACTGCACAAAGTAAGACTGCACATCTGTCTGCTGATGTCTCCATGTCTGGAAACTGGACCTTCTCATTTATTAGAGGGACAGTTGTTATGTTCAGAACCTTGAATATCATCACAACATTCATCCATTTATACATCTGCATTTGTTCGATTTCTCACTCTGAGTGTAGAGTCAATGTTTGTTTCCTCTGTCAGCAGATGGAGGTCTGCAGGAGGTTTTTGATGAACATAAGATCAGTCTGAGGAGGAGATGTGAACGTGTGACTGAAGGAAGTGAAGGAGCAGGAAGTGGAACCCTCCTCAACAGCATCTACACTGAGCTCTACATCACAGAGGGACAGAGTGAAGAGGTCAACACCCAACATGAGGTGAGGCAGCTGGAGACCACCTCCAAGAAGAAGAAGATCCTCCATGATGCTCCAATCAGGTGCCAGGACATCTTCAGAGCCTTACCTGACCACCAGAGCCCCATCAGAGTGGTCCTAACATGTGGCGTCGCTGGAGTTGGAAAAACCTTCTCAGTGCAGAAGTTCAGTCTGGACTGGGCAGAGGGTTCAGGAAACCAAGATGTCAGTGCAGTGATTGCTCTTTCCTTCAGGGAGCTGAACCTGCTCAGAGAGCAGCAGCACAGTCTTCTCTCTCTGCTCCAGGTGTTCCATCCAACATTCCAGAAGGTGACAGCAGAGCAGCTCTCCCTCTGGAAGCTGCTCTTCATCTTTGACGGCCTGGATGAAAGCAGACTCTCTCTGGACTTCCACAACCATCAGGTTGTGTCTGATGTCTCCCAGAAGACCTCAGTCAGCGTCCTGCTGACAAACCTCATCCAGGGGAAGCTGCTTCCCTCTGCTCTGGTCTGGATCACCTCCAGACCTGCAGCAGCCAATCAGATCCCTCCTGGATGTGTGGACAGAGTCACAGAAGTACGAGGCTTCACTGAGGACCAGAAGGACCAGTACTTCAGGAAGAGGTTCAGAGATGAAGAGCTGTCCACAACCATCATCTCACACATCAAGGCCTCCAGGAGTCTCCACATCATGTGTCAGATCCCAGTCTTCTGCTGGATCACTGCCACAGTTCTGGAGCACATGTTGACATCAGAGCAGAGAGGAGAGCTGCCCAAGACCCTGACTGACATGTACTCACACTTCCTGCTGCTCCAGACCAAGAGGAAGAAGCAGAAGTACCAGGAGGGACGAGAGATGAGTCCACAGGAGCTGATGAAGGAGGACAGGGAAGTTCTTCTGAAGCTGGGGAGGCTGGCTTTTGAACAACTGGAGGAAGGAAACATCATGTTCTACCAAGAAGACCTGGAGCAGTGTGGTCTGGATGTCTCAGAGGCCTCAGTGTACTCAGGAGTTTGTACAGAGATCTTCAGGAGAGAGTGTGTGATGTTCCAGAGAAACATCTACTGCTTTGTTCATCTGAGTGTTCAGGAGTTTCTGGCTGCAGTCTACATGTTCCACTGCTACACAGAGAGGAATGAGGAGGTGCTGAAGGCTTTCCTGGGGAAACACTGTGAACACTGGGACTCTTTTATGAAGAAGCTTTTTGGGAGATTTGGGAATTCCAATAGCTCATGTCCATCCTTAGATGTATTTCTGAGGAGCAACATGAAGAAAACTCTGGAGAGTGAAAATGGTCACCTGGACCTGTTTGTCCGCTTCCTTCATGGCCTCTCTCTGGAGTCCAACCAGAGACTCTTAGGAGGTCTGCTGGGCCACACATTAAAACATAAGAAAATGATCCAGAGAGCCATCAACAACCTGAAGGAGATGAACAGTGATGATATCTCTCCTGACAGAAGCATCAACATCTTCCACTGTCTGATGGAGCTGAAGGATCACTCAGTGCATCAGGAGATCCAAGAGTTCCTGAAGTCAGAGAACAGATCAGAGAAGAAGCTCTCAGAGATCCACTGCTCAGCTCTGGCCTACATGCTGCAGATGTCAGAGGAGGTTCTGGATGAGCTGGACCTGAAGAAGTACAACACATCAGACCAAGGACGACTGAGACTGATTCCAGCTGTGAGGAACTGCAGAAAGGCTCAGTAAGTCCAGATGTGATTATCAACACTATGAAGCAACATAAAGATGAAGCCTTCAGAGTTAGAACAAAGGCTTTACACACAGATGATAAAAGCTTCTGAATCTTAGTATTAAACCTCATGAAGCTGTTCATTGTTCCTGGTTGTCCTAGCTATCAGGTTGGTGAACACAGGTATCTTCTGTCATCTTCTAACTCAATGTTCAGGTGATGAAGGTTTGATTCCAGTCCAGCAGGAAAACCTTGATGACTTGAGAGTTTGAGCTGAAACAGTTCAGACAGTCGTCACTTTATCAGTGCGTCTTCTCAGGATTGATCAGTCTTTTATTTTGACAGTGGACACAGTGTCTGCACCGTCTCTATCATGAGTCTGTTTGTTGTTGTGTTGATCTACAGACTCACATGTGATCTAATGGAACCAACATCACTGCAGGTTTAACTGGTTTAATTACTGTTTTCATGAGGTTGTGCTTTTATATTTTTCTGAGTTGGATCATATGAAAGGCTTTTCCCTTTATTCAGTCATTAGTCATTTAGTCAGAACCTAACACTGGCTGGATCTTCTCTCTGGTGGCTACCAGGCAGGACAACCCTACTAATTCACTTCAGCACTTTAAGAAGCACAGCACAGACATGTTCCACAGCTGCATGGCTAAAGATCCAACCAGCACAGTCAATAAAGCTCAGGATCACCTGGCAGGAAACACACAACTTAATTTTGTGTGTGGTACAGCCACATAAAAGGTGCGGTTCTGAAAAAAAAGAAATGTGAAGAAACCTGGACAATAATTTGGCAAATGTAAATAAATTCATGCCATGGTACTTGACTTGGTAACGCTGATGTACACACAGGGAGCGGGGTTGGCCACACCAAACTATGGACTTTTAAATGGGAGCACACATGAATGATGTGGAGGGACAGTGACAGAAGACAGCTGCGGCCAAAACAGACTGAGGAATCGAAAATCTACACAGAACACGGATCTCGAGTAATTTTGTGCAGCACCCCTCCTATTTTACTCCTTAAACCTCCTTTGCATTTCCTATCGTAATGTGTAATGATGAGACTGTTACAAGAGTATAACTCCATATGAACATGACTCCAAATGACACCATGAACAAAAACAATGTTCATAGTGACATATGTGCCTTATTAACTGAAGAGTGTATCTTCCTGCTCTTATCTTAGCCAGGTCACCAAACCTGAGCTGCATTAAAATGCAGCGTAGCAGCAGAGCTGAAAACAGTTTCTGCTGCTACTACAGACGTGTGGTCAGGTCTCTCAGTGGAGCCCTATCAGGGACAGTAGACCAGCATGTGGAGCTACAACCTGCAGTGACATAAAGGTCAAAACAATTGCTTGACGGTGGAAATGCACAATCTGTCTTTAAAGTGTCAGATTTCAGTTTGATTCTCTGTGTCTTCACAGACTCTCTGGCTGTGGACTCTCAGAGACTCACTGTGAAATTGTGGCCTCAGCTCTGAGATCCAGTCCCTCCCATCTGACAGAGCTGGACCTGGACCAGAACCAGCTGCAGGATTCAGGAGTGAAGCTGCTGTGTGCGGGAGTGGAGAGTCCACACTGTAGACTGGAGACTCTGTGGTGAGTTCATGTTCTTAACTCCTCAGTTCGTATCCAGCAGGTTTGATCCAAGAAGAGGTTTGGACTTTCCCTCATGTCCCTTGTTCTCTGTGTTTGTCTGAGCACAAATTAAACAAGACTGAAGAACAACTGTTTTTACCAGGAGCACAGTGACCCCTAACTTGCACTGTATGCACCGTAAATTGATCTGCAGAGTAAATGTGGTTTTCTGCACATTTTCACTGTGTTAGAGGCATACTTTGATAATAATTGTAGAAAACAATGTTTAGAATTCACTGTTATTGTGCAACAGTTTTGAAACGAGTTACAGTCATTCAACTTTAATACATAATATTGTGAAATTAATATTTAGGGGCACTAACGAGTAACATGACCATGAAAATGAAACACAACACTTGTGCCTACACACTGGCCTCGTAGATCTATTGCCACAGCTGAGTCACATCAACTGCCTTCGGTGCATTTCCTTATTGTGTTTCTTAGGCTACAGGACGTCCAAGAAAAGATTAATTTGTCAAAATACTAATAGTATCATTAAATGATAGACACATAACCGAACTATACATAAAATACATTATAGTTTTGAATTATATTAAAACATTATATTATTAATAATTAACATAATCTATTTAAATAGAAACATTGTGGTTTCAATTTCCATGAAGTTGAACATTTTGCATTTTTTAAATCTGACTTAAAAACAAGTAATTACATTTAAAACAAAATGTCATGCACTTTATGCTTTTTTTCACCACAATGGACATATTTTTCTTATGTATCTTGAAACTTACAGGAGGTGGTTGAGCACAGTTGGGGTGTGTCCACATCGACATCCAGTGAATGAAAGACGTTTACAGATAGACAGATGCTTTCATTGTCACTGTTCATTTCCATACGGCAAAACTTCCTTCGAGAATAGTTCCTATCATCAGAGCAGTATTTCAATAAATGCTCAGAGAAAAACACGAAAAGTCAAACTGAGTCACGTAAAGTTGCTGACACTGGGTGGGCAGTTTGTGTTCTGCTGGACCAGGCTTGGCCTGCCTGCCTGGCGCTGGCTGTCCCTGGGCTGGCTTGGGATGGCCTGGCCCTGCAACCTGAGGGGGCTGGTGCCACCCTTGACCACGCTCACCATGCCTCCACCCACCCACCCACACTCTGCCTCACCCACACAGTCTATGGCTTCACCTCACTTGATTTCAACTTTTCTCTTTCCTATTGTGTTCCCTCATTTCTCACTCTCCTCTCTGCCCCCCCATTTGTCTCCCTTCCCTTCCTCTTCCTCTCCTCTTCTCCCAGTCTACGTTTTTCACCTACCTTATCTCTCCTCATTTATCCTCCACTATATAAAACTGTGTAGATGGGAACATGATCCATGCACAGAAACTCAGCAACTGCTCTATTCATTTTACAAGCTTTTGTTAGTCTCTGCATTCCTCCGCTTCAAATGTATAGTATCTCCACACATGACTTCTAATACCTGACTATTCAACAAGCATACTTAATGCAGATGCATCTGTTCTCGTGAGAACCATACATGTGGGTAAATAAGACAAATTCACATAATCCAATGTAGAGCAACAGGAACATTGTCTTCTAACCTGGCTTCATTTCTTCTTTATTCAGGTTGAGGGGCTGCAGTTTGTCAGAGATCAGCTGTGCTTCTCTGGCCTCAGCTCTGAAGTCCAACCCCTCCCATCTGACACATCTGTACCTGAAAGACAACAAGCTGCAGGATTCAGGAGTGAAGCTGCTGTGTGTTTTTCTGGAGAGTCCAGACTGTAGACTGAAGTATCTGGAGTGAGTTCACTGACTCTGTTACTGTTGAACATCTCATATTTTCACCAACAACTGAACCTGATTCATGTGGAGATATACAGTAAATAACTACCCATAAAGATGTCATCATATTTTCATGTTTCTTGGTCTGAAGTCATAAACAACTTTTGTCTCAAAGAAAATGCAGAATATGTCCACTATTGGTTGTTGAACTGAATGTTTTGAATTGATTTCTTTGTTTGCAAATCAGCACACAGAAGATCCTCCGAATGCATGTTTTGAACTGCTTTTAAGTGTGATAGTCATGTAAACTCACAAAACTTGACAGTGAGTCATGTACACTCACATATTGTGAATGTAACTGATGTAGCTACATAAAAACACGAGTGGTCTCTGGAAGAGATCCAAAGAAAGGCAGCAGAAGGTGGCTGTTTGGGCAGCCATTAAATACCTTGCGGCATATAGACATAGATTCTCTTCATGTTTATACTCTTGTTCTCCTTCAGTCCTTTCCCACCGCCATGAGCTACAGTGCCTCCACAATTCCCAGTGTGATAGATCCTGTTTCATGCATATTGACAAAGCGCCAACCCTTCATCCATTGGTTTGCAAAGGGACATTTATGAAGCCTAGAGTTGGACTTGCAAGGTGCCGCTGATCTAGACTCTGTAGCAGTCTGCAGCCAACTGAAACCATATTTAGATAAGTGGGTGGGGGACCTCTGTCATCCTCAACACACCCACTTGTCCATCCAGTCGGCACTGGCTATTGAATAATAACCTGGATGCATGAACAAGGTAAACACAGGATGGTCATTCATTTCTTGGAGGCATAATATGTAATTAATCCTGGAATTATTTGCAAAATCACCACTAGACCACACACTGGCACGAGTAACACTGGCATGAGCATTTCATGATTGAGACTTTTTTGATGGGGTGTGTGGTGGGGAAAGTGTTTTTTGTAGCAAGCCCTAGTGGTTCTTGCTGGTATTTCAAGTAATCTCACTCCCACATTGGCTTCTTTTTGCATACCGGCGACTAAAGGATACTTTCACATTAAACATGGCAGACGTGTCAGAACAGACAGACGAGGACCCAAGTGCGCTAGTTGATTTTAGCTTTATTAGCTTCAGGGGGAAAAAGGGAGTCATGGTGTTTGGCTCTGCGGCTGGAAGGCAGGGTGATGGGAGGCAGCGTGGTGGTGGCGTTAGCTCTTCCTCGCAGCACAGGCACACAGCAGGAAAGACAGGAGCAGGCTGAGCACAGGAACACAGACCCGGCAGCAGGAACAGAGGCAGAAGGGCAGAGGCAGGTCACCAGGGTTGATGAAGAATCTGCGTCAAATCTTGCAGGCTGGTAATGGAGAGTCAGGCTTGAAAGTGAATCAGGAGGAAAGGTAAAGCTGGCTTCCAAGACGATCCAAGACAATTAGAAGTGAATGAAAACAGATGAGCCAGAGGGAGTCAATCATGTGGCAGGTGAGACTGGAAGCGCAGGAGCATGTAGGTGCAGAAGGAGCTGTGGAGTGGAACGGGGTGGGACGGAGTGATACCCAGACCCATGACAAGACGAGAATTGAGTCTCAACTCTACATTCAAAATCAATGTAAATGGCGCAATGACAAGTGAATTTAAGTCAGGCAGCACAAACATAGCGTGTAGTGAAGTGGGACGTGGAGCGGATGACACAGATTATGTTATGAGTGTTATGTGTGTATGAAGTTGGAAAGATGTAACTTTTCAGGCTGCATCGCTGTTTTATATACATTCTATGGTACTGACGCATCTGTAATGTCACTGAGAGCAGACCAAACTACGTCAAGGATGCATGAAACAAACAAAAGGCGGTAGCGCATTAAGCGCCTCAAACTGATCTGATCTGCAGTGCTCTAGACCGAGATCTAGCTGATGGCTTCTGAACCTTGGTCCAGCAGGACTTTGTGGCTGCCTCTCTACGTCCTGCCCCTTCTACCTGAAAACGACATTGGATAGGATGCCTGTTCTGGAGACTCCAAACAGAAGGAACAAACACTGAACACACTGCAGAATTAACAAAGTCAGGGTGTGAACCTGACTATACATGCTTCCCACATAGTGCTCATGTGCTCATGCTTTACATACAGTCTCTGTATATAACACATAAGCTATGCTCATTTGAATGAATCTCACATGAACTTTGACCTATTCTGACTTATTATGTTTATGTATTTTAGCCAGACACTAACCTTTTATGCTTTTTTAAATTAGTTTGTGCTTTGAACCATTAAGTTGTATTTTTTTAAACTATGTTTACACAATTTTTTAACATTCATGGATTTCACATATTCACTTCAGTATAGTGCAGTATGAGCTCACTCAGAACCATGTAGCTGGTTTAAGTCACAGAGTGAAGTTAACTCATATATATTCTTTATTCAGGTTATCGAGCTGCAGTTTGTCAGAGATCAGCTGTGCTTCTCTGGTCCCAGCTCTGAAGTCCAACCCCTCCCATCTGATAGATCTGAGGCTGGGTTACAACAATCTGCAGGATTCAGGAGTGAAGCTGCTGTGTGATTTTCTGGAGAGTCCTGACTGTAGACTAATGGCTCTGGGGTGAGTTCACTGACTCTGTTCCTGTTGAACATCTGATCTGGTCTGTACAAATGTCCACTGTTGGTTGTTGAACTGAATAATAGTCATATAAGAGCCTCTGAGCTTAAATCTGTTTTGAACTTCTTTGAACTGCTGTGACAGTCAAATAAACTCACTTACATTTAAATGAACTAATTTAGAGTCCGGTAGAGTTGCATAAAAACACTTAATATCAAGTAAAGTAACATGAAGTCGCAATAAGCAACATAGCTGACTGAGTGAGACGGAGAGAGCACAGGGAGGAGCATATTAAGCAGGGAGTTGTTCACGCTCCCTTCTTGTAGGTGCCTCAGTGAGGCACCTACAAGAAGGGAAAAAAAAGCCTCCTTCAGGCAGCGAGCCTTGTTATCAAAAAATTATCCAAAGAAAAAGAAGCAGCAATGGGTGATTGACTTTTCGCTTGAGGCAGACAGGCTAAGTGCAGTATTTGCCCAAAAATAATTTGCTTTAAGTCTGGCTCCCACTGTTATAATCTCAGAGGTGAGGAGCAAACATGATGATGAAGAGGAGATAAGAGCCAGGGCTGCCTCCACATCAGGCAGACATAAAGCTACAACTGCAGCAGCCTCTACTGCCACTGGGCCCACATCTTTGACTGCTCGAAAAGCTGAACAAACATGTCTGAGTATCTCTGTTAACGAGTATAATACTGGGAGTGTTGTTTCTGAGTTTATAGTTCTATGAAAATATTATCGTGTTTTAAGTTTAAATTATTGTTTTGAGTTTCTGTGTTGGTAAAAATGTTCTTGTGTGGAAATGTTGCACTTTATTGTAGCTTGCTTTGTTTTCTATTGTGTATTTATAAATGTTTAGGTGTTTAAAAACATAAATCAAAGTAGTTTGACACACATACACACACTTTATACAAAGGGTACATAGTGATCTCACTCTGAGGGATATGGCAGTGGAATATTTACAGTGAATCTGTGTCAGAAAATCTCAGATATTGGTAGGAAATCTGAGTGTGAAATTATTCTGATCCAAATCTCAGCCCATCATTCCACCCTGTGATTATTTCCAAGTTAAAATGAATAAATGAATTATTTCCAGGATAAAATCAATAAGCTCGCCTCTTCAAAATGAATAAATATTGAAATAAGCCAAATGAGCCAGTTTTTTGAATGGCTCTTTGAAATGAACGGATCACAAAGATCCAGCTCCCTCCAAAGAACCATAAATCCCATCTCTAGTTTGTGTGTAGACAATCACAGTTACATGTAAATTCATGTAAAGTCATGTAGACACATACAGGCATGTTAATTCATGAACTCAGGAAACTCACAAAGAGGCAAACGCAATTCAAGTCACGTAGAGTCATGTTGTTATGTTGAGACACTTGAAGGCACAAAGTCACAGAGTCACATAGAGTCACAAGTCATGAACTGAGGAGAAGTCTTGAAGAGTCATGTTCAGTCACATACACCAACATAGAGACACAGTGAACTGAGTTCTTCTGGTGAGAGCAGTGAGAGCTCTTCTTCATAGTTTCCATTTTCGAAACTTGTTCATTTGAAACCTTCTTCAGCTCTGAGTAGAAGATGAAACACTGAGTGATTCCAGCAGGAACATTGTTTTCTAACCTGACTTCATTTATTCTTTATTCAGGTTGGAGTCAAACAGTTTGTCAGAGATCAGCTGTGCTTCTCTGGCCTCAGCTCTGAAGTCCAACCCCTCCCATCTGCTATGGCTGGATCTGGCATATAATAAGCTGCAGGATTCAGGAGTGAAGCTGCTGTGTGATTTTCTGGAGAGTCCAGACTGTAGACTGCAGGGTCTGGGGTGAGTTCACTGACTCTGTTACTGCTGAACATCTGATATTTTCATCAACAACTGAACCTGTTTCTTGTATTAAATTTGGTTTGAAGTCAGTAAATTCTGTCACACAGATTCACATTAAGTTACGTCAAGTCACAGTAATTAATGATATATATAAGCAAATTTTCTTTCAAAGAAACTGTATAGATGTCAACTTTTGGTTGTTAAATTCGATAATACTCATTATTTTAATCATATGGTGACCTATACACACAGAAGATTCTCTGAGCTCATAGCTCATGAACTGATCAAATGTCACAGTGAGTCACAGAAACTGTCATAGAGTCAGATAAAAGTAAAGATACAAGTAGATACAATAACAATTCTCATTATGTCAGATAAAGTCTCAGTAACTAACACAGAGTTAAATTGTCCTAAATCAAGTCATGTGCATTCAGCTACAGTCACGTAACCTGACTCAGAGTAACGTAGCTACATGAAGTCACATCAAGTCATGAAAGCTCATGTAGAGTTACGTTGAGTCATGCAGACTCCAGGGCTCAGACTAACTCGTCCCAGGGACATAAAAATATGGATCTGGGACGATAATTAACAGACCCGGGAACACAGTCGGGATGAAGAGGATGTTCTGTGCCACTGAAAGTGAACACATCACTGTCACTACATAAACAGTGTGCACACCCTGAGGGTTAGCAACAAGTCTGTTTTCTTTCTTCTCTCTGTGCGTGCTAGTGATCCTTTCAAAATAAAAGCCTCCTGCTCCGTCACTGCAGCACTCCAGTCACCTGCTCCACATCACGACACCTGCAGAGGAACCTGGAGCAGGAGCAGCTTCAGCTCCAGATGTTTAATGTTTTCATGTTTCTCAGGAGTCCCTCCCCCATGTCTGGCTCCTGTTCTATGAAGCAGGCTTACCAGTTAAACCAGGCTTATTTGGTAATCCTGATTTATATTCCAAGAAATTTGGTTCCATAAAGCCAGCTCAGCCCAGTTAAAACTAAGTTGCCATGGCAACTTGCCTGGTCCGGACCAGGCTAAAGGTCACGCTTAGCCTGAGTTACAGCTGATCCATGACACTATATGACTCTATTAATCACCATCAATAAAATATTAAATAAAGTACATCATGAAATGCTATTTAAAGATGATGTATTGTTTGTGTTTATAGAATTAAATGATATTACATATTACATAAATGTTAAATATAATACATATACAACATAATAATAATAATATAATAAGTAATATAATACATATTACATACATCTGGCCGTATGTCTTGGACACTCGGGTAAAGAGAGGGGCTGAGCTGTCAACCGATCACCACCTGGTGGTGAGCTGGGTCTGCTGGTGGGGGAGGAAGCTGGACAGACTTGGCAGACCCAAGCGCATCGTGAGGGTCTGCTGGGAATGCCTGGCAGAATCTCCTGTCAGGGATGTCTTCTGACCTGACTTCATTTATTCTTTATTCAGGTTATTTAAGTGCAGTTTGTCAGAGATCAGCTGTGCTTCTCTGGCCTCAGCTCTGAAGTCCAACCCCTCCCATCTGACAAAGCTGTATCTGAGAGACAACAAGCTGCAGGATTCAGGGGTGAAGCTGCTGTGTGATTTTCTGCAGAGTCCAGACTGTAGACTGGAGCTTCTGTGGTGAGTTCACTGACTCTGTTACTGTTACAACTGAAAACCTGATTCATACTGAGATATAACTGTTTATAAAGCTGTGAATGTGACTTTGATTCATATTTTCATGTTTCTTGAAGTAAATTTGGTGTGAAGTCATAAACAACGTTGGTCTAAAAGAAATAGTAGAAAATGTCCAGTTTGTTCAATTCAGTAATTCTAATCATTATAATCAAATGGCCAGATCTGAACACTGAAGATCCTCTCAGCTCATATTAGTTCTAAATTGATTACATTTCTATGATGAAGTAAAACTCAAGGACAAAGTCACTGGACTCATTTTGGAGAGAAGCTCATTGATCAGGACAGAGTCATGTTGAGCTGCAGGTTTAAACCCTGAACTCATCTGATTGGACTTTAAATGGATTTTTATCTTCATTTCTTCTTTATTCAGGTTGTGGGGCTGCAGTTTGACAGAGATCAGCTGTGCTTCTCTGGCCTCAGCTCTGAAGTCCAACCCCTCCCATCTGACAACGCTGAATCTGAACAGAAACAACCTGAAGGATTCTGAAGTGAAACCTCTGCGTGATCTTCAGAGGAATCCAGACTATAAACTGGAGACTCTGAGGTCAGACTCTATGTTTCACTCATAGTATATAGCATGTATATAAAAGAAGCCAATGCTGAAGTGACTTTTCTTGTAATACTACGGAGATCTGCTAGGCCTGGCTCCAAAAAATTATGAAAACCAGGAAATACCCGTGTCAGTGTGTAATATGGTGATCAATTTGCGAATAATTCCATGATTAATAAGGAATCAGAGCTTAAAGAAATGAATGAATATGGGGTGTCCATTTGGTTGACATTTGGTTCTCCAATATCCAGTCTGGATCATATTTATCAGTGAGTGTGTTGAGGATGATGGAGGTGAAAGGTTATATACGTCACTCATCCCCGCCTCCCCGACCCTATGGTTTCTGCTGGCTCTATTACGAGGCAGCCCCCTTCAACTCAACTCCTGGCTTCATTCAGCATCCTTTGCAAACCAATGGGTGACGTCACAGAGGGTTGAGGCTTGGTTTTACTTCTGTGCTGGGAGCAACTATAACGGTGGCTCTGACGTAAGGGAGAGAAGAGCGCAAAGTTGGGCACCAGATAGCAAAACTACCACATCAGATCCTTCAGCCATCTGTTACCAAGTTCCTCTTGAGTCAAATTAAGTTGGATACACCAAACCAGACAGCAGTCTAAACTGCAGACATGAGGCTGATGTTCCCCTGATCCGCACTGAGTAGAGACAGAGGTCCTGGTCCATCGAACCTGGAACCATCAGATCTGATGATGAAACTCCAGTGTGACTGAGACTGTGGTTTGAGCAGCTCTGAAGCTCACAGCAGCAGTGAGGATCTCTGTCTCTGCAGCAGTGATGCCTTCAGGGACTCTCTCTCTGCTCTTGATGCTGCAGTACTGACTGCTGCCTGATGGAGGCGTCTCTGTCAACTCTGATGTATGACTCCTGCTGTGTCTTCTTCTCTCATCAGCTGGAAGTGATCTCTGAGTGTGAGGGACCAGAGAGGAGGATCATCTGGGTCCTGATGTTCCAGAGAGCTTGAAGCAGCAGGAGCAGCTGGAGGGTGGAGAGGCTCTGACTGGGCCCTGATACTGGGAGCTGTTACTGGGAGCTGTTACTGGGAGCTGGAGGAGAGGAGAGCTTCATCCAGTATAGACACTGGTGGAGGGATCACAGCAGGTGGAGCCGACTGTCTCCTGCAGTCTGTTGATTCATTATGAGAATAGTTCAGCAGTTTATTTCCCATTTGATTTCAGGCATCATGGATCACATAGAAAATGAGAGTTTAAGTACAATGTCTGGGAAAATGATTTCTTCCCTGCTTCTTTTTACCAAAGACTGTTTAGATTTTTTTTTATGTACAGTATGTAAGTCATAATTTCTAAGCCTGTTTGAGATCATTTCATAAATCAGTCTTTGGAAACAGACTGCACATCTTCTGTAAGTGGGAGAGGAATAAACATGAGCAATCTGGTCAAATGTAAAAAGTGTGAGGACACCTGTTGAAAATCTCCAAAGCATGAGGGTTTAAGGGATGCATGACCATATATTGCCAGCATGGTGAAATTTCCTATTCATCAATATTATTAAACAACCTGTCCCCAATAGTGTCACAGGGTTCTGCTGGAGCCTATCCAGCTCATATCAGATGAAGACACAGACACAGGTCTCCAGTCCATCACAGGACACACACCATCCACTCTCACACTGAGGAGCAATCTTAGAGTCTCCAGTTGGCATATTAATTAAACGTGTTATGGGGCACCACGGTGAAGCTTGTTTAACACTGTTGCCTCAAAACAAGAAGCTCTTCATCATGACAGACAAGAGTTGGTTTTGTGGTGAGTTTTCTTGCTCTGATCCTGTCCGTAGCGTGACATCATGTCTTGAACTCTTGAATAACAATGGTCCCATGTCTTCTTCTCTCTGGTGTGACATTTAATAAACTGTATTTTGAGAGTTTCTGGCTGAGATTGGTTTTATTACGTTCACCGAAGACCGTCACAAAAGAGTCCAGGTTGGTCTGCTCAACACTCAGTGTCTATGAACAGTAACCCCAGGCCAGGTCAGTGGTGTTGATGGAACTGGTGGGAATAAACATAGATATCGTAGATATAGAAAACATAATGATAGTTTCTCAGAGGAGCCCACGTGACATCTTGTCATCCATACTCGTTTACCCTTTCCAGTATCTGTCGCTGCCATGGACATGGACATGCCATGACACTATTTGGATTTTGAGAGGAGCCAGATGAGGTGGGTCAGCATCCAGCCTCCTGGAGGCCTCTTGGAGGGGTCTGGGGTATGTCCATCTAGGAGATAACGTCTCTGGACTGGGACTGGAACATCTTGAGATGCTCTTGGAGAAACTGGTCAAAATGGCTGGAGAGAGGAGTGATCTAAGACTGCTGAGATGAACTACTCCTGATCATGCTGTGAAATATTTGCAGCAAATTTTGCGATATTTACCATCCACATTTTTGTCCTGAGTTGCTAAAAAAGTTGATTTTCCCTGAACAACTGAAAACCAAGCCACACATCTGCTCTATATCTCAGACACATCCTGTGGGCTCTTCTTTTAACTCTGTGGTCATCACCGTTTCTCTTCATGTTGATGTTAAACTGCCAAGCGAAATATTGTTGCATTGTGAAAAAAAAAAAATATCAAAACTAGTTTAACAATAAAGAGAGCAAACAGAGTTTAACAGAGAGAGAGAGAGAGAGAGATGAAAGGATTAGCCTGTAAGCATCATGGGGAGGAGCATAAGAACTTGACACTAGGTAGACCAAAACTGAAAGTGTTCACACTTCAGTGATTTTAAATGAACAGAGCAGACGAGAACTGAAGCTGGGGCAGCGTAAGTATTAATTCAGAGTTTTGATGATTTTACTGTCGGGTGGAGTGCTGGCTGGTGGCATTATATCGTGTGTGTATGTTTCCTGGTGTTAATGGAGATGAACTCTGTTCAGCTAACAAACTTATACACTTTGAAAAATGTTTCCTGAGTTAAAAATCAGTGATCCTGTGTCATCTCTCAAACTGTTTGAACTGCAGAAGATGAGTGTTAAAGTGGAGGAAGAGGAGGACAGAGCTGCAGCTCCCAGCTGTCTGTCTATGAAGAGTGACTGGTCTAAAGAGCTTCCTCCACTCTTCAGTGATGGACCTGGACCCTCAGACACACAGTAAGACCTGCTCCTCTCTGATTGGCTGTTAGCTGGGAATGTTCTTCATCAGTCAGTTGTAGAGAAACGTCAGGCTTCATGTCACAGACAGTTTCTGGATCACAGCAACACGTTCATACTCATGAGTCTGTAGCAGCTGACAGTCACGAGAATAGCTGTCACTTCATCTCAGACACTTGAGATGAAGTGAAACCTGCTGATTATGGGCTCCAGTAGTAGTTTGTGTATTTGGAGCTTCCTGTATTTGTCAAGGAATCGTGTGACATGAAGAAAAACATGTCTCACATCAGAGACACCAGATGATCTGGTGATCTTGAATCAGTTCATATTCTGTCATTAACATGTTGTTTTGAATCATTAGTAGATTTCTATGTTCACTTTGTACTCAGATTATTTTTGCCACATTTTGTTGGAGGAGAGAAGATGGAGAACATATATTCATGAACTCTACTCATGTACTAGCTCAGTGATTTCTATGTCCTCTAACATGAGCTGAAGCTGAGCTAAGCTGAGTGAAGCTGCCCACAGTGAGTGTAGAGCAGTGAAGGACACACTGGGCTCTCTGTGATGGAAGGACTGGACTGTGAAGTCTCTGCAGGAAGTGTTGAGTTTGTGTTGTGAACAAACTCCAGGTTCATCACTCAGTGTTTAATGAGGCAGACAGTCAGGAGAAGCAGCTGGAAGGAGAGGAGGAGGAACAGGAACAATCCTTTGGTTCACACTCAACAATGAATTCAGAACATTTACAGTGATTTTACTGTTCTGTCCTGTTGTGACTGAGCCTTCAGACAGTGTCAGACAAACCTTGATATTTTACAACAAGTGATTTTAGTAACAAAGAAATATCTTCACAGAGAGAGGAAGAGGAGTCTGGAGTCTGTGGAGGAGCAGCTGAGTGGAGGAAGATCCAGAACCACAGCTGGACTGCAGACATCCAGTCAGACCAGCACTGCACAAAGTAAGACTGCACATCTGTCTGCTGATGTCTCCATGTCTGGAAACTGGACCTTCTCATTTATTAGACGGACAGTTGTTATGCTCAGAACCTTGAATATCAGCACAACATTCATCCATTTATACATCTGCATTTGTTCAAATTCTCACTCTGAGTTTAGTGTCAGTGTTTGTTTCCTCTGTCAGCAGATGGAGGTCTGCAGGAGGTTTTAGATGAACATAAGATCAGTCTGAGGAGGAGATGTGAACGTGTGACTGAAGGAGGTGAAGGAGCAGGAAGTGGAACCCTCCTCAACAGCATCTACACTGAGCTCTACATCACAGAGGGACAGAGTGAAGAGGTCAACACCCAACATGAGGTGATGCAGCTGGAGACCACCTCCAAGAAGAAGAAGATCCTCCATGATGCTCCAATCAGGTGCCAGGACATCTTCAAAGCCTTACCTGACCAGCAGAGCTCCATCAGACTGGTCCTGACCAGCGGCGTCGCTGGAGTTGGAAAAACCTTCTCGGTGCAGAAGTTCAGTCTGGACTGGGCAGAGGGTTCAGGAAACCAAGATGTCAGTGCAGTGATTGCTCTTTCCTTCAGGGAGCTGAACCTGCTCAGAGAGCAGCAGCACAGTCTTCTCTCTCTGCTCCAGGTGTTCCATCCAACATTCCAGAAGGTGACAGCAGAGCAGCTCTCCCTCTGGAAGCTGCTCTTCATCTTTGACGGCCTGGATGAAAGCAGACTCTCGCTGGACTTCCACAACCATCAGGTTGTGTCTGATGTCTCCCAGAAGACCTCAGTTAGCGTCCTGCTGACAAACCTCATCCAGGGGAAGCTGCTTCCCTCTGCTCTGGTCTGGATCACCTCCAGACCTGCAGCAGCCAATCAGATCCCTCCTGGATGTGTGGACAGAGTCACAGAAGTACGAGGCTTCACTGAGGACCAGAAGGACCAGTACTTCAGGAAGAGGTTCAGAGATGAAGAACTGTCCAGCAGCATCATCTCACACATCAAGAGCTCCAGGAGTCTCCACATCATGTGTCAGATCCCAGTCTTCTGCTGGATCACTGCCACAGTTCTGGAGCACATGTTGACATCAGAGCAGAGAAGAGAGCTGCCCCAGACCCTGACTGACCTGTACTCACACTTCCTGCTGCTCCAGACCAAGAGGAAGAAGCAGAAGTACCAGGAGGGACGTGAGATGAGTCCACAGGAGCTGATGGAGGAGGACAGGGAAGTTCTTCTGAAGCTGGGGAGGCTGGCGTTTGAACATCTGGAGGAAGGAAACATCATGTTCTACCAAGAAGACCTGGAGCAGTGTGGTCTGGAGGTCTCAGAGGCCTCAGTGTACTCAGGAGTTTGTACAGAGATCTTCAGGACAGAGTGTGTGATCTTCCAGAGAAACATCTACTGCTTTGTTCACCTGAGTGTTCAGGAGTTTCTGGCTGCAATTTACAGGTTCCACTGCTACACAATGAATAAAGTGCTGGAGGCTTTCCTGGGAAAAAAATATGTTAACTCGGTCCTGGATATCTTTCTGAGGAGCAACATGGAGAAAGCTCTTCAGAGTGAAAATGGTCACCTGGACCTGTTTGTCCGCTTCCTTCATGGCCTCTCTCTGGAGTCCAACCAGAGACTCTTAGGAGGTCTGCTGGGTCACACAGAGAACAGTCCAGAAATCCTCCAGAGAGCTGTCAACAACCTGAAGGAGATGAACAGTGATGGTATCTCTCCTGACAGAAGCATCAACATCTTCCACTGTCTGATGGAGCTGAAGGATCAATCAGTGCATCAGGAGATCCAAGAGTTCCTGAAGTCAGAGAACAGATCAGAGAAGAAGCTCTCAGAGATCCACTGCTCAGCTCTGGCCTACATGCTGCAGATGTCAGAGGAGGTTCTGGATGAGCTGGACCTGAAGAAGTACAACACATCAGACCAAGGACGACTGAGACTGATTCCAGCTGTGAGGAACTGCAGAAAGGCTCTGTAAGTCCAGATGTGATTATTAACACTATGAAGCAACATAAAGATGAAGCCTTCAGAGTTAGAATAAAGACACATGCTTTACACATGGACACAAGATAAAACTCTGACATGATAAAAGCTTCTGAATCTTAGTATTAAACCACATGAAGCTGTTCATTGTTCCTGGTTGTCCTAGCTATCAGGTTGGTGAACACAGGTATCTTCTGTCATCTTCTAACTCAATGTTCAGGTGATGAAGGTTTGATTCCAGTCCAGCAGGAAAACCTTGATGACTTGAGAGTTTGAGCTGAAACAGTTCAGACAGTCGTCACTTTATCAGTCCGTCTCCTCAGGATTGATCAGTCTTTTATTTTGACAGTGGACACAGTGTCTGCACCGTCTCTATCATGAGTCTGTTTGTTGTTGCGTTGATCTACAGACTCACATGTGATCTAATGGAACCAACATCACTGCAGGGTTAACTGGTTTAATTACTGTTTTCATGAGGTTGTGCTTTTATATTTTTCTGAGTTGGATCATATGAAAGGCTATTCCCTTTATTCAGTCATTAGTCATTTAGTCAGAACCTAACACTGGCTGGATCTTCTCTCTGGTGGCTACCAGGCAGGACAACCCTACTACTTCACTTCAGCACTTTAAGAAGCACAGCACAGACATGTTCCACAGCTGCATGGCTAAAGATCCAACCAGCACAGTCAATAAAGCTCAGGATCACCTGGCAGGGATCACTCAGCCACATGTATGAGAGAGTAACTCCACATGAACATGACTCCAAATGACACCATGAGACTACCTAACAATAACAAGTTCATAGTGACAGATATGTTCGAGATAAGTGTAGCCTAGTGATAAATAAGGATTTAATATATATAAATGATTATTCTATTCATGATACTCTTGTACTAAGCTCATGTAGAAGTGATGAATGAATCAGAACACAGAGGTGATTAAGCTTCGCCTCTGGCTGAACATGATTGACAGATCAGGACATAATTGCGTGATCACGTGGGTGCAGGAGAGGAGACATGCTGATAGATGGTGGAGCCATCAGGAACTGAGAAGCAGGGTTGGCTCTATCCATCTTGTTGCCTTAGCTGAGATTAGGCCTACCCCTAACCTAACAGTGAATAAATGGACTTATGCTTTGTGGTGGAAATGCACAGTCTGTCTTTAAAGTGTCAGATTTCAGTTTGATTCTCTGTGTCTTCACAGACTCTCTGGCTGTGGACTCTCAGAGACTCACTGTGAAGTTGTGGCCTCAGCTCTGAGATCCAGTCCCTCCCATCTGACAGAGCTGGACCTGAAGAAGAACAAGCTGCAGGATTCAGGAGTGAAGCTGTTGTGTGCTGGACTGGAGAGTCCACACTGTAGACTGGAGACTCTGAGGTGAGTTCATGTTCTTAACTCTCATTGTGTATCCAGCAGGTTTGATCCAAAAAGGTGTTTTGAATTTCCGTCATTTCTCTTGTTCCCTCTTTGTCTGAGCATAAATGGAAGGGCTCCAGACCATCAATAGAAATGTTGAGGTTTCAGGTTCCATGAAGTTTAGCATATCTGCCATGTTTCGTATCAGAGTATATTCAAGGTTTTTATATTCAAAAACAAAATGTCATGTACTTTCTGCTCGTGGTTGCATGATGAATGCATTTTTCTTATTTTTACACACTGAGGTGTACACATCCCCTCTTTGAGCATACAGTAGGTGGGATGTGTCTTTCTAAATCCAGTTAGATAGATAGATAGATAGATAGATAGATAGATAGATAGATAGCCCCCCAGCTCAGCTGCCACGTGTTGGAGTTCTCCCCGCGGAACGAGCAGAGAAAGGTGGGCTGCCCTCTTCAGGTTGGTGGAGAGCCCCTGCCTCAGGTGGAGGAGTTTGGCTGCAGTAATGCGGTCACTGTATCGGTCCGTCGTGTTGAAGAAAGAGCTGAACCAAAAGGTGAAGCTCTCGATTTACCGGTCGATCTACGTTCCTACCCTCACCTATGGTCATGAACTCTGGGTCATGACCGAAAGAATGAGATCCCGGATAGAAGCGGCTGAAATGGGTTTCCTCCGCAGGGAGGCGGGGTACTCACCCGGGAGGAGCTCGGAGTAGAGCCGCTGCTCCTCCACATTGAGAGGAGCCAGCTGAGGTGGCTCGGGCATTTGTATCGGACGCCTCCTGGACGCCTCCCCTGGGAGGTGTTCTGGGCATGTCCAACCGGGAGGAGACCCAGAGGAAGACCCAGGACACGCTGGAGTGACTATGTCACACGGCTGGCCTGGGAACGCCTCGGGATCCTCCCGGAAGAGCTGGAGGAAGTGTCCAGGGAGAGGGAGGTCTGGGCGTCCCTGCTTAGACTGCTCCCCCCGCCACCCGGCCCCAGATAAGCGGAAGAAGATGGATGGATGGATGGATGGATGGATGGATTTTTCTTCACAACTCAGACTTCAACAGCTTATGGTTCTTGTGCCAGAGTGTGATCTGGTGGTGAATTTGGAAATTATGTCATAATCAGTAATATACTACTCTCCTAAACTCCGTCTTCCACACTTCCTGTTAAATCTACCAAAGATTCCTTCAACTGCTAGTGGAAGCAAAGTGCAACAGCACTGTGAGCAAAAGAAGTGAGTGAGTGATTCCAGCAGGAACATTGTCTTCAAACCTGACTTCATTTATTCTCTATTAAGGTTGCAGAGCTGCAGTTTGTCAGAGATCAGCTGTGCTTCTCTGGCCTCAGCTCTGAAGACCAACCCCTCCCATCTGACAGAGCTGAATCTGAGTTACAACAAGCTGCAGGATTCAGGAGTGAAGCTGCTGTGTGATTTTCTGCAGAGTCCAGACTGTAGACTGGAGACTCTGTGGTGAGTTCACTGACTCTGTTACTGTTATTTTGTCTTGCGGTCTGAATTATGACGCGCATGCGCACATCCGCCTCTCCTGAAGCCTCAAACTCTCTCAGCCAGAGGGAGGCAGGTCCTGTGCTGGATATTGACTTAAATGGTTTTATTTAGTCTGACCTTTAGTTAAGCTGGTGGTGGGCCAGCTTTAATAGTCTTGGATTGAGTTACTACTGCAGCTGGAATTTGATCAATATATTTTGCCAAAATGTTTCCTACTTGTTTTCAAGAGATTGTGAAAGTGTACTTTATTGTTTATGTTGCTATTTGTGGTTCTCATTTTTACTTGATTACTTTTATACTTTGATTTGAATAGTTCAAAAAGTACATCAAATTTTTGAATTTCAATTTAAAAATTGTCGAAAGGTGTCTTCTTAATAAATTCAATACATTCCCAACGTCATGTGAAATAATCAACATTGACCCAAAGAATCGTGATTATTATTTTTCCATAGTTGAGCAGCCCTCTTTTGAGACATCAGTTACATCCATAAAGTTGTGAATTTATTTTGCTTCATATTTTAATGTTTCTTGAAGTCTTAAACAACTTTGGCCAGAAAGAAACTGTATAAATGTCCACTGTTGGTTGTTAAATTCAATAATATTCATAACTTTAATCAAATGGTCGTGTTTGCACACAGAAGATCCTCTGAGCTCATATTTGTATTTAACTGATCAAGTGTCACAGTGAGTCACATAAACTGACATTCAGTGTCACAGATTCACATTAAGTCAGATAAAGTCTCAGTAACTAACGTAGAGTACATTAGAGTCACGTTGTCCAAAGTGGAGTCATGTGCATTCAGCTACAGTCACACAACCTCACTCAGAGTAACGTAGCTACATGAAGTCACATCAAGTCATTAACACTCATGTAGAGTTACGTTGAGTCATGCAGACTCCAGGACTCAGACTAACTCGTCCCGGGGACATAAAAATATGGATCTGGGACGATAATTAACAGACCCGGGGACACAGTCGGGGTGAAGAGGATGTTCTGTGCCACTGAAAGTGAACACATCACTGTCACTACATAAACAGTGTGCACACCCTGAGGGTTGGCAACAAGTCTGCTGTCTTTCCTCTGTGCGTGCTAGTGATCCTTTCAAAATAAAAGCTTCCTGCTCTGTCACTGCATGACACCAGTCACCTGCTCCACATCACGACACCTGCAGAGGAACCTGGAGCAGGGGCAGCTTCAGCTCCAGATGTTTAATATTTTAATGTTTCTCAGGAGTCTGGATGAGCCCCTCTCTCTCTCTCTCTCTCTCTCTCTCTCTCTCTCTCAGCTCATGTCTGACTCAGGGCCGACACATTTTTAATGTTTAAAGTCTGAGAACGGAGAGAGGACCCAGATCATCAGTCCCAGACTGTTGTGTTTGTTGTGTTTCAGTCTTTGAGAAGTCGTGTTGATTCTTGTTTTTGAACATGATCATGCACATGTTGAAAGGCAACGTGAGTGAAATTTAATGAGTTGTTGATTGACAGCTGTGTCGCTCTGCTGTGTCGGTGTATCGGATCATCAGATAAGTGGACTAGAAAAAGAAAAGCAGAGGTTGTTGATGCCCATGTGAATATGACTGTTATGTATGATGACTGGACGGTGTTGAAAGGTCAGTCTGGAGCCTGAGGTGTAACTGTTGTAAATAGAACTACAGAGGCCTTCAGGATGATGTCAGAGGTGGAACGGTGGTGACTTAGGCTTCCAGGTGACGGGGAGTTAAAGGGACGCTCTGAAATAAACATTGATGCTAAACCTGCAGTCAGACTCAATGCAAGTTATTTTAATAACACAACAGAGCCCTAGTAGACTCATATAGAGTCATGTCATATAAACTTGTGAACCCATGTAGTCATGTACAGTTGTAAAGGCTGATGGAGTCTTGTAGAGTTGTTGAGTGTCAGGCTGAGCACAGAGAACCCAAGTACAGAACAGAACACACACACCGGATGACGGGTAAGTAGCCCTTAATTGGAGGGTGTGCCCGCCAGAAGGTCTTGAAACTGACAAGTCTGATCTGGGTGAAGTCTATGGAAGTCAGCGATCAGGGACGGATCAAAGATGTGGCGAGCAAGCACCCAAGATCTCTCCTCAGGGCCGTTACCCTCCCAGTCCACCAGGTACTGGAGCCCTCTTCCCCGACGTCGAGACTGGATCAATCGTCGTACTGTGAAAGCAGGACCTCCATCGGTAAACCGTGGAGCAGATGGAGGAGCAACTGAAGGTGCCAGGGGACTATGATGCACAGGTTTGAGACGGTATACATGCAAAGTAGGGTGAATTCACATGGTGCGAGGAAGACAAAGATGAACAGCTGCAGGGATGATTATCTTAGAAATTTTAAAAGGACCGACAAACTTAGGGGCTAGTTTCTTGGATTCTACTCGGAGCGGCAAGTCCATCGTGGACAGCTAAACCTGCTGTCCCACCTGGTATTGTGGGGCTGGGGTTCGATGCCGATTGGCAGAAGACATGTAGCGTCTCGATGCCTGACCCAGGGCTGACTGGGCCTGGGTCCAGGTTCTTCGGCAATGCTGGATGAAAGCCTGGACAGAGGGGCAGGAAACCTCCCTCTCCTGAGAAGGAAACAAGGGAGGCTGGTATCCATAGGCGCACTAGAATGGAGAGGGGCGAGTAGCAGAACACACCAGGGTGTTGTGAGCGTACTCCATCCACACCAGTTGAGTCGACCAGGAGGAAGGATTCTTGGATACCAAGCACCTTAGCGCAGTCTCAAGCTCTTGGTTCCTGTCTGTTCATTTGACTAAGGATGAAAACCTGAAGACAGGCTGATCAAGGCCCCAAGAAGGTTACAGAACTCCTTCCAGAACACCGAGGTGAATTGGGGACCTTGGTCCGACACTACATCCATGGGGATGCCGTGGAGCTGGAAAACATGGGGCAGGACCAGTTCTGCCGTTTCTTTGGCGGTTAACAATTTGCTCAATGGGATGAAATGAGAGAGTTTAGTAAAGCGGTCTACCACAGTCAGAATCACAGTATTTCCAACCGAGGGAGGCAGACCTGTGACAAAGTCCAAGGATGTCTGTGACCAGGGCCGATGTGGGATGCGTAAAGGTAACAATAAACCGGAAGGTGGGCGACGCGTCGTCTTATGACGGTTGCAGACGGAGCATGCCTGGACGAACCCCTGAATGTCTTCCCTCAGGGTAGGCTACCAAAACCTCTGCAGGACGGCCTGCCGGGAACGTTCAAGTCCGGGGTGGCACGTTAACCGAGAGGAGTGAGCCCACTGCAGAACCTCAGACCTGAACTCTTGGGGCTCAAACAGGCACTGAGGTGGGCAAGTACTAGGGGTAGGAGGGTCCACAGTGGCCGCCCGAACCTTCTCTTCCAAATCCCACGAGACAGAGGCAACGAGACACGGTCTAGGGAGGATTGGCTCCGGTTGGCATCGACCATTGGAACTGCAGGGAAAGTGCATCCAGTTTCACATTCCTGAATCTGGGCCGCTAAGACAAAGAAAAGTCAAACCGGGTAAAGAACAGGGCCCACCGGGCCTGACGGGAGTTAAGTCTCTGGGCGACACTGATGTACTGTATTCCAAGTTCTTATGGTCCGTCCAGACCAGGAAAGGTTCCTTTGCACCCTTCAGCCAGTGTCACCACTCCTCTAACGCCAGCTTTACTGCCAGAAGTTCGTGGTTCCCAATATCGTAATTCTCTTCCGCTGGCGAAAGGCGGCGGGAAAAGAAAGCGCAGGGATGGAGCTTGTTGTCCAAACCAGAATGCTGGGACAACACAGTCCCCACCCCAGTATCTGAAGCATTCACCTCCACGACAAACTGCCGCTCAGGATCTGGCATCTGTAGAATGGGTGAGGAGGTAAACCTCTTCTTAAGTTAATTAAAAGTCGCCTCCGCTGAAGGTGACCACCTGAAGGGGATCTTGGTGGACGTCAGAGCGGTGAGGGGAGCGGCCACGTAACTACAACCCCTGACGAAGCGCCGATAAAAATTGGCAAATCCAAGAAATCGCTGCAGTTGTTAGCGATCTTCGGGAACTGGTCACTCAGATACCGCTGAGACCTTGGCAGGATCGATCTGTATGGATCTGTATGTTCCAAGAAATGATACAGAAGACACATGCAACTCGCACTTCTTGCTCTTAATGAAGAGGGAGTTCTCCAGGAGTCTCTGAAGGACAGACTGGACATGATAAACACACGAGAGTGGGACAAAATTAGGATATCATCCAAGTAAACGAAAACGAACTTATTTAGCATATCTCTTAGGACATTGTTATTTAAGGCCTGGAAGACAGCAGCATAATGTCCTGTACGGGTGTTGAATGCTGCCTTCCATTCATCCCCTTCCCTGATCCGAACTAAGAAGCTCAAAAGCAGAAGAAAGCAGAGGCAAAGGGTATCGGTTCTTAACCGTAATGTCATTAAACCCACGATAGTCAATGCAGGGTCTCAGTGATCCATCCTTCTTCCCTACAAAGAAGAAGCCTGCCCCGGCTGGAGAGGAGGAACGGAAAATCCCGGATGCCAGAGAATCGTTAATATATTCCTCCATAGCTCTCCTCTCTGGCTCCGACAATGAGTACAGTCTCCCCTCGGGAGGAGGCGAAGTAGCCTGGGACTTGCTGAACACCTGATGAAAGTCTTGATACTCCACAGGGACCCCAGTCAGATTAGGGGAAGGACAGGGCGGATCATGAATGATGCTCTGTCACACACACCTATCACGACACGCACCACTCCACTCTTGAATTGCCCCTGTGGTCCAGTCGAAGTGAGGGTTGAGGAGACAAAGCCAGGGATAACCCAAGATGAGAGGTTGACAGACTGAGGGCAGGATGTGAAACTGGATCGTCTCTCTGGAAATCTGGAGCTGAACAGGCAAAGTCCGATGAGTTACCTTGCCGAGCACATGTCCATCTAGAGCCCAAGCCAGCACAGAGTGTTCCTTCTCCAACCCCAATTGAAGCACCACATCCTCACTAATAAGGTTAGCATCTGCTCCTGAATCCACAAAAACGGCTAAAGTGATATTTCCATCTGGAAAGAAAATACGTCCATGAAGAAGAGGACGTGGGTTATGAGGAGTCTGAACAGGACTCACCAGGTCCTCCTCTACACCTTGTGAACTCTGGCTTTTGCTGGGCATCCAGCAGCGAAGTGACCTGAACCTCCACAGTACAGGCACAATCCAGCCTTGCTGCGTGCGGCGCTCCTTCTCCTCAGGAGACAGCGTGGTGCGCCCCAACTGCATGGGCTCTGGCTCCTCCCTCTGGCGCACTGACACAGCGACCGAATCTGCGGTGACCGGAGGATCTGCAGTTCCCTCCAAAACAGCAGGGGCACTGTTTGCCGTCGGCTCCGGGGTGCAGGTAAGTCCATCGCGGGGGCTGCTGCGGGCTCGGCTGGAAGCGGAGGAAATTGCAGCGACAAACTCTGGAGCTGCTCCACCAAACACACAGTGGCTTGGCGCTGCGCCTCAACTGATTCCCGGAATGCTACTGCCGAAGCCTGGATTAGCTCCCCATGCTGCTGCAGCTGAAGCTCCACTGCTTCCAAGCGACTAAGCGCTGACTGAGTGGTGCTGCCTGCTGGGTTCATCTTGGCCAGATTGTACTGTCAGGCTGAGCACAGAGAACCCAAGTGCAGAACAGAACACACACACCGGATGACGGGAAAGTAGGTCAATCACCGTGGGCTGAGGCTGGAGCAGGGTCAGGGATGGAAACAGGTCAGGCAGGGTGTAATAAGAACTGGTGATCTGAGAGTGCTGGAGAGTCTGGCAGGAACCAAAGACAATCTGGCATGAGTGCTGGGCTGGAGTGAGACTAAGTATGTGGTAAACCGGGTGCTCTGCAGTGATTGGAGGATGAGTGCAGGGGTGTGGTTCTGGCCAGAAGGACACAAGCAGGACTCTCAGTACTGATACAGTCACGTAGTCATGTTGAGTCATTCAGAGTCACACAGTGAACTGAGTTCTTCTGGTGAGAGCAGTGAGAGCTCTTCTTCACTCTTTGTATTTTACAGTTCTGCTTCCTTTTTGCTTCAGGTGTTTGGAGTTTCCATTTTCTAAACTTGTTCATTTGAAACCTTCTTCAGCTCTGAGCAGATGATGAAACACTGAGTGATTCCAGCAGGAACATTGTCTTCTAACCTGACTTCATTTATTCTTCATTCAGGTTGCAGAGCTGCAGTTTGTCAGAGATCAGCTGTGCTTCTCTGGCCTCAGCTCTGAAGTCCAACCCCTCCCATCTGACAAAGCTGTATCTGAGTAACAACAAGCTGCAGGATTCAGGAGTGAAGCTGCTGTGTGATTTTCTGGAGAGTCCAGACTGTAGACTGAAGGGTCTGGGGTGAGTTCACTGACTCTGTTACTGCTGAACATCTGATATTTTCATCAACAACTGAACCTGATTCATGCTGAGACAGGGTTGTGCAATTAATCAAATTTTGATTTCGATTTTGTAAATAGTAAAATCAAGAAAAAACGCAAGTTCTGTTTCACAAGAACACTCTTATTTGGGTCATTTTTTATAGGGTGCCATTTGAACATCATATGGAAAAAAATGTTTGATTCACCCAGATTTTAATATTCCCTTATAAAAATAACATATTTAACTTACTGAAAAACATATTGGTTGAGCTCAGGCACCTACATAATATTATATTTATATATTTTTAACAACATGTGACACATGGGATATGTCCACATATGTTCAGGACATAGACCATTTTAAATGTGTTTCAACTGCATTACTCCTCATTAAGTAATATTTCTAAAAAAAGCATATTTTACGATCAAGTTATTTTTAATAAGTTTTAATTTAGAAAAACAAGTGCATTTTTTGATCATGAAGCGCATTCCTCAAGTTAATTTCTTAGGAAAAGTGAACTATGATGTAAATTGCAAAACATTTCTAGCATGTACAATCAAACCCCTCGATATCATTATGTCACTACATATACATAGTTAAAATATTTTTATCTTATGAAACTATGATGGAAAAATATCACATTACAGAATAGACAGAGGTTTAACAGAGTGGACCGTATCATAACAGAGTGGACAAAATACGGCCAATAACAAAACTTACATGTCATTAAATACACTTATCAGGCAAATTTTATAATGAGACAACAAATTTAACACAACAAATAGTGCAGTGTATCAAATTCAACTTGAAGCAAATCGAGTGACAACAGGGTTGAACTGGCATACACTGACATAACCAGAATGGCCTTAAGGTGAAACCCCGGGTGAAAGAAAACAAAGAAGCAGCTCTTTCTTGTTTTCCTTCACCCTGGGTTTCACCTTAAGGCCATTCTGGTTATGTCAGTGTATGCCACAAAGTCCCAGCACCAAACCAGCTGCAAAAATTCACAAATAAGAATAACGTATAATGTGGAACTTTTCACTCTCTAAAAGTGCAACAAAAAACAAATGAAGGTTCAAACACGTCAGTCAATTACACTCTTGACCCTACCACACTACATTCAGGTTAGGCTAATCAGGCAGATATGTGAAGACCCCTGTGTGGGTGTACATAGACTTTCAACCATATTTTTAGTCAATGTAGTGGTCTTCCAGATATTTCCATGTAGACTTCTCCAGTTGGACTGAGCACTTATCCAGAGCTTGTGGTTCTGGGATAATACATAGAAGTTGGTCTTCTGCATACCAGCCTACATCTTCTCTGTAACGCTGCTGTGTTTCAGCTGGACTTAGAGCAGTAAGTCAGCAATACGTACAGTATGTCCATTTTGTTGTCCACCGTGTTTTTTGAACAAGGATAACAGAGTGGACACTAACAGAGTGGATATTTTGAGCTAAAGTTAGCCCTCAGCCTGGCTTTGTTAGCATAATAGCTAAGATGACTTGCTTATTTGATGAGAAATCTACAATTTTACACAGAAACTTTTTGAAATGATTCAATTTGATTAATTTATTTGATATATAGCCTTAACAGAGTGAATGATCAACCACACTGAACTTACTCCAGAAAACTGTAAAATCAGATTTTTAGAGAGGTAAAAAACAAAAAAGCTTACAACAGTGGAATTTACCACCTCTGATGTGATGTCACCAACATCAGTTGGCTACTTAGGTTTCCAGGTGACAGGGAGTTAACGGGACGCTCAGAAATAAACGGCCATGCTAAACCTACAGTCAGACTCAATGCAAGTTATTGTAATAAAACAGAGCCCTAGTAGAGTCATACAGATTCATGTTAACTCACATAAACTCACATATAGTCAGGTAGTGTCATATAGAGTCATATAAACTCGTGAGCTCATGTAAAGTCACTACTACTGTACAGTCCGATGGAGTCTTGTAGAGTAGCATACAGTCACTTAGTCATGTTGAGTCATTCAGAGTCACACAGTGAACTGAGTTCTTCTGGTGAGAGCAGTGAGAGCTCTTCTTCACTCTTTGTATTTTACAGTTCTGCTTCCTGTTGCTTCAGGTGTTTGAAGTTTCCATTTTCTAAACTTGTTCATTTGAAACCTTCTTCAGCTCTGAGCAGATGATGAAACACTGAGTGATTCCAGCAGGAACATTGTCTTCTGACCTGACTTCATTTCTTCTTTATTCAGGTTGTGGAGCTGCAGTTTGTCAGAGATCAGCTGTGCTTCTCTGGCCTCAGCTCTGAAGTCCAACCCCTCCCATCTGACAAAGCTGGGTCTGAGTGAGAACAAGCTGCAGGATTCAGGAGTGAAGCTGCTGAGTGATTTTCTGGAGAGTCCAGACTGTAGACTGGAGACTCTGTGGTGAGTTCACTGACTCTGTTACTGCTGAACATCTGATATTTTCATCAACAACTGAACCTGATTCATGCTGAGACAGAACTTACATCCATAAAGTTTTTAGAAGTAAATTTGGTTTGAAGTCATGACTAACTTTTGTCTCAAAAAACTTTTGGTTAAACTCAGTAATATTAATCATTTTGATCAGATCAAATGATCTGAACCCAGAAGATCCTCTGAGCTCATATTTGTAGAAACATTTCTTAACTTTCTGTAGATTTTTCCTCTAATTCCAGGTGTGTGTGAGATCAGCAGTGTGTTATTAACCTGTGTGGACATGAACAGGTGTGTGAATGTTGTGCTGACATCTGGATGATGTGTGTAGAAGGTGACGTGATGATGATCAATAACTCAAGGACAAAGTCACTGGACTCATTTTAGAGAGAAGCTCATTGATCAGGACAGAGTCATGTTGAGCTGCAGGTTTAAACCCTGAACTCATCTGATTGGACTTTAAATGGATTTTATCTTCATTTCTTCTTTATTCAGGTTGAATAACTGCAGTTTGTCAGAGATCAGCTGTGCTTCTCTGGCCTCAGCTCTGAAGTCCAACCCCTCCCATCTGACAAAGTTGGATCTGAACAGAAACGACTTGAAGGATTCAGGAGTGAAACCTCTGTGTGATCTTCAGCAGAGTCCAGACTGTAGCCTGAAGACTCTGAGGTCAGACTCCATGTTTATCTTCTGTTCTGAGATCAACATGATGTGAAGGTTGTGGTGACACTAAACTGCAGACATGAGGCTGATGTTCTCCTGATCCTCACTGAGTAGAGACAGAGGTCCTGGTCCATCAAAGCTGGAACCATCAGATCTGATGAGATTCTGTCCATTTGTCTCTGACTGGTCCAAAGACTGCCACATTAGTCCTGTCAGATGTCAGAGCAGATGAAACTCCAGTGTGACTGTGGTTTGAGCAGCTCTGAAGCTCACAGCAGCAGTGAGGATCTCTGTCTCTGCAGCAGTGATGCCTTCAGGGACTCTCTCTCTGCTCTTGATGCTGCAGTACTGACTGCTGCCTGATGGAGGCGTCTCTGTCAACTCTGATGTATGACTCCTGCTGTGTCTTCTTCTCTCATCAGGTGGGAGTGATCTCTGAGTGTGAGGGACCAGAGAGGAGGATCATCTGAGTCCTGATGATCCAGAGAGCTTGAAGCAGCAGCAGCAGCTGGAGGGTGGAGAGGCTGTGACTGAGCCCTGATACTGGGAGCTGATACTGGGAGCTGATACTGGGAGCTGTTACTGGGAGCTGGAGGAGAGGAGAGCTTCTTCCAGTATAGACACTGGTGGAGGAATCACAGCAGGTGGAGCCGACTGTCTCCTGCAGTCTGTTGATTCATTATGAGAATAGTTCAGCAGTTTATTTCCCATTTGATTTCAGGCATCATGGATCACATAGAAAATGAGAGTTTAAGTACAATGTCTGGGAAAATGATTTCTTCCCTGCTTCTTTTTTACCAAAGACTGTTTAGATTTTTTTTTTCATGTACAGTATGTAAGTCATAATTTCTAAGCCTGTTTGAGATCATTTCATAAATCAGTCTTTGAAAACAGACTGCACATCTTCTGTAAGTGGGAGAGGAATAAACATGAGCAATCTGGTCAAATGCACAAAGTGTGAGGACACCTGTAGAAAATCTCCAAAGCATGAGGGTTTAGGGGGTGTATGACCATATATTGCTAGCATGGTGAAATTTCCTATTCATCAATATTATTAAACAACCTGTCCCCAATAGTGTCACAGGGTTCTGCTGGAGCCTATCCAGCTCATATCAGATGAAGACACAGACACAGGTCTCCAGTCCATCACAGGACACACACCATCCACTCTCACACTGAGGAGCAATCTTAGAGTCTCCAGTTGGCATATTAATTAAACGTGTTATGGGGCACCACGGTGAAGCTTGTTTAACACTGTTGCCTCAAAACAAGAAGCTCTTCATCATGACAGACAAGAGTTGGTTTTGTGGTGAGTTTTCTTGCTCTGATCCTGTCCGTAGCGTGACATCATGTCTTGAACTCTTGAATAACAATGGTCCCATGTCTTCTTCTCTCTGGTGTGACATTTAATAAACTGTATTTTGAGAGTTTCTGGCTGAGATTGGTTTTATTATGTTCACCGAAGACCGTCACCAAAGAGTCCAGGTTGGTCTGCTCAACATTCAGTGTCTATGAACAGTAACCCCAGGCCAGGTCAGTGGTGTTGATGGAACTGGTGGGAATAAACATAGATATCGTAGATATAGAAAACATTATGATAGTTTCTCAGAGGAGCCCACGTGACATCTTGTCATCCATACTCGTTTACCCTTTACAGTGTCTGTCGCTGCCATGGACATGGACATGCCATGACACGATTTGGATTTTGAGAGGAGCCAGATGAGGTGGGTCAGCATCCAGCCTCCTGGAGGCCTCTTGGAGGTGTCTGGGGTATGTCCATCTAGGAGATAACGTCTCTGGACTGGGACTGGAACATCTTGAGATGCTCTTGGAGAAACTGGTCAAAATGGCTGGAGAGAGGAGTGATCTAAGACTGCTGAGATGAACTACTCCTGGTCATGCTGTGAAATATTTGCAGCAAATTTTGCGATATTTACCATCCACATTTTTGTCCTGAGATGCTAAAAAAGTTGACGTCTGTTTTCCCTTAACAAGTAAAAACCAAGCCACACATCTGCTCTATATCTCAGACACATCCTGTGGGCTCTTCTTTTAACTCTGTGGTCATCACCGTTTCTCTTTATGTTGATGTTAAACTGACAAGCGAAATATTGTTGCATTGTGAAAAAAATATATATCAAAACTAGTTGAGAGAGATGAAAGGATTATCCTGTAAGCATCATGGGGAGGAGCATAAGAACTTGACACTAGGTAGACCAAAACTGAAAGTGTTCACACTTCAGTGATTTAAAATGAACAGAGCAGACGGAGGAAAACTGAAGCTGGGGCAGCGTAAGTATCAATTCAGAGTTTTGATGATTTTACTGTCGGGTGGAGTGCTGGCTGGTGACATTATATCGTGTGTGTGTTTCCTGGTGTTTATGGAGATGTACTCTGTTCAACTAACTAAGTTATACACTTTATAAAATGTTTCCTGAGTTAAAAATCAGTGATCCTGTGTCATCTCTCAAACTGTTTGAACTGCAGAAGATGAGTGTTAATGTGGAGGAAGAGGAGGACAGAGCTGCAGCTCCCAGCTGTCTGTCTATGAAGAGTGACTGGTCTAAAGGTCATCCTCCACTCTTCAGTGATGGACCTGGACCCTCAGACACACAGTAAGACCTGCTCCTCTCTGATTAGCTGTTAGCTGGGAATGTTCTATCAGTCAGTTGTAGAGAAATGTTAAGCCCATGATCATAGGCAGTTTATGGATCATATCATGACATAAGGTAGGTTGCAACCTCATCTAAGAAAGTTCAGACACACACCAAACTCTGCTTATTAAACATACTGTTGTGGCAACAGCTTGTTGAGTGTAGACTTGTCTAACTGGTTTGACTGTTTCGCCTGCGAAGCATTAAAAAGGTAAACAAAAATGCCCTGTGAAGATTTTCCTATCATGATGTGATTTGATTGCTGGATAAGTCGCTCCATGCTCCAGCTCCATGTAAGAAATTACAATATTCTGGGATTTTTGCTGTCATGTTGATGTTGCTGTGAATATTTGCAGTGATTCAACATCTGGAAGGATGCTGTGAAATGTGCTGTTTATTTTACCTATATTTTTCCTCAGAAAACATTGACTTGGTCACACCAGACACGTTCTGAATCAGTTCAGTCACCATGTCATTATGTTTTGCCAGTTGCGAGAGAACTGTTGAACTTCAAGCCATTTATAGAAAACCTACAACCCCATCTCAGATGTTGAAATCTGCTAATTATGGACAACAGAAGATGTTTGGGTATTTGCAGCTTCCTGAATGTTTTTTTTTTCTGAGATTTATCTCAGACTCATGTGACACATATGCAGAAAAACATCTCTGGGGTGGCTGGCCAGCTCCAGGATCACCTGAAGACACACTAGTTATCTAGCAAATTCTTATCTTATCTAATTAACGTCAGAGTAACAAATAACCTGTTTGTTGGGTTGGCAGGATAAAATGAGCACTTCATTTGTCATTTGTTCTATCCAGCAGCCAGTTACACACAAAAAAACACACGTTGACAAAAAATCACATCTGCTCTGCTCTCTCTTTCTCTCTTGCTCTGTGCTCCACAAGTGTAGCAATAGTTATTGTCTGTCTATAAATAGTAAGGTGACCAAATTTTGATTTCCAACACTGGAGACAAGGTGTGCCTTTTGTGTGGCACTACACAAGCCACACACAAGGCACACCTTGTCCCACCTTATAGCAGCCTATTACGACCATAATCACTGAAGTTTGTGTCTGCGCACAACTTTTTCTCTCTCCTATTCAAATCAGGGACGTTTTTGGGGACAGTTGGGGGGGCACTGGTGGCACGCAGCCCAATCAGGGACATCTGGGTCAAGCTGCATAATAGGGTTTTTCATTTTTGGTGACAGAAAAGTTCTCTCAAGAGTTACTTTTCTCAGATAGTTACACAGTAATGTAATTAGTTAGTTTTTCATAGCAGCAACTAATTAATTTCCCCAACACTGTTTGTCAGTAACCCAGAAAATGTGTAAACTCATCTCAAGTATTGCAAACAATGATTGAAATCTGTTCATAATTGACACTAGCCATAGTTTTGATATTAGCAGCTTCTTCAGTGTCTTTCATTTGAGATTTAACTGAGAAAAATATTTATGTTTGCAGAGTTCAGGAGAACAGACACACAGCAGAGTCTGCAGCTCCCAGCTGTTTGTCTATGAAGAGTGACTGGTCTAAAATTGAACCTCTAAACTTCAGCAATGAACCCGGACCCTCAGACCCACAGTAAGAGAACTGCTCCTCTCTGTTTCTGTGTTCGCTGGGAATGATTTATCATCTGCCAGTTGTACAGAAATGTGTGTCTCCGTCTGTTAGTGGAAGTGGAAATGCGAGCATTCTCACATTTAATCTCATCTGCGACAGTTCAGATGAACAGCAAACTCCTCATTACACACAGGGGCAGCAGCTTCTGTTTGTCAGACTAAGAAAAGCTACTGGTTTAACTGGTTTGACTACTTTTCCCTGTGATGCATGAAGAGCAAAGACAAATATGTTCTGTGAAGAAATTCCTAGGAAGATGTGATGTGATTGCTGGATAAGTTGCCCCATTTAAGAAATTACATTTTGAGGTATTTGCTGTCATGTTGAAGGTGCTGTGAATATTTGCAATGATTCAACATCTGCCAGCACATGCTTCAAATGTATAATTAGTTTTTCTCAATGGCTTTGGTGCTTTTCTATGAAGGTAGAACAGTACTATAAATTCGAAGAAGAGCAGACTATTATTTGCGCTTGGAAAACCTGTGTTTCTCAACTTGTGAATGTGCAAGTGCAGAGTTTGCACTTGCAACTCCACATCAGCAAATCAGCATTAGTGAATTCGTACTTGCAAGTTCCGATATACAAATCTGAACAGCAAGAATTTCATCTGCCGCTTCTTATTTGCTCGCTCCCTTGTGTCATCCTTCTCGCGTGATTTTTGGCATGATTCTCCCGGTTGGACATGAGAAACATTTTGCACTCCCAGACCATGTTCTACCACCCGTTTCCAGTAGGCGGCAGTGTTCATGAACTTTATGACTACCTGGAAATGCTCAAGACAGCACTACACACTGTACTGTACAGCCATTTGAAAACTGAAGTCAAGCTACACAGTGCTGTATTCACAGGAGTAAATGAGTACAATACACCAAATATGTATGTTTCACATTTTTACTGCACAAGGTCTTTGCAATTCTACAACACTGTGCAAAAGAAAAATGCACTATGGTCACTTATATATAACAAAAATAAGGAACACCCTTTTGGTAGACCTGTGCATAAAGGTGAACAATATACTATAACAGTACATGTGTATTCTAACCAATGTCCAAAATCATTTGAAATTTAATGAATGAGAAACTGCTATTATGATGTACACAAAGGACATTGTGGAGGTTGAACTAATAGTTATCAGAACCTTCATTCTGATCTGAGAAAAGCACCAACGCAACTGAGAAAAAACTGCTCATATAAGTCCTCAGAACTCTTTCATTAGCTGAACCAAAGCCCACATTGAAAAACTTGAATAATGTAGAAAAACTTCTCAGATTCTCTCCAGCTGTAGATCAGAACCGTATCTGTTGTTCTGAGTTTTTTAAAGGCCTTCAACCTTCCTTTGATAGACAGTAGAGAGACAAACAGGGGAACAAAGCATGTTAAATAATTTTAACAGTGAAAAAATCTCATCATAGAGAGAGAAACAGGAGTCCTGTGTCTGCTGAGGAGCAGCTGAGTGGAGGAAGATCCAGAACCAGAGCTGGACTGCAGACATCCAGTCAGACCAGCACTGCACAAAGTAAGACTGCACATCTGTCTGCTGATGTCTCCATGTCTGGAATATGGACTTTGTCTTTTATTACAGGCACAGATGTGTATTTAGTTCTTAATTACATACATTTAATCAGTTGTATTTGTGTGATTACTCACGTAATATTTGTTTCCTCTGTCAGCAGATGGAGGTCTGCAGGAGGTTTTAGATGAACATAAGATCAGTCTGAGGAGGAGATGTGAACGTGTGACTGAAGGAGGTGAAGGAGCAGGAAGTGGAACCCTCCTCAACAGCATCTACACTGAGCTCTACATCACAGAGGGACAGAGTGAGGAGGTCAACACCCAACATGAGGTGAGGCAGCTGGAGACAACCTCCAAGAAGAAGAAGATCCTCCATGATGCTCCGATCAGGTGCCAGGACATCTTCAGAGCCTTACCTGACCAGCAGAGCTCCATCAGAGTGGTCCTGACCAGCGGCGTCGCTGGAGCTGGAAAAACCTTCTCGGTGCAGAAGTTCAGTCTGGACTGGGCAGAGGGTTCAGGAAACCAAGATGTCAGTGCAGTGATTGTTCTTTCCTTCAGGGAGCTGAACCTGCTCAGAGAGCAGCAGCACAGTCTTCTCTCTCTGCTCCAGGTGTTCCATCCAACATTCCAGAAGGTGACAGCAGAGCAGCTCTCCCTCTGGAAGCTGCTCTTCATCTTTGACGGCCTGGATGAAAGCAGACTCTCTCTGGACTTCCACAACCATCAGGTTGTGTCTGATGTCTCCCAGAAGACCTCAGTCAGCGTCCTGCTGACAAACCTCATCCAGGGGAAGCTGCTTCCCTCTGCTCTGGTCTGGATCACCTCCAGACCTGCAGCAGCCAATCAGATCCCTCCTGGATGTGTGGACAGAGTCACAGAAGTACGAGGCTTCACTGAGGACCAGAAGGACCAGTACTTCAGGAAGAGGTTCAGAGATGAAGAACTGTCCACAACCATCATCTTACACATCAAGGCCTCCAGGAGTCTCCACATCATGTGTCAGATCCCAGTCTTCTGCTGGATCACTGCCACAGTTCTGGAGCACATGTTGACATCAGAGCAGAGAGGAGAGCTGCCCCAGACCCTGACTGACCTGTACTCACACTTCCTGCTGCTCCAGACCAAGAGGAAGAAGCAGAAGTACCAGGAGGGACGTGAGATGAGTCCACAGGAGCTGATGGAGGAGGACAGGGAAGTCCTTCTGAAGCTGGGGAGGCTGGCGTTTGAACATCTGGAGAAAGGAAACATCATGTTCTACCAAGAAGACCTGGAAAAATGTGGTCTGGATGTCTCAGAGGCCTCTGTGTACTCAGGAGTTTGTACAGAGATCTTCAGGACAGAGTGTGTGATCTTCCAGAGGAACATCTACTGCTTTGTTCATCTGAGTGTTCAGGAGTTTCTGGCTGCAGTCTACATATTCCACTGCTACAAGAAGAGAAAGGCAAAGATACTGAAGGCTTTTCTAGGGACACACTGCAAACACTGGGACTCAGAACCACTATCACCCATTCAACGTGTTATTCGTTTCTTCAGTGATAACCCAGTCCCATCCGTGGATGTCTTTCTGAGGAGCAACATGGAGAAAGCTCTTCAGAGTGAAAATGGTCACCTGGACCTGTTTGTCCGCTTCCTTCATGGCCTCTCTCTGGTGTCCAACCAGAGACTCTTAGGAGGTCTGCTGGGTCACACAGAGAACAGTCTAGAAATGATCCAGAGAGCTGTAGACAACCTGATGAAGATGAACAGTGATGGTATCTCTCCTGACAGAAGCATCAACATCTTCCACTGTCTGATGGAGCTGAAGGATCAATCAGTGCATCAGGAGATCCAAGAGTTCCTGAAGTCAGAGAACAGATCAGAGAAGAAGCTCTCAGAGATCCACTGCTCAGCTCTGGCCTACATGCTGCAGATGTCAGAGGAGGTTCTGGATGAGCTGGACCTGAAGAAGTACAACACATCAGACCAAGGACGACTGAGACTGATTCCAGCTGTGAGGAACTGCAGAAAGGCTCTGTAAGTCCAGATGTGATTATCAACACTATGAAGCAACATAAAGATGAAGCCTTCAGAGTTAGAATAAAGACACATGCTTTATACATGGACACAAGATAAAACTCTGACATGATAAAAGCTTCTGAATCTTAGTATTAAACCACATGAAGCTGTTCATTGTTCCTGGTTGTCCTAGCTGTCAGGTTGGTGAACACAGGTATCTTCTGTCATCTTCAAACTCAATGTTCAGGTGATGAAGGTTTGATTCCAGTCCAGCAGGAAAACCTTGATGACTTGAGAGTTTGAGCTGAAACAGTCGTCGACAGTCGTCACTTTATCAGTCCGTCTCCTCAGGATTGATCAGTCTTTTGTTTTGACAGTGGACACAGTGTCTGCACCGTCTCTATCATGAGTCTGTTTGTTGTTGTGTTGATCTACAGACTCACATGTGATCTAAAGGAACCAACATCAGTGCAGGGTTAACTGGTTTAATTACTGTTTTCATGAGGTTGTGCTTTTATATTTTTCTGAGTTGGATCATATGAAAGGCTGTTCACTTTATTCAGTCATTAGTCATTTAGAGACATGCTGATAGATGGTGGAGCCATCAGGAACTGAGAAGCAGGGCTGGCTCTATCCATCTTGTTGCCTTAGCTAAGATTAGGCCTACCCCTAACCTAACAGTGAATAAATTGACTTATGCTTTGTAGTGGAAATGCACAGTCTGTCTTTAAAGTGTCAGATTTCAGTTTGATTCTCTGTGTCTTCACAGACTCTCTGGCTGTGGACTCTCAGAGACTCACTGTGAAGTTGTGGCCTCAGCTCTGAGATCCAGTCCCTCCCATCTGACTGAGCTGGACCTGAACAGGAACCAGCTGCAGGATTCAGGAGTGAAGCTGCTGTGTGCTGGACTGGAGAGTCCACACTGTCGACTGGAGAGTCTGTGGTGAGTTCATGTTCTTAACTCTCATTGTGTATCCAGCAGGTTTGATCCATGAAGATGTTTTGAATTTCCTTAATTTCTCTTGTTCCCTGTTTGTTTGACCATAAATGTAACGGCTCCAGACCATCAATAGAAATGTTGAGGTTTCAGGTTCCATGAAGTTTAACGTATCTGCCATTTTTCATATCAGAGTATTTTCAAAGTTTTTACATTAAAAAGCAAAATGTCATGTACTTTCTGCTCGTGGTTGCATGATGAATATATTTTTCTTATTTTTTCACACTGAGGTGTACACATCCCCACCACAGGTCTTTGAGCAAACAGTAGGTGGGATGTGTCTTCCTAAAACCAGTAAATGAAGGACAAATGGACAGCTAGATAGATTTATTGTCACTGCACATTTCCATATAACAGAACCTTCTTTGAGAGCAGTCGCTATAATCACAGAAACATTTCAATAAATACTCATGAAAAACACTAAAACTGTGGACTCAGTCCACATCAGGCTATCAGAGCTCTCACTGGGAGGGCAGTGAGAGGCCCTTTGTCACTACCATGCACTGTAAACAAGAGGGATGTAGTCTTCTAGTTCAAAAACTTAAGGGATGGCTGGCTAGGACTGGCTCCAAAAAATACTTCCAATACTTCCAATATACACTCAGTCAAAAAGGGGTCATTTTCAGTCATTCAGTATTTAACTAATTCACTTTTCTTCACAACTCTGACTGGCTTCAACAGCTTAAGGTTCTTGTGCCAGAGTGTGATCTGGTGGTGAATTTGGATTCCCGCAAGGAATCCGGCGAGTCCTGAGTCCTGAATAGAGCTATAAAACTCAGATCCTTTAAAGGATTCAACTCCCTCTGAGTCACTCACTGAACTGATCTGGATCTGTGAGTCACTTGAGTCACTTGAGTCACCTCAGTCGGTATTGCTGGATAGAAAGTAAAGTGCCTTGTGGTCAAAATGAATCAGAATCATTAGAGACCTCAGATCCATGACTCATGAGTCATTTAAAGGATCCGGGTGATTAACCCGGATGAGTCCTGAACCGCCCAGCACTAGTAACCCGGATCCTTATGGATCCAGCGAATCCTGAGTCCTGAGTCCCAATTGGAAGCAAAAGTATTTCTCACATTCTCAAACAGGGCAACAGCAAGACAGAAGATGAGAACAAGAGAATAACAAAAAAAAGACAAAAAATGGGGGGTACACTACATCATCAGCCTCCAAATGTCCCACCACCTTCTTCTTTGTTGAGCTTTAGTAGTTAATGGTGGTTGGAAAACCAGACTGGACTCAAATTGGACTCAAATTGTAGGGCTAAAATGAGAGCATTGAGGGGCATCTAGAGGCCTGTCAAATAGCTATTCTTCTCTCTGAGCAGATGATGAAACACTGAGTGATTCCAGTTGGAACATTGTCTTCTGACCTGACTTAATTTCTTCTTTATTCAGGTTGTGGAGCTGCAGTTTGTCAGAGATCAGCTGTGCTTCTCTTACTAAGCAAATTACTTTGCTTCATATTTTCATGTTTCTTAAAGTTAATTTGGTCTCAACTCATAAACAACTTTTGTTTTAAAGAAACTGTGGAAATGTCCACTGTTGGTTGTTGAAAGGAATGATATTCATATTCATATCAAATGGTCTTTTCTGAACACAGAAGTTCCTCTGAGCTCATTTTTGTTTTGAACAGTTTTGAAGTGTAACAGTCACATAAACTCACTTCTATTCAAGGTAACTAATGTAGAGTCACATTAACAAAGTCTGGTCATATAAACTCACTGAGTAACGTAGCTATATAGAGCCAGAGTCAAGTTAACTCACGTAGCTCATTTAAAGTTACATAGAGTCACTTAGAGTCATGAGAGTCTAAGTGACTCTTCAGGTGTTTGGAGTTTCCATTTTCTAAACTTGTTCATTTGAAACCTTCTTCACCTCTGAGCAGATGATGAAACACTGACTGATTCCAGCAGGAGCATTGTCTTCTATCCTGACTTCATTTCTTCTTTATTCAGGTTGTGGAGCTGCAGTTTGTCAGAGATCAGCTGTGCTTCTCTGGCCTCAGCTCTGAAGTCCAACCCCTCCCATCTGACAACGCTGGGTCTGAGTGACAACAAGCTGCAGGATTCAGGAGTGAAGCTGCTGTGTGATTTTCTGCAGAGTCCAGACTGTAGACTGGAGGATCTGTGGTGAGTTCACTGACTCTGTTACTGCTGAACATCTGATATTTTCATCAACAACTGAACCTGATTCATGTTGAGACATAACTTACATCTCTATAGCTGTGAAGTTACTTTGCTTCATATTTTCCTGTTCCTTAAAGTTAATTTGGTGTGAGATCTTTCACAAATTTTGTCTCAACTCATTGTTGGTTGTTAATTTTGATCAAATGGTCATGTTTGCACACAGAAGATCCTCTGAGCTCATATTGGTATTAAACTGATCAAGTGTCACAGTGAGTCACATAAACTGACGTAGATTTATGTAAATACAAGTAAATTCACAATGTCACAGACTCACATTAAGTCAGATAAAGTCTCAGTAACTAACGTAGAGTACATTAGAGTCACGTTGTCCAAAGTGGAGTCATGTGCATTCGGGTACAATCACGTAACCTCACTCAGAGTAACGTAGCTACATGAAGTCACATCAAATCATTAACACTCATGTAGAGTTACGTTGAGTCATGCAGACTCCAGGGCTCAGACTAACTCGTCCCAGGGACATAAAAATATGGATCTGGGACGATAATTAACAGGACACAGTCGGGATGAAGAGGATGTTCTGTGCCACTGAAAGTGAACACATCACTGTCACTACATAAACAGTGTGCACACCCTGAGGGTTGGCAACAAGTCTGTTTCCTTTCCTCTCTCTGTGCGTGCTAGTGATCCTTTCAAAATAAAAGCCTCCTGCTCCGTCACTGCAGCACACCAGTCACCTGCTCCACATCACGACACCTGCAGAGGAACCTGGAGCAGGAGCAGCTTCAGCTCCAGATGTTTAATGTTTTAATGTTTCTCAGGAGTCTGGATGAGTCTCTCTCTCTCTCTCTGTCTCTCTCTCTCTCTCTCTCTCAGCTCAGTTCTGACTCAGGACCGACACATTTAACGTTCAAAGTCAGAGAACGGAGAGAGGAGCCAGATCATCAGTCCCAGACTGTTGTGTTTGTTGTGTTTCAGCCTTTGAAAAGTCGTGTTGATTCTTGTTTTTGAACATGATCATGCACATGTTGAAAGTTAATGTGCGAGAAATTTAATGAAAGCTGTTCCGTGAGAGTTATATCAGTCTGCTGTCAATATAATGACATCATCATCAGATAAGTGGACTAGAAAAAGAAAATCAGAGGTTGTTGATGCCCATGTGAATATGACTGTAATGTATGATGACTGGATGGTGTTGAAAGGTCAGTCTGGAGCCTGAGGTGTAACTGTTGTAAATAGAACTACAGAGGCCTTCAGGATGATGTCAGAGGTGGAACGTCAGTTGGTGACTTAAGTTTCCAGGTGACGGGGAGTTAAACACAACAGAGCCCTGGTAGACTCAGATAGAGTCATGTAAACTCACATTAACTCATGTAGTCAGGTAGTGTCATATAGAGTCACATAAACTAATGTGGACTCATGTAGTCACATACAGTTGTAAAGTCTGATGGGGTCTTGTAGAGTTGTAGAGTAACATACAGTCACGTAGTCATGTTGAGTCATTCAGAGTCACACAGTGAACTGAGTTCTTCTGGTGAGAGCAGTGAGAGCTCTTCACTGTTTGTATTTTACAGTTCTGCTTCCTGTTGCTTCAGGTGTTTGGAGTTTCCATTTTCTAAACTTGTTCATTTGAAACCTTCTTCAGCTCTGAGCAGATGATGAAACACTGAGTGATTCCAGCAGGAACATTGTCTTCTGACCTGACTTCATTTCTTCTTTATTCAGGTTGTGGAGCTGCAGTTTGTCAGAGATCAGCTGTGCTTCTCTGGCCTCAGCTCTGAAGTCCAACCCCTCCCATCTGACAGAGCTGAATCTGAGTAACAACAAGCTGCAGGATTCAGGAGTGAAGCTGCTGTGTGATTTTCTGGAGAGTCCAGACTGTAGACTGAAGGAGCTGTGGTGAGTTCACTGACTCTGTTACTGCTGAACATCTGATATTTTCATCAACAACTGAACCTGATTCAGGTTGAGGCAGAACTCAACATAATCGCTAAAGCTGTGAAGTTACTTTGCTTCATATTTTCATGTTTCTTAAAGTTAATTTGGTCTCAACTCATAAACAACTTTTGTTTTAAAGAAACTGTGGAAATGTCCACTGTTGGTTGTTGAAAGGAATGATATTCATATTCATATCAAATGGTCTTTTCTGAACACAGAAGTTCCTCTGAGCTCATATTTGTTTTGAACAGTTTTGAAGTGTAACAGTCACATAAACTCACTTCTATTCAAGGTAACTAATGTAGAGTCACATTAACAAAGTCTGGTCATATAAACTCACTGAGTAACGTAGCTACGTAGAGCCAGAGTCAAGTTAACTCACGTAGCTCATTTAAAGTTACATAGAGTCACTTAGAGTCATGAGAGTCTAAGTGACTCTTCAGGTGTTTGGAGTTTCCATTTTCTAAACTTGTTCATTTGAAACCTTCTTCACCTCTGAGCAGATGATGAAACACTGACTGATTCCAGCAGGAGCATTGTCTTCTAACCTGACTTCATTTCTTCTTTATTCAGGTTGTGGAGCTGCAGTTTGTCAGAGATCAGCTGTGCTTCTCTGGCCTCAGCTCTGAAGTCCAATCCCTCCCATCTGACAACGCTGAGTCTGAGTGAGAACAAGCTGCAGGATTCAGGAGTGAAGCTGCTGTGTGATTTTCTGGAGAGTCCAGACTGTAGACTGAAGGATCTGGGGTGAGTTCACTGACTCTGTTACTGCTGAACATCTGATATTTTCATCAACAACTGAACCTGATTCATGTTGAGACAGAACTTACATCTATAAAGCTGTGAAGTTATTTTTCTTCATATTTTCACATTTCTTGGAAGTAAATTTGGTCTGAAGTCAAAAACAGCTTTTGTCTAAATAATTCAGTAATATTAATCATTTTCATCAAATGGTCTGAACCCAGAAGATCCTCTGAGCTCATATTTGTATTAAATTGATCACATTTCTATGATGAAGTAGAAACATTTCTTCACTTTCTGTAGATTTTTCCTCTAATTCCAGACGTGTGTGAGATCAGCAGTGTGTTATTAACCTGTGTGGACATGAACAGGTGTGTGAATGTTGTGCTGACATCTGGATGATGTGTGTAGAAGGTGACGTGATGATCAATAACTCAAGGACAAAGTCACTGGACTCATTTTAGAGAGAAGCTCATTGATCAGGACAGAGTCATGTTGAGCTGCAGGTTCAAACCCTGAACTCATCTGATTGGACTTTAAATGGATTTTATCTTCATTTCTTCTTTATTCAGGTTGAGGAGCTGCAGTTTGTCAGAGATCAGCTGTGCTTCTCTGGCCTCAGCTCTGAAGTCCAACCCCTCCCATCTGACAGAGCTGCATCTGAGTGGAAACAACTTCAAGGATTCAGGAGTGAAACCTCTGCGTGATCTTCAGCAGAGTCCAGACTGTAGCCTGAAGACTCTGAGGTCAGACTCCATGTTTATCTTCTGTGCTGAGATCAACATGATGTGAAGGTTGTGGTGACACTAAACTGCAGACATGAGGCTGATGTTCTCCTGATCCTCACTGAGTAGAGACAGAGGTCCTGCTCCATCAAACCTGGAACCATCAGATCTGATCTGAGTCTTCAAAATCAAATCTGTGTTGCTCTGCAGTCTCTGTGTGGACAAGTTGGACCTTTAACATCACATTTCTGTCCGTCCATTTGTCTCTGTCTGGTCCAAAGACTGCCACATTAGTCCTGTCAGATGTCAGAGCAGATGAAACTCCAGTGTGACTGAGACTGTGGTTTGAGCAGCTCTGAAGCTCACAGCAGCAGTGAGGATCTCTGTCTCTGCAGCAGTGATGCCTTCGGGGACTCTCTCTCTGCTCTTGATGCTGCAGTACTGACTGCTGCCTGATGGAGGCGTCTCTGTCAACTCTGATGTATGACTCCTGCTGTGTCTTCTTCTCTCATCAGCTGGAAGGGATCTCTGAGTGTGAGGGACCAGAGAGGAGGATCATCTGAGTCCTGATGATCCAGAGAGCTTGAAGCAGCAGCAGCAGCTGGAGGGTGGAGAGGCTCTGACTGAGCCCTGATACTGGGAGCTGATACTGGGAGCTGTTACTGGGAGCTGGAGGAGAGGAGAGCTCCATCCAGTAGACACACACACACGCACACACACGCACACACACACACACACACACACACACACACACACACACAGACACACACACACACACACACACATACACACACACATACACACACATACACACACACACCTTTTGTTTGTACCTATGTCTCATTGATGTAAAAACACTGTGACTTGTATGACCTTATGTTTACTCACTTATCAACCATTTCTTTCAGATCATTTTATTCTCATATTCTTTATCATTTCTCACAGTTTGTAATAACTTGTGTGGCTCAATACAAAGCTGGCCTGCACTCTGTTGCAACTGTCAGGTGGGACCTACCACACCATTGGTGTTCCCACTGAGTCTAGAACATTCTTCATGTTGCTAGGGTGTGAGGCAGATTATGATGTAGGTGGCCTGATGAAGGTGATGTGATCATGAGAGTATAAGTCATTGTTAATGTTTTTATTGTTCTGCTGGGAGCTCCTCTCAATAACTCTGCTGTTGTGTGGGACTACTGCACATGGCTTCAGTAGACGGCACTGTTTTTAAACACTTTATGTCAGGAGTTATGTTTCCATCCCTTCTATACTCTAAAAATAAGATCTATTATACAATCTTCATTAATACCTCTACAGGTTTGATATGATCCTTCCACTGAAATTCTTCCAGCCATGCAAATAGTTAATGTTTGTATAAAACTCAATAAAAATTCCACATTTACATTTGTCACCTGTGAAATGTCATTCTTCCTCCTTGAAAGGACATACAGCATGGAGAGTAAACAGGAAATGAATGGAACACTCTTGATTCGTCTTTAATCACAGATCAGCGTTGACCCTCACAAACACATGAACACATACATACATGGACATGGTGCATATACTGCAGGACCAGGCGACTCCAACAGGTCAGATTATTTGTGTGTTGAAACAAAACTACGATGTTTACGCGTCACAGTCCAGCATAAAGAATGTGTCCTGACGATGGCCAGTCCTTCCACAAAATAACAACTAAGGCAGAGGGTCAAAGCAAACAAATATGATTTATATAACAAACATTTGGAACACAACACTAATAGTAAATCATTATGATGTCAACCTTCGCAAAGTTCACAGACCTTGTTGTCATCATGGGCTGTTGAAGATAAATCACACAAAAAACACAGTTCTTGATTAGCAGCAGCAGTCACTGGAAGCAGCTACTGGGTGGAGAAGACAAGAACTGGTCTGGAGAAGTTTCCACAGGAATCAGTGGATGAATCCAGGCTGGTCTTGGTCTTTCCTCCTATCTGGTGTGAGGAGACGCATCTTGTTTTTCCTCTGTGACTTTTCTCAACACAGTTTTCTGAACTGAATTAAACTGAAGAAGATACTGAGGAGAAAGTTCCTGCAGGCACCACAGCCTCAAATAAAATAACAAGAACAGCTTAATCCAAAATCTTGAAGTGCTCTATCCTCGTTATGGTCCACTCTGGATGCACTCCTTTTGTAAACTCTCTCTGGAATCTGTCAGAAAGCCAAGAAACAATATCAGCACAACATTTAAATGAGTTCCATGCAGGACTCATTGAACTCCTGGATAGACAGGTACCCACTCATAATTAGCAGTTAGGAGTCTCTTGGTTTCGGTTTCTCCCTCTCCACCAATGGTCATCTTGAACACGCGCGTTCCCTCCATGCAGTCGTCAGGAAGAGGAGCGTTGGTCATGTACCAGAAACGCATCAGGATACTGACAAACTTCCTGCCTGGAAAAATGACGTTTCACTGATTACTACAGTAATGTACATAGAGTTCAGATCAGTACTGCATGGTTTGTACTTTGTTTTTGTACATTGTACTGTCTCAGACACGGTCTGCAGCACAGGTGCTGCACAGGGAACCAGCCTGGCTCCCTCCTTCTTCACTGCAGACTTCATGACACCGTTTCCATGTGCTGCTGCTACTGTTGTCATTGTGTATCTTGTTCTTTTACTTAGCCTTTATATTACTGTTACACCTGCATAGTCCATGCATGTGTTACTGTTTCTACTCTACTGCACACTTAGCTGCTGCAACACTACATTTTCTGGCTGTGGGATCAAAAGGACTTAATCAAAAGGATCTTAAACTCATCGTCTAAAAATGTTTTTTTTTTAACTTTCTCATACATTTTGTAAAGCTCCTCAAGCCAAAAATGAAGTTTTACCACAATGCTAATTACTGACCAATGCTCACGATGTAAACGTGTGCATACATCAAGCCACAGGCTTTGCATCTGAGAAATTAAGCCTGGATTTTAATGTTTTTGTGGTACCCTGGTTCAAATCCACTGGTTAGACTGAGGACGAAGCCAAATATTAAAAACAATACACTTCATGAATGATTCAAATTTCCCAAAGCAAGCTGGAGCTGTGTCTTTGCCAGGTATTGGTGCTCCTTATCACACAGACGGTGCTTGTTAGGAGGGAGGGCTCGTTCCGTTATGGCTGCTGAGTGCAGCGACAGCTTTCAACAGCCTCTCCAACCTCTGAACTAGTCCACAGCACAAACCCTTCATGCTAACCGTCATCGTCGTAGTAGATTCCCACGTCTCCAGGCGTTGTGTACATGATCTCGTCAGACTCTGCTGAGAGAGCTTCTTTGTGGCTCGATGGCAACAAACTGCACTTTTCCTCAAGCTTTGCGATCAACTGCGGGGAGATGAAGCGACACAATAGCTTGAGAGGAACTGAAGATCAACTGTGTGTGATTCCTTCGGGGAGGTTTTGCAGAAGAATGTTTTCAGAGATGTTTGTGTGGGACTGTATGGGTACTCACGTCTTTGGCCACGAGTCCTTCCAAAGCTTCAAACTGACACTTTGACAATAGTCTGGACACGTGGGTGAAGGCCTGAAGGAGTTAACAAGATGTCTTTAACAACAATATGAGGCCAATGTGACAAAAACAGACACTGCAGCTTTCACCCCATTACCACCACTCAATTCTGTAGATACTATCCACCTTTCAACTCACTAGCTTTGTGCCTTAACATTGTGGTGGAGGTCTGCTGGAGCCGACCTCTAATGCCTTTTCTACCAAGTGGTTCCAGTGCTGGTTCTGGGCTAAGTTTGGAACATTTACTTTAATTTCCACCACCACAGTCTATGAGTCCAGTCCAGTGATTGTGGAAAGAGACAAGAGAACCTAATCACGTGACATAATGACACGACTCCGGTGGGGGGAAGAAACTGGTTCTCAACTGGTTTGACACACACATCATCATCATCATCCTCTCAGCCCAGCCCTTGTAAAACTACACCAGAAACACACCGTATTCACATTAAAGGTCGAGTATCGAAGCTAATGGCACGACAGGTGAGAATGTTCCTTCAGTCCAATGTCCACAACTCTCTGCTCACTTACAATAAGGCACTCCACATTATGGGGCTTTTATTGAAGGGAGAGGACTATTGTACATTAACAAATTAAGTAATACGACAGACAAGACAAACAAAGGGAGAGGGACAGCCAAGACATAGCTTGTGTCTGTCACTCTGGACAGGACAGACACAGACGTGTAGTCAGTGTGTGTACTGTGTGTATTCAGTGTGTAGTTGTCAGAGGAGATCTCTGTCTCTCCAGCTTTGTCCCACACCTGTTTGGCGCCCTCCGTGAACTCATCGATGCTGAACTCTTTGTCGAAATACGCTCTGATGAGGAAGTAATACACTCGCGTCCGGACCCACATGAACGGGTTGAGGATGCCGACCACCACCACCTTCTGTTTCTGAGCGCCCCGCTCCGAGCTGTAGGCCCGGGCCGCGGCAGCCGCAGCCCGGGGACACGGAGCAGCCAGCCGCGCTGTCCCGGAGCCGCCCCCGAACGGGGCTTCTCTGAGCAGCACACGAGAGAGAGTCGATGGTAACCTGGAACAACCTCTCAGCACAGCCAGCACCATCTTGCTGCTCTGATTCGCTCGTCCGTGCGTTAATATCTTCCGGAGAGGAACGAATATCTAAAAAACAACAACAAAGAAACCCGTCAAAAATTACTTTTTAAGTAAATACAGATGGTTTAAAATATATACACACATGAAAAGCTTTTTTTTTTTAAAAAAATCATTATGTGTTCTTTTAATATTATCATTAAGGCATCATATTCTCTTCGCTTCTTGTCCGTGCACTTATATCTTCCGGGAAGGAACGCATTAAATTTACCTCTACACCCTGAAAATATAAAACATATTGCAGAAGTGGGAGAATCTTGATTAAATCGGAGTATGTTTAAAAACATGAAAAAATTAAATAATTATATATGATGATATATGATATGAATTATATATATGCCTTTAAACGACCAGCACGGATCCTTGTCCGTGCACTTCTAATTCCGAAGAGGAACCAATTCCACTTATTAAAAAATACAGATCCAAATACTTTCAAAATACAAACGTAAATGTATCCGAATATCAAACATCAAAACAATAGTATAATGTTTCAGTTTATTAAATAAACATTACATGTTTTTAATGGGGAACTCTTCGCTCCTTGACTTGTTGAAGGGAGAAGGGGGAAGGTTATCATTGTTACACCAAGAACGTCACAACGTTGTTTACCTTCCTCACCAAGTCAATTGTGAAGTTAAATCATGTATAAATGGAGCTGCAGGAAAAAGTAGTGGTTCCCACATTTACAGGAGTGGACAGGGAAGCTTTTCTGCGGGATATTTATCCAGAGGTGAGATAAAAACTGTCGCCTGGACTCCATGAGCCTGGATCCAACTTTAAATGAACTCCTGCTCCTACTTTGACGAATAACAAAGTAGGGCTGTTTGCTTGTCCTGGTGAATATCTAGAAAATTGTATTTTTTAATTCAAACTAGCCATACGTTTGCTGCGGCTATAGTATTTTTTCAATACAATCTCCTCTAAGCCAGTAAACATAGGATGATCAGTGCAGTCATATTGAATAGAAAAGCTGTGTAGTATGGAAGTAGTAATCTGCTCTGTTCAGTTGTCCATGACTTGTCTGGGTTCAGGTCCTGTCATCTCCCTGCCCGTGATTTCCCCCTATGTCTCCTTTCTTATGGACATGCTTCATAGCCATAGATGAGGCTTGGACTGATGGATTGAGAGCTTTGCCTGACAGCTTCACTCTATCTTTAATACAATAGATCAGCACAGTGTCCACGTCACCGTCAGTCAGTCCATCCAACTCCCTGTCTAAAAGGGACTCACTGGATACCTGTTCTCACTGTCCAAAACTTCAGACTGTGAAAACAGGGAAGAAAATAGGTCTCAGATGTAAAAAGAAAAAAAAAAAGTCCTGTGGAGGTATCACTGTGTTCTGGGTCAGCGGGGCTGTGGTGGGTGGTGGGTGCGAGGACCGTTCTACATCTTGATCTAAACTGTGGGGATTATCTGGCAGCGTAGGCCGGCCGTGCTGCGAGGCGTGCCGCTGGGACCCTGCCTGGAGCGCTGGACGGCTGACTACCTGGGGCAGAGGGGCAGAGACAAGGAGGTGAAGATCCATGTCTCCACTCTGCCTCAGATGGACTTCCTTCACAAAAACTTTGCATACAAGTGAGCTCCCTCACACACACACACACACACACACACACACACACACACACACACACACACACAAGCAAACTCTGATTTCCCAGCTGCACGTCCATGTTCACAGGACTCTGCCATTCAGTGTGTTTGTGAAAAGAGCTTCAGAAAAGAAACACGCTGAGTACTTCCTGTGTGAGGTAACGATCATAAAGCAGGATCCATTTGTGTTGTATGATAAGTGTTATATTTTCTTAATACACAAATCTTTGCTCTTATTTTAGGATGAGAGCTACTACCTCCGATCTCTTGGAGAGGATGTGAGAAAGGTATAAAAGACTGGAATCTGTGTTTAGTTTTGGTTCTGTTCTGTTGCTCTCAAACAGGCTGTAGAAGAGCTTATAAAGCTGAAATGTTTGATGCCTGGCTCTGCAGAAACTCTGAACTTGGACATCTCTCGCAGGAACCTGCAGATCTGAGCAAGCAGTTCCCTGAACTGGCCCAGGATTTCCACATCCCTCAGTTCTTTGAGCCGGAGCAGTTCTTCTCCAGTGTCTTCCGCATCAGCTCCAGCGGCCTGCAGCTGTGGACGCACTACGACGTGAGTGGTTTGTAGTTTATTAGTGAACAAGCAGCTGAAGGGGATGGATTTCTGTTCATCATCGTGAAACCAGCTGAACCAAGTCCCCTGGACTGTCTGTGAAGTGTCCTTACTCTTCCAGGTCATGGATAACCTGCTGGCTCAGGTGACGGGGACAAAGAGGGTGGTTCTCTACAGTCCCCAAGATGCACTGCACCTCTACCTATCAGGTTGGTAACTGTGCAAAGATATCAGACCATTCTGTCTCAGTGCTGTAAACATGCTGAGTCCGCCTGTCACCTGTCAGGGGATAAATCAGAGGTTCTGGACATCGACTCCCCGGATCTGCAGCGGTTCCCTGAGTTTGTGAAGGCGAGGCGACACGAGTGTGTGCTGGAGCCTGGAGACCTGCTCTTCATCCCTGGTACAACGAATGACGGCTCCCTGCAATCTCACATGCAGTTATTCCTCATATCACTCCCAAACCAAACACAGGGAGTGTCACAGAAGCTTCACATTAGTGCTGATAAAACAAACCAGTCTCTACTGACCTCTGTTGTATATAAACAAACCAGCTCCTCTCCTCCATAATAACACTTCCTGTGATCCGGCCTCCACAGCTCTGTGGTTCCACAACACCATGGCTCTGCAGTTCGGTGTGGGCGTAAACGTGTTCTGGCGCCACCTACCTGCGGACAGCTACGACAGAAAAGACCCGTACGGGAACAAAGACCCCGTGGCTGCCACTCGGGCGCTGCAAGCCCTGGACAGAGCTCTGCACATGCTGGACGAGCTGCCGCCAGAGTACCGGGACTTCTACGGGCGCCGCATGACGCAGCGCATCCAGGCACGGACGCTGTGCAGCTGCACGTCACCCGGCAGGCAGTTCACCCAGCCTGGAGCTGAAGACGCACAACAGCTCCACTACGGTTCCACTCAGGAGAAGATTTCAGACTGAAGAAACCTGAGGAACAATAACACGCCCCTGCTTCGTTCATCCAAAAACAAACCAGATAAAACCTGGATGAACCGGCATTCAAGCCAAGCCAAGTGTTCCTGCCTCTCCCTGCAGACACCCATGACACTGATGAGAGCAGAAGTAAATGGTTTTGTGTTTAAGAAAATAATAAAAAAAACAGTATTCTCAGATCAACTTAATGTCTGGGAAAACACCCAGTTTACAGTTGTGTCTTTCCAGGGATGTTGGCTCTTTACAGAAACAGAGAAGAGAGAAAACAAAGGAAAACTGTTTGTGAAAACATCTTACTTCATCATCCTTTATCTGCAATATATTTGAGTTTTGACATTTCTAAGATAACTGCAATTCTGTCTTGTGTAATACAAGCTTTGGATGATTCTTGTATATTTTACAGCTTTTATAACTATCCTGAAGAGGACTGATTCTTATCAATCATATCTTTTCACATAGTCAGATTTAGACATTTTTTACACTAGGACAGACAAATGTCAAGGAGGCAGCATTCAAGGTGCTATAAATGACAAATATTTTTCTTTTTTTATCAGACAATCCTCAGAGAAATGACTTTCACAGAAGCAACATCCAAACAGCCCTGCTATAGGAAGAGCTGCACCAACTCAGATGACTAAAACATCTCATCTGCAACTCGCATTCGGCTTGAACGTTTATTGCACAAAGATGACAGTTCTTTGATTCCTTACAAACAGTTTAAAGCTTTGTAAACAGTGAAGCAGCATCTCCCCGGCGGGCTCAGCGTCTCCTGCAAACACTGCTCAGAGTGTCCGTGCTCGGGGCCCCTCAGCCACCGAGGCAGAGATGAGACCGGATCCCAGCAGAGCGCACACACGGTTCGCCCAGGCTGAGAGGAGCTGGGAGCTGGGAGCTGGGAGCTGGTTATACTGGGAGGATCGTGCTCCGTGTGTCCGTCTGCAAACACGCCTTCAGTTCGGTTTCTACCAACGGCGACAAACACACGGGGAAGTTTCCCTCTAAAAAATACTTTGGCTTTGGACGCAGACGAGGTCAAATACTTTTTTTTCTTTCTTCCATTCGCAACACACAGAAACCTTTCATGTTTGCTCAGAAATGTTGAGGGTTGGAGGGGTGTGTGTGTGTGTGTGTGTGTGTGACCGTTTCCTCCATTTGAACAAGGCTAGTGTGTCTTGGTGATGACGGGCAGCAGAAAATCCATCTCTTGCTGCTCTCGAGGGTTCATCTGCAGACCCCCTCCCCACCCCTCCCCCCTTTACCACAGCCATAAGATACACACACACACACACACACACACACATACATATATATATACACACACTCCTCCTTGTGCTCTCTCTCTGTATGTGTGTGTGTAAAGTCCAATAATTTATCAAACAGAACAGGGAGAGAGAAATGGCACATTGTTGGTGTGGATGTGGAAGCTAAGCTGTTGTTTGTTTGCTGTTTTTGTCTACCAGGCAGGAAAAACCCTGAAGCGTGGTGAAGAGAAGATGGAGCTGGTGTGTGTGTGTGTGTGTGTGTGTGTGTGTGTGTGTGTGTGTGTGTGGTGGGGGGGGGGGTTCTAAGGAGTCTGTGCCATGCCGCGACTAGACTTCATCTTCTCCAGTCTTTTAGAAAGGTGGCTGTTGTTGGACTCGAGCTCGTCCACCTTGTCCAGCGCAGATCGGAGCTGCGGAGCCAAACAGAGGGAAAGCAAAGTGAGCGTGAAGAATGAGAGCGGCCGGGTCTTCCTGTCGTAGTGGGGCGAGGCAGCGGCGAACCTCTCTCTGTAGTTTACGTTTCTCCGCCTTCAGCTCGTCCTCCACTTTCTCAGAGTTCTCTGCTGCGGATTTGTAGCGTGTCACTTGACCTTCAAGTCTGGTCACCTGAAAGTGTTCAGAAACACACACACACACACACACACACACACACACACACACACACACACACACACACACACACACACACACACACACAGGTTCCTTAATGAAAAAAATGTGTGTACAAGATGAAATGAGATTCATTTTCATTCTCGTCTTACGTTTTGTTCCAAAGCGGTGACTTCTTGCTCGGCCTTCACAAGTTTGAACTTCAGATCGCTTATTTGTCTGTTTGAGTCTCCTGGAAACAATCATTGAAACGTCCCTGAGCTGCAGCAGGAGGGTAACAAAGAAACCACAGCCTCTTCTGCTGTGCAACATGTCTGGACACTTACGCTGCAGCTCAATTATGTTTGGATCGCTGCCGTTCTCAACCGGCTCGCCGTCCGGGCTCGAAGAGTTCTCTGTCCCGTTCCTCTGAGTCTTCTGATCCAGCTGCGCCTTCAGCTTCTTCACCTGCAGATGGAGCCATCAGTGAAAAGGTTTAAAGGAGACCCAGAATGCTTGGGTCCCCATTGGAGCACTAGTGCTAGTGAGTGACCAATAACAATTTGTCTTGATCTCAGTAATCGTAACCATGATCGGTGTGGTCACTCTAGCTTCTTTTCCTTATCAAATGAAAGGGGGAGGGGTACATAACATGATGTGCCTTGCTACACAACGTAGCTCATCAGCTTCTCCCTGACCTTCTCCCTAAACCGCAGGCTCAGGGGAACTCATCAGAGGGAGGAGCAGGAGCAAACTGTACCAAACTGCTGCAAACTCACGGTTGTTCCTTTATTTACTCACATATGCAGAGGAAACAGAGGCAAACAAGGTCAAACTGTTCTGGAGATGGGGGGTGAACCAAACACTCACATGTCACACACTGTCTCTGATCAGATTCACCCATTTTCAAGACCTGCCTCCATCTTTGGCCAGGAATTTCTGTTTTTCTATTTTTCATCTGATTCTAGATTTCTCTTCAGCCTTCTCCTCTGACTGTTTTGCTTCTGCTTTACATTTAATTTGACCTGTTCCTGACAAATGAGAGGATGAAACTGTGACCCACCTGCTCAATCATTTTTTCACGCTCATCCACCAGTTTCCTTAGTCGGATCTCTGCAGAGGACAAAGCAGAAGTTTGAAAGTTCAGACACTAGCGCTACAAAAGGAAAACACGGCACAGCACGCAAAGTAAACTGCTTCGGTCCATCTTTCAAAAGAGGAGATTGAAGAAACGAGCGTGAACATACCGGGGGTGGGAGGAGCCGGAGAAGTGGTGGGAGGGGGTCTGGGTCAGAGTGGGAGGGTGGTGCATGCAACAGAGCAGACATCCGTGGGAGAGGGATGGAGGGTAGTGTGAAGGGGAGGAGGGAGAACATGCACAAAACTGTGGAGAAGAGGGTCAGTGCAACACACACACACAACACCCCCCCCCCCCACACACACACACACACACACGCATGCATGTCTGAGTGACTTTGTGAGGACGTCATGAGGAAAATGTCCTAAATATTGGTGTTTCACTTGGGATTGGTCCTCAAAGTAAGAGCTCTAAAAGTAATGCTCTCTCTCTCTCTCTCTCTCACACACACACACACACACACAAACGATCCAGGCACCATATTTACATTCTGAACTGAAAGAAGGTAAAATGCGGAGAATCCACAACAAAATGAAGCACTGTAAATGTCTTTTCACGCTGGAAACAGCAGAGCATTTATTTGCATTGCAGTGTAGATGCATCCACATTGATCTTTTCATTTCAGTGCAACAGAACGCAAACTGGTGCATAACAGGTCAGACTCAGCCGACGACAAATGACAAAACAAAGCATTTTCCATTTCAACCATCAAAGTTACGGCTATAAAACGTAACAGCTGTGCTCCAGTAACATGTGAGCTTCGTGTACTCTGAGCGCAGTGAGGCATCACTGCTACACCATCCATGACGCTCGACAAGCAGCCTGAAACAAGTGCATCTCTCAGAAGATAAAGCATGTGCAGCTTGGTCCAAAGGGATATAATCCACGGTAACATTTACAGTTTCCATCCTCATCTCTTTACAAGTTTAAAGTTTGTGCATGAGACCTCAGTGAAATCTGAACTTCGTGTTCAAATGGATTGGTAAAAGGAATATACATACTTACACCATCATGGGTGAGAGAATCAAAGTGCTTGGAGGCTCTCCACATATTTGTTTTACCAACAGCTGAGCACACGACATATACCATTATCTGACGCTAAACTAGCTACGAGCTAAGACATCTTACACTCCTCCTTGCCCTTGGATTTGCCTTTCTTACTGTTCTTCTTCACGTCTTTCCCTGTCTGCGGAGCCTCTTTACTGCCGGACACCTGCTCTGAACTCTTTGGTGAACCTGAAGCTTCCACGTGGGGCTGCTTGGGTGGAGAGGTTGCCTGCTGTGTGTTTTCTGCAGCTACTCCTGCCTCTGCCACGCTGTTTCCCTCCTCCGTCATCGACTCCTCAGCTGCGACAGCGCCTTCCACAGCCGCGCTTTCCTCCACTTCAGACGTGGCGTCCCCAGGAGGAGCCTCTGTGTCTAGTGTCTCTCCTGGCTCTTCACCATCCACCACAGGCTCTTCACAGCTGTTTCCTGTGAGGTCCTCTCTTTGACCCAGACACAGTCCTGAACTGCCATCGCTGCTGACTTCAGTTCCCTCCTCAACTTCGGCCTGCTGTGGACTTTTGCCATCGTTTGCCGCTTCAGTCACCTCCGCCTCCACTTCCCCGTCCGCGTCGTCAAAATCAAACGACTGGCCCTCCTCATCCTCACCCTCCTCATCATCGCTGTCCTGCAGGATGGCCTGACATGAATCAGTATACTCAGCCTCCTCTCTGCTGGGCTCGGTGGACTCACTCTCCTGATCGTCGGGACAGATTTCCTGTCCCGGGTCTTCAGCTGCAGCTGGTTCTGCTTCTTTTGGAGACTCTGGTGGATCTGACAGCTCAGTGGTGTCGATCTGTTCGGATTCTGAAGATGCCTCCTTACTCTGCTCCACCACCTGGATCTCTGCTGCTTCCTGCAGACTGCTCTCAGGGTCCGATGTCTCCATGCTTTTAGTCAATGTCGCTTCACCACAACCATCCTCGATTTCTCCCGGCGAGCAGCAGCTGTCGGCCTCAGGTTCGGTCGAGACTCCATTCAGCTCCTCCTTAAGCTCCTCGTCCTGACTGGAAGAACCAACACAGATGGATGGAGATTCTTGGTCTGTGTCAGCTTCCATCTCCTCATCTTTTTCTGTTGCCGTCTCGGTATTCAGACCGTCAGCCAAGCCTTCAGCACAAGATGAAGGAGCAGTGTCGTCACTGCTCTCAGTGTTCTCCTTGTTGTTGGATTCTAGGTCTGCGCACTCAGATTGCAGCTCCTCGCCAGAACCAGCTTCCTCCTCTGCAGTTACGTCTGACTCTGAGTGGACTAGGCCGTTAGTGAGGACCTCCGTTCCAGCTGTACAGTTGTCTACACTGGGAGGTAACTCATCAGTGTTCTCATCTGAGGAGCTAAGACTGACCACTTGAACGGGACTCATTCTGGAATCTGGTTCTTCTTCTATCTGATCATCTACGGCCTGTTCCTCGTCTCGTTGCCCATCTTCACTGGTATCATTCCTCACTTCCTCTAGAGTTTCAGTGCCAGAGATGGTTTCACTCTGTGTTGTAATCTCCTCTACGTTTCCGTCCGTTTCAGTGTCCACCCTGTGATCCTCATTCTGCTCCAGCACATCAGTAGCTCCAGAGAGAGTTTCAGTAGCTGGCACAGCTTCTACTTCTACTTCATCCAGAATTTGTTCTGTTTTCTGTTCTTGCTCATCATTAACTGCAGAGCAGGTTTCAGAAACTGTTACATCTTCTACCTCATCCAGCCTGTTATCCCCATTCTCTTCCTGCACATCATTAACCGCAGAGCAGGTTTCAGAAGCTGTCTCAGCTTCTACTTCTGCCTCGTCCAGACTCTGATCATTCTGTTCTTGCTCATCATTAACTCCAGAGCAGGTTTCAGTCACAGCTTCTACCTCATCCTGCCTGTTATCTTCTCTCTCTTCCTGCACATCATTAACTCCAGAGAGCTTTTCAGTAGCTGGCACAGCTTCTACCTCTGCCTCGTCCAGACTCTGATCATTCACTTCCTGCACATCATTAACTCCAGAGCAGGTTTCAGAAGCTGTCCTAGCTTCTTCTTCTACCTCTTCCAAAGAATCAGAGGTTTTCTCTTCAGATTTCTCCTCTGTTACATGATCACCTGTCGGTTCTGTCTGGCTTTCGTTGTGAGACAGTGATTCGGGAGTTTTTACTGCCTCCAACACATTTGTTTCTTTCATGTGTTGCTCATTGTTTCCTTGATCTGCCTTTGATTCCTTCTGTGCTTCTGTGACAGAGCTATCAGTATTAGACTCTGTGACTCTCCCATTATCTATGGCTTCAGTGTCTTCTTCTCTTTTGCCTTTTCCTTTCTGTTTTTCGACTTTTGGTTGGTTCTTATCCTCCTGTGTTGCTTTCTTTTTACCTTTCTTCTTCTTTCTTTTCCTTTTCCCCGCGGTTGTAGCTCCCTGGGACAGAGAAGTGCTGGATGCTTCCTCCAGCTCGTCATTCTCTGCCTCCTCTGTATTTTCTGGCTCTGGCTGAGTTTCAGTGTTGGGTGCAGCTGGGATGGACTCTTCAGGAGAACCTTTTTCTGTATTCCTCATACGACTTCCCTCCTCATCCTGTTTGATTTCTGCCTCTTCACTATTATTTTGCGACTCTCTGCTGTCGTCAACACAGTGTGTGTCGATGCTACTGCTTTGGGTTTCTGTCTCTACTAAGTCTTGCTTCTCAGACATTTCTATTTCTGAAACATTTTCTTCAGAACACACAATGCTCTGAGGCCCAGGGCTACAATCGACTACGTCTTTGGTCTCTGGGATTGAACAGTCACTCATGTCAACATGTGAGTCCTGGTTGAGGCCACTTTCTTCAACATTGTGCTCTTCTGTTGTCTGTTGCTCTTCTGCTGATGTTTCCACAGCAGCAACATCACAGATCGATTCAGAGCGATTCTCTTTGGCTTCCTGAAACATTCCTTGATGCCGTGCTGGTTGCAGCTCTTCCTCTCCGCTACTTCTCAACTCAGGTTCCTCTGTGTGGCCTGAGAGATCATGGAGAGCACACGGTGATGGAGCGCCGACACAGGTCCACTTAAGACATGATTTTCAAAAAGCAGAAGCCCAGGTAAGACACAGCACCGGACTGATTCAGTGGCCAGAAAGAGAAGCCAAGATGGAGAAGCACATGAGGAGCAAGAAGAAGGAGAAGGAAGACAGGAGGAACATCCAAGATCCCCAGATCAATGTCGCAAGAACAGAAGCCTGAAGGTCTTACAGTTTATTTCTACAATCATCAGCTCAATGTTCCTCACACACACACATTCACACAGCCACTGACCCTGTGGAGCCCTGTCAGCGTCTACACCTCCAACACTAACAGGACAAGCTGCGCCTGAGCTCAGGTGTGTGGCTGAAGTGAGGAGACAGGTCGAGCAGAAACACAACGGAAGCCGCAGGGTTAGTGGTGGAGACAGAGCGCCGGCAGGTGCCCGGGGTGTCAGTGGAATCACAGCGAGATGTTGCTGAAGGACAAAGCTGGTGCTTCTACATGTGTTCCTAGTTAGGGTTAGGGTTCCTGTCTGTAGGCCCGGGCCTCTTGGTTTCTAATGAAATATGCATTGGTGAAAATCTGAGGCAAAGCTGAATTTTTGGTCTTTAAAAGGCTGCTGTTCACTGCTGTATTTTTTAGTTCTGAGAGAATAGAGTGAATGAAATAATTCTCTGACAGGTTCCAGTTAGAAGAGAAGTCTAAAGACAATAAGAGATAACACCAGGTTTATCCTTTTCAGGTCAGGTTAGGAGCACAGACGAAGAGTTCACTCCAAAATCAGACACAAATGAGCCTGAATGTCCTCTCCAGCGGGCTGCTGTGAAGCGTTTTGGAATGAGCATCTTCAGACAGTTTCATGCAGAGCCGAGCAGCGAGATCTTTTCGTTCCACAGTGTTGTTTTTACCGAGCATGCTGTTGCCCTCTGCCGGGCTCGGCTGGGACTCTGGAGTGGACTGGAAGGAGGGATCTGCCCCCGGAGATCCATCGACCTCGGCCTCACCCACGTCCCCGTTGATGCTGAGGTCTGGCCCCAGCACGATTCCATGTTTCTGCACCAGACAAAAAGTCAAGCATCAGGTCTCCACTGGTCACCATTTTCAACGGAGCATGACAAAAAGAACTGTTTTCTGTGTAGATTTGTTTAGCTTTGCACGTGCATCTAATTTTAGAATCCTTGCATGTCTGGATTGCACAAATCACCTTTCCTGGCCCTTGATGTTTACGTTTAAGTAACTGAAACAACAGCGTTTAACGTGTTCCTGTCCAGGTGGTCCCAGCAGGCTGGAATAAACCTCTGCACGCAGGCCGAGTACCTTGAGAATGTCTTTCAGCGTCACCACCTCCTCTCTGAGCTCGTCCCGCTCGATGCGGATGGCATCGGTGTACTCTTTCTGTCGCTCTAAGGCCTGAGCAGCGGCCCCACGCAGTGGCACAGGGGGAGGGAGGAGACAGAGGCAAGGTGCACAAGAGGTGGAAAGAAGCATATCAAGGTCAAAGGCAGAGGAGATACCGAGGTCATGCAGCCAGAAAGAACAGAGAGAAGAGAGACGAGAGTGGATAGTGGGCCGTACCGCAATTTTTTTATCCTTCCACTCCACCGTCTCCTGCAGGTCGGAGATCTCTCGACTAAAGCCCTCCTGCTTCAGCCGCAGCTGGCGGATCTCCTGAGCAGCAGAGGAGGCGAGCACAGTTTGAAGTGAAGAGAGAGAGAGGAGGAGCAAGGAGAGAAAGGTGCTGCATGCAGCATGTGTGTGCAGGTGCGGGCTGTGAGAAGGAGAGGAAAGCTGTGCCAGGCCTCTCTGGGGTCAGATCGAGCAGATGTTTTCCTTTCTACATATGTCTGCTCTAGTCCGACGCGTTTCACAGTTCTGCCTCGTGTTTCACAGTTTTCACAGCGGGGTTAGTACTCACATTTAGCAGCTCTTCACTCTGTTTTAGCGTCTCTTTCATTTCATTGAACTGGAACTGAAGAACACCGTGGGCATGTTTCTCCCGTTCAAATTCCTGTGAAGACCAAGAAAAGCAACATTTCCATTTTCTCACACACACACAAAAAAAAAACAGAAAGGAAAACGATTTAAAGTTTCAGGCAAAATCAAAGTTTTGTTGAGATTTGTCAGCTGCTCTGGTCCAGCTGGTGCCTGTAGCTATGTAAATGACTTTTCATTCAAATAACTTTGTGGAAAGACTGTGGAAGATTAATCTAAGATAAGGTCATCCAGGTCTACATTGTACACAGTTTAAGCCATCTTTAATCTGGATTAAAAATCCAGATTACTAGACTGCAGTCTAGTAGTCGTGTGGAGCGAGTTTCTCTCTGTGTTTCAGTGTGTCCCCAGCAGCCGGGCTGCACTTGAAGAGGCATTTACATCAGCCGTAGCTTTAGGTCGAACAGACAACAGGTGGTTTGATGCAAACGCTATTGTAAACATATCCCCCACCTTGACTTTCTCTTCATATTCCCGGCGGGACTCGGACAGCAGCTCCTCCAGCTCCATGAGCGAGTCCTTGAGCGTGTCCACCTGGTACATCAGGTTGCCCTTCTCGTTGTCCAGCTGAGCGTTGGACACCATGGCCTTGCGGTACTTCTCCTCCACTTCTGCTAGCGCATCCTGACGCCACATCCAGAAAATATTAGGCCATTTATCAGATGAAAAGAAATCACAGAGGAGCTAAACTTTTACTGCATAAAATACAGACAAACCCTGTACTAATTCCTAACAATGCTGGGACATGGTGTTAAGTTTGCCTGTTTAGGAAAATGTTCCGCAGATGAAGTTCTAATTTCTTGTTGGAGAATCAAATCCACAACGAGCAGATATTAGTAAAATCAGTTCAGATAAACACATTTTCCATGGCTCTGCTGTTTCCAGTGTACTCTTGAATCTGAAGAGGGGTTTTGCAGCTGCAGAGAATCCAGAGAATGCAGCAAAGTGCCTGGAAGTCAAACCTGTATCTGCAGTATAAGTGACCATTTTAACTGTGAAGCGCAGGCTCAAACAAACAGACAAACACGCGTCAAAATGGAGAAACAGAGCGACATGCAGACGCAGCTTTGCCAGTTCAAACAGATGTTAGAGCACAGACATTCTGTTTTCAGAAAAAACCTGAGGTGGATTAACGTTGGGAGGAGAGACTTGTACCTTGACTTCTTTCAGGTTCTGCGTGTACTTGATTTCCACGTCTTGAATCTGATCCTTGAGCTCATGAATCTCCTGGTGGCGAGTGCAGCGGGAGCAGCGGCAGTGAGCGGAGCGGAGCAGCGTGACATGAGCAGAGGTTGGTGTCAACGACAGCAAAGACGGAGAGGTGTGCAGACAGAGCAAAACGGCACAAAAGCAGAACCGTGTTTTATACCGAGTGCACACGACACGATTTTAGCCCAGTTTTGGTGTTGCAGGAAGTCGCAATCGTCTGACACCTCTCTACGGCCATCGACTGGTATGTCAGCAATCTCCTAGAACTACGACGACTCTGGACTCTGACCGACATAATGAATGAACCCAGAGAAGGCAGAGAGATCTCTGCTGAGATCAGTGTGATGGTCTAGGTGGATAGACAGATAGACAGACCTAGATGGATAGACAGATAGCTCTAGATGATGGATAGACAGATCTAGATGGATGGATATACAGACGTAGATGGATGGTTAGACAGATCTAGATGGATGGATAGACAGATCTAGATGATATCTAGACAGATCTAGATGATGGATAGACAGATCTAGATGGATGGATATACAGATCTAGATGATGGATAGATAGCTCTAGATGATGGATAGACAGATCTAGATGGATGGTTAGACAGATCTAGATGGATGGATAGACAGATCTAGATGATATCTAGACAGATCTAGATAGATGATAGACAGATCTAGATGGATGGATAGACAGATCTAGATGGATGGGTAGACAGATCTAGATAGATGATAGACAGATCTAGATGGATGGATAGACAGATCTAGATAAATGGATAGACAGATCTAGATGATATCTAGACAGATCTAGACAGATGGATAGACAGATCTAGATAGATGGATAGATAGAAGGAGCTAATCTCCAGATGAATCTAACCCAGCCGTCTGACTGATGAAGGATGAGAGGATGGAGCAGCAGCTCTGCTCGCTCCCAGCTGTTACCTTGATGTCTCGTAAGGAGCTCTCGGCGTCCACGGTCAGAGCCGTCTCGCCGCTTCCTCTCCGTGAAGACGTCCCGCCTAAAGACGTGAGAGTTCCCGCTGTTAGCGCCGAAGCTGCTCGAGATCCCTGGAGAAAAAAAAAACATGGATCAACTGATCTTTACAGAAGCAGAGAGCATCCGCTGCTGTTTTCTTACGATAAAGACTTGTTGTTCTGCTATCATGAGATAGTGATAATCTTCTCTTTAAAGGAGGGCTGATCTGAATGACACCTCCAACACACAGTCTGAAACATTGACTCAAGAGCATCCGATGCATTGATCAATCACAGATCCTCGACTCCTTCCAGTGTTTCTATGTATCTACGTGTTCCCTCTACATGAAAAGTGATGTACCCTGTCCATCTTTAACAAACAAAGGTTAACAATAATACTAGTTTCACTGGCTGGGACACAGCTGGACCAGACAGAGGCTGAGGTCAGGATGATGGACCGCAACCATGGGAGATAAAAATAATCTCAAATAACCTCAGCAAAACAAAAGTTTCTGTTTTATGGAAACACCAAAATAAATGAAGGCGTTTTCCCGAGAAAACAGACTTGTCATCCAGAGATAACGACATAATCACTCGTTCAACTCACCTTCTCGAGATAATCTCTGTCCTCCACCTGTTGGGACAAACAAAACAGCGTCAGGGCAAACAGAGGGAGGCGGCGGCACAGTGATAGAGGCAGGATGGAAGGAAGGAAGGGAGGCGGGAAGCACCACAATCCACTGGGAAGAGTTCCTCCTCATGAGGAAACAGCTCAGAACCAATACTTCCTAGAACTCCAATCAGCTCGCTGTGACATCAGACATCATGCAGATGGTTAGTACGAGCCACATCAAACCTTCTGAGGACACAAAGGACCAAACGCAGGCATTAGAACACGCGTTAAAACCGCCTCTGGTGACAGACCACCCGGTCCCGTCTGCACAGCACACGTTAAACTGGGGACACTGGTTGGGGGTGAGGGAGAGGGTCGCGCAGCAGGAACCAAACAGGAGGAGCGCTCACACCGCAGCCGCGGCCTCCGCCGGGGCAAAGCCACTCACGTCTGAGAAGTCTGGAATCGTCACATCGTCCAGGTCCCGGGGCAGGCCACCGCTGCTGGCCGCGCTCCGCAGAAAGCTGGCCACAGAGCCGCAGTTGTCCTGCAGCGGCCAGCAGGTGGCGTCACAACCACAACCACATCATCAGAGGCAGAGACAAGAGAGAGAGAGACAGAGACAGAGGCAGAGACAGAGAGAGAGAGACAGAGACAGAGAGAGAGACAGAGAGAGGCAGAGACAAGACAGAGAGAGAGAGAGAGGCAGAGACAGAGAGAGAGAGGCAGAGACCGAGAGAGAGAGAGAGGCAGAGACAGAGACAGAGACAGAGACAGGCAGGATGAGAATGGAGAGATCCTACCATCAACGTCATGTTTGTCTTCAGCTAATACAGTCAAAGCTCCAAGAGCATGAGCAAAAATAAAAGGTCATGATTGTGATGCAACAAAATATTTCTTCAACTGGTGAAGGAAACAGGAAGAGGAAACAGGAGGAGTGTTGTAGAAGCACGTTTCATGAACGGCAAAGCAGCTGTTTACTTCTTCTCTCCTGGATTTATTGTGGGTGCATTTCCCCTGTATTGTGTTTTGACAGGTCTTCAAACCATCTCCTTTTAAGTATTTCACTTCATCGCTGAAAGCACCTTTTTCTTCATATGCGCTCTACTGAGCTCTACTGTGTTTGTTACTGAACTAAGGTCGCATTTGCAATAAAGCTTGAGTTGTGTTGTCTTCTACATAAGATGGAAAAACGTCAGCTAAATGATTAAATGTGACCGTAGATGTGTTCTCAACATCACTGGGAAGACTATCAATGAGCTGAGCCCTGAACCCAAACATTAACATCATCAACAGTTCCATTAACATGAAACTCTGAAGACAGATCACAACGACTCCCAAATTACATTTGGGTGTCGTCTCTGTCTCTCATTTCCTCTCACATCAAACTGCAGAGAGTGAATCAAATTCTCCAGTGTTTCTGCTGTCACAAGGCATTGAGTGATGGGTGTTGGGGGTAGGGTGGGAGGTGGGGTGGGGTGGGGTGGGGTGGGGGCTCACCACTGGGCTGGCCCGGGCTGAACTGGCCCTGGAGGAGGCTCTGGAGCCGGAGCTGCGATAACTAGAGTACTCGACAGGCTGCAGAGAGAGCACCTGGTTATGGTTCAGTCCAACACACCAGCAACACCTGGAAACCAGTCACACACTGCCCAAAGCTTAAAGTTCATCCAAACTCACTCAAACTCCCCAAAAAATGATATCACCCTGGTTTATCTTCACTCTTTGCTCTTCATGGAGATGTGTTACACACACACACACACACACACACACGCACACACAGCAGATGGCCCAGGAGGACACAACACTGCCAGGTGAGTCAGACCAGTAAGACCACAAAGCACAGCAAAGCTTACATGAGAGGTGGAGCCGAGGCCCCGCCGAGAGCTGCCGCAGAGACTGTCTTCATACAAGGAGCTCTGCACATGTGACACGCACGCACGCACGCACACACACACACACACACACACACACACACTGTAAACAGTATGCTCAACATGTAGAGGAAAAGACCGACATGCTGCCCTGCTCCTGCCTCATTCAGACTTCTATCAGCGCTCAGTGAGTTTAGATCAAAGGGAACCTAGAGCGGAGCGACACCGTGGATCTGTGGTCCGGTCCGGTTTCAGGCTGAGGACCTTAACATGCTCTCCCTGCGTCTGCCTGAGTTTTCTCCAGTTTCTCTGGTTTCCTCCCGCAGTCGTAAACCATGCATGTTGTGAGTGTGAGGGTGAAAGGTGTGTGTGTCTGTCCAGCTCTGTCTGCTGGAGATTAGCAGCAAAGAGCAGTTAAGATGGAAAAACATTCCATGATGTCCGCATTGATATAAGACTTTGGGATATTGAAAGAGCAACTAAAATAGAGGAGAATCTGAGCAGAGACAGAATGTGAGTCTGCAGCACTTTGGTTTTCGGTTTGTGGTGAAGTGTCAGTGTCTCTGGTTCTTCCTCAGGTTCCCCCACCGGAGGTTCCTCCTCTGGTTCTGGCTCCAACATGTCAGTCTGGATGTGGACGCATCGCTCCATAGCTGCAACTAAGTCTCAGGATCAATTGTGTGAGTGGCAGGCGAGACAGTCAATCAGAGAAAAGCTCGGACAGATAAGCATAAATATCCCAATTCCATATCGGAAAAGGGTTGTAAAATAGCATCTGAGACATCGTTCCAAAGCTTATTACCAACCACTCTAGGTCCCCTTTGACTGAAGACAGCCCTTTCACTCAGTCATTACATCCTGACTACAAAGCCCAGGTGTTCTTCAGAAAGCTGGTGCAGGTCAGTGATAGTCGCAGGTGTCTTTTAACACAGCGTGGGAGTAGGTGAAAGGTGGAACCAACCCTGCGATAGAGCTGCAGAGTGATCTGACTGAGAGGCCTGAGTCGCTGCAACACAGGAGCCAGAATGAGATTTACAAGCGGCAGGTAGCGGCAGGTAGCGGCAGACAGCAGCAGCTCTGTGTCTCCTCTCCTCAGACGAGAGGAAGGAGACGAGTCAGTGCACGGACCTGGTAACCGTTGAAGGCCGAGCCTGCGCTCCTGGAGGAAGACAGACCATTGTAGCTGTACAAGTCAGAGGAAGCATAGGAGGCCTGGAACAGAGGGGAAGAAGGAGGCAGAGGTAAGGAGCCAGGAGGAGGAGGAGGAGGAGGAGGAGGAGGAGACAAAAGGGAAGCGAGGTCTTCTCAGCATGCAGGTAGATAGCAGCAAGTGAGGCCACACACACAAAACACTCAGAATGCCTCTCTTTGCTTCATATTTCTACCTTTTTTCGACCGTCAATCTCACATTTAGTCTCTTCTGCTGTCTTTGCAGATTAACAGACAAGAGGCAACGCTACCCTGCATCAGCTGCCAGACACCTCCATGCTAGTCTGGCATTCCTGAGCTACTGCCTGACTTCTATCTGTCACTGTCTCTTCACTTTATACTTCATCTGTTCATTCTGCACAACAATGCTATCAGCTGTACATCCACGTAATACCAGGAAACAATTTCATGTCCCCTTTACTTGTCTAGATAATCACAGCCTGTTTCTTCTCTACTTTTCATACTCATATTTGATAGTTTTCAGGCAGAATCCTGTTTTTATTCACTCATTTCTATGCTGCAGAACAACTGAGCTTGTCCTTGTCCATATTGAGGTTTATCTCATTTTGTTTTTTTACACACAAAAGCCAAGCTTTTACATTTGTAATCTTTGGAATCTCTGGAAGTCAAGAGTGCAGCTTGTTTTTTTTTTAAGCACACAACAACAACAACTGCAATCAACATGCTTGCTAAAATGCTGACTGGCTCTCTGGCTCTCTGGGAAAACAAAGCACAGACTCCACATGCACCTCCACACAGTATCAGAGAGGGACTGGGAGGCGCTACCACGCCTCTATACTCCAATTCAAGTGACGGTTTGTGGGTTGTAGAAGGCTGAAGTTAGACAAACGAGCAAACAAGCAGCCTGTGTGTGTGTGTGTGTGTGTGTGTGAGTGTGTGAGAGGGCGGTGTGTGTGTGTGTGTGTGTGTGTCTGGTTCGACACCCACCGGCTGCAGGTCTAATCTGGAGGAGCGAGACGCCCGGCTGTCATCGCTTATTCTGGAGCTCTGAGTCAAACAGCGAGAGCACAGAAAGCAAAGGTCACGCTGAGAGCGGCCGCCTGCCAGCGCCACATAGACTCCAGCAAACCAGACTGAACACTAAACACATAAAGTTAAGCTAAGCTCAACACTAAACATGACAGAAGGTCACCAAGGTGTGCAGGCCAAGCAGGTCCTCTATTACAGCTTTACTGTTGTTACTGTTGCTGTATATTTGTATTGTATTGTATTCTTTTTAACCACATTGTTGCACTATTAGTTACAACTATGCTGTGATGAAAAACTCCAATGATAATGGAGTTAAACCAGAGAAACGTGTGAGATCTAAACAAAGTTTTATCATTTCTACACATGATTAGTGCTGAAGAGTTTGATTTTTTTTTCTGTCATTCTTTTTCATGTGCAACAAGCAACATGATTCCAACTGGAAACACTACTGCAGCCCATCAAAGTCAACATGCAATAATATTTGATCCACTATGAGCCTGTGAGATTATTATCATGTTTTCTGCAGTAAGATTCCAGTCTCAAACAGTAGCGCAGGCTACAGAAACTTGTGGACGAGGGTCGCGTGTGTCAGGTAGGAACTGAGAAACGTGGTGAACATCCTGCAGCAGACCAGATGCAAACAGCGGCTACTGACCCTGCTGGACATGACACTGTAATCGTCATCGTAGCCGTTCCTCTGTGGACAGAGAGCAAGAGTGAGACACACTGCAGACCACTACTCTGCCTGGGCAGAGGTCACAGCCCGGCCCCTTCTCAGCTTCTACATACGTCTTTGTCTCTGTCTTTGTGTTTGTGCTTCTTCTTTTTCTTGGACTTCTTATGCAAGAGAGACAAGGAATCCTTGGGGAGAGAGAGACATTAAAGGTAAAGAGGGAGAGAGAGGGATGCAGAGAGGGATGGAGAGAGGGAGGGAGTGTGTGCACAAACCATCTGGACAAAAAGAATCCCAAACCCAGACCAAGGTTATTGTTCAAGCAGGTCACATGTCAAACCATGTTATGGCCAGTGAAATTACTCAAAACAAAACCACACAGCACGCACATCCTTTTGTCTTAACATTGACAAGACTGAAACTGTTGATTAATCTGTCGGTTATTTGTATCAAAAACCCATCAAATACATGCTTACATCGACTGATCTGTTATCAGAGTTTCATTAGTCAATTAGCTCTACTTGACATGACATTATTAGGACAACGCTGAGCCAAACACCCAGGATCTCATACCACCATGAGAACCATTAGCGTTTGGACTTCTTCCACATGAAAAACCAAAGAAGGAACAGCTCCTGACGCTATGAGTCACAGCAGAGCCCAGAATAGAAGTGATTGTGTTTGGGTTGGAGCTGGGCAGCTCTGCAACACGCCCTGTTCTCCCTCCAACAGAACTGATAACGTTCCTCCACTACAGCACAGAGAAACAAGCCCAGACGATCATGCAAACCTTCCACAACACTGCTGTGCCGTTATTAGGAGATGCTCTCATGCCCTGGGTGTGAGAAACACTCTGGGACAAGTCAGCTTCACTCATTCTCAGGGTAGTGAGGTTAAGCACTCAGCGAGAGCAGCTCTCACCCCTCCGCCGTACGCTCCCACCACGTCAAGGTCCGACTGTTCAAAAGACACGACAGCATCTTCACTAACAGGTGCCAGAGGACCAAGAGGAGGTCCAGCGCGCTGAGCCAGAAGGTGGAAACAGAGAGGCAGGAGGTCTCTGACAGTTTAGACAGATGCATGCGCTGTTTGAGTGATACTGACCCTGACACTTCCCCGGCTGCCCACTGACATCCGCTCATCTTCGTCTGAGAGCTGCGTGAGAGAGCGAGACCAGTGGTTAGGGCTTCTGAGCGTCAGCAACCTCAGGAGGCATCTGCTGGGGACAGATGCCACTCTCCTGTGCAACATTATACATTTTTACGGAGCCAGTTGGAAAAACATATTGACTGAGCACAACGTGGAACAAGATCGATATGTATGAGAAATGGAGGAGGATTTTAAAGAAGGAGGTTTAAAGGTTTTACAAATTCCACAAACTGTCAAATCCAGAATGCTGATTAAGCGGTTCACAACTGGTAAACGTCTTGTCTACTTGACTTTCCGTCACACTGCTGTTTTCTGGCTACTGGGGACGTATTTAAGTGTGAGAAATCAAAAACAGGAACGGATCATAAAACATGGAGACGTCTGAGAGAAACGAGATAAGTGGAGGACCGTCTGTAACACAACCCTGTCCCAATAATGCGCTCCACATGTTTCTTTAACCGCATTATTTTGGTCCGGCCTGCCAAAGCTCTGCGGAGCGGCGCATATATTTCCACGTTTCCCCGGAGGCTCGAGGACGAGCGCACAGCGAAAGGACATGGAGAAGAGATGGAAAACAGAGGGAGGGTTACAAACCGTGGTAATCCGTGAAGAACGTGAGTATCTCTCACTGTCCTCCTGGAGGAGGGAGAGGATGGGGAGGAAGAGGAGGAGGAAGCGATGAAGGAGGAGAGAGATGGAGGAGAAGATGAATGAGAGATGCAGGAGGTGGAAATCTGTCGCTCCAGGGAGGACCCAGACATCGTTTCATTTCAGACTCATTTAATCTCAGTGTTGATCCACATTTAGGAGTATGGTGTCATGATGGCTGCGGTCATAAACTGTAGAGCTAACATGCACTGGTTCAGGTGGATACACATAATACATAAAATAACACCACCTGCCTTTTGGTTCAAATGAATACATTTGTACAATACCGTTAAACAAACAAACTACTTCTTCCATGCAGCCAAACACAGACTTGTTGTGGGTCTCAGACATGCATGTATTAGAAACCATCAAAGGTAAATAGTAGTCCAGTCGACAAACCACACAAAACAGGCACACAGTTCGTGAAACTCTGAACCAAGCATTTCTGTCACTGCTGGCCTCCTTCCATTGGTTCCAGACGGCCAAACTGGTAAATTCATGGCAGTAAATCCCAGCCAGTGTTGCACCAGCGGGGCAGATGGTCGCGCTGAGTCGAAGCCAAACAGGCACCCTGCTCCTTTCAATAAGTGGATTATCATTAATGGCCAAGCTTTGATTCTTCATAATCCATTATTTTCTAAAAAGGCTTAACAGGAATTATCTAGAATTCAAAAGCAGACTCGGCGACGCTGCTAAAGCTTTGCACGCAGATAGAGAGAGAGGGAGAGGGCATGCGTTAGCCTTCGGTCACCACAGCACACACACTGTACCATCCACTGCTCAATGTCTCCCCATTTGCTGTCCCCTCGGTCCTCTAATCTGGTGTCCAGGCCGTAATATTTCTAAGAAGACAGGAAACCAGAGCAAAGAGGAGGAAATGGAAGACAGGTAGTAGGAAACCCTGAGTTTTCTGGGAACAGACGCTTGGGGTAATTAGACAGAAAATTTTGCAATCAAATGATGGAAAAGAGGAGAAGAAGAGAAGGAGGAGGAAGAGGAGGCCTACCTTCTGCACCTGAAAGATCTACAGCGATGAGGGGCGGGAGTGGAGAGATGGGAGGACGATGGCAGAGGGGAGAAGAAGGAAGAGAGCGGTGAGACGTGGTGAGGACTGGCCTGAGGGCGTCTGACAGATGAGGACAGACAGCGGCTGCAGAGGCAGCTTCCTGCTAATGAGAGCGGCTCAGGAATGTGAGGAGCCCCCGAGCTCGCTCAGCACCTGCTGACCCCAGAGGACGAGCTTCACGCAGGGTTGAGGAGACCTGGCATTTTCCCAGGGTGCCACACTGTCACATGCCCAGGTCACATCCTGATACAGACACAAACCCTCAAATAGAGGCATTGTGAAGCATTGTGAAGGGGCATTGTGGAGGGTTCATTAGCCTGAACCCTAACGCTCCTTTTTTTTGGGATGTTTTTTGCTTTTTGAAGTTTAGATCTTACCACTTTAAACAAAAAAATCAGGAGAGAACGCTTTGAAAAAGCTGATAGAAACCTTTAACCTGTCTGTTTCATGTTCACCAAAGTCAAGGCTTGACTTTGACTTGAGGAGAAGTTGTGAAGTTCAGTGTGTGAGGAGTGTCTGCAGCTTTACATCAGATCCATCAGAGGCTTTTCCTCTGGTGAATTGTTGTGATTCCAGTCTCAATCTTTCACTTTTGTCTGGTTTCCAGATCCATCTCCTGGGTATCGGCAGGAATCCTGACGTTAAATTCAACAACTTTTTAAAACTTCTTGGAGACTTTCCGAGAACAATTTTAGACCTTGTTCACATTTCAAGCTGCAACACTTAATTAAGTCAGTGAATAGTTGTAGTTTGCTATAAAATCTATAGAGCACAACCATGAAACAGACCTCAGATCAGCCGGGAAGGAATAAGGCTCCGAAAAATAAACTGAACTAAAGGCAAAGTTTATTAAAATAAACCTTTGGCCTTAATTTTCCTTAATCTTTAATGTGATCTACAACCCTTCGAGTCCCTGCTTTGTCTTATTTCTGTCGCAGGTCACAGTCGCTGTCTAAATGTCTGAAGGAAGCAGTTTTTGATAGTTTTTCATAAAGCAACAGAGCACGTTTAGTTTTACATGGAGAGTGAACCCTCTCAGATTCTCCAGGTGTGTGCAGTGACTTTCAGTTTCAACTCAAGTGCATTATTGTCAGTGTGAGATGTGTTGATGGACACGAACACATTCCCTGTTGTACCGTCTATAAGCTCCACCCTCTTTCCCCTTCCATCCCTCTGGTCCAGCAGCGTAATCCAGATTTCCTACCACCTCGGCCCAGTCCGCTGGCTGGATTGGCTGGTTTGTAATTCCGGCTCTCGGAGAGAGATTCCTGGTTGACCTCGGTGCTCCCAGCATCACTCCAGACACAACAACAACAACAACATCTCCAGGAGGATGCGTCAAAGCACAAGCTGCTGGCCGATCCGCTCCACTGCTCTTCACTAAGAGGTTCAGACGAGATGAAGAGGCTGCGGCGTCACACCAACAACCTCTAGTCTGAGACACAAAGTCATCGACTACGTCCTCCCTGTTCATCCAGATTAACTGATGCAACTTAACCTCTGAAACATCTGCATCTATCATTCTGAGGAGACAGGGAAAACTGCCTACGTGTCAGCACAGACACTTTACAATTACTATTAGATCAACCAACACATGAGCGACTAGGTCAATAATCTTGTAATCGATTAGTAAATATGAGCACATGTACATATGTTAATATATACAGTCAGACAGATGCAGTGAGGATAAACTTTGTATTTAAGGACATATTCCATCTTTTTGAGACACAAATCATACATAAACTTAATGTCCGATCTCTATCTTCGACGTGATGACTTTTGAGTACTTTATATCAACATATTTATATCAATATTTTCAACATTATTTCTGAGCATTTTTAGTCCAGCTAATTGACATCAAAAACATTGTTCGCTGCAGCCTCTTAATCTCTGCCTCTGTCTCCAGTGCTCTGACCTCCAACTCTCCACTATGACCTTTGACATCTGCCTACAGGACGCCGCCAGCCAGACCGCTCCCCGCCTGCCTCCACCACAGAACATCAGAAAGTAAAAAAAGTAAAGTAAAAAAGTAAAGTAGTAAAGTGAAGTAAAACGTCGACCTCAGGGATCCCGTCTGCTGACTTATCTCTCATTACACGTCTCGACACCCAATTACCCGGCCAGCCAGACGCCGTCATAAGCCCATTCATCAAACCAGTTACACAAGCTCCGCACACACACGCACATACACACCGGACACCGTGGGGCTCCGACCCCCAACCCCCCCCCGGCCCCGGGTCCCTCCTCCCCACTCACCCTGCTCCCCTTCTTCTTGCTGGTGGGGGTTTGTGGGCGCCCGGTGAGGGCGGCCCTCAGCCCCCTGCCCGTCAGCCGCCGGCCGGCCGTCCTGCCGCCCTCAGCTCCCCGGGACGGGACGCATCCCGTCACAGCTGGGGGGGGGGGACGAGGACGATGCTACACGCTAATAAATCCACGGTTAAGTCATGTCTCCTGTGTTCAAACACGTCCAGAAGCCTCAGGAGAGACACGGCTCCGGTCAACAACACCCAGGCACCGACACTGTGGGCTGGACCAAGGAGCACAACCTGCTAAGCTACTTTAAAACTCGGCTAAAGGGTTTAGGACACACACACACACACACACACACACACACACACACACACACACACACACACACACACACACACACACACACACACACACACACACTCACACTCTGACCAGACTCAGCTTAACAATGACCATTAATCCAGTGCGTATGACTGGTGTATATGTGTGTGTTTGTGTGTGTGTGCGTGTGTGTGTGTGTGCGTGTGTGTGGGCTCATCGCCTGTGTTGTGATGGCTGAATAAGTGAGTGCTGGTGGAATCCCAGTAAAACTTAATGGGAGCAGAGGGGGTCTGCTGTAACCGCGGACACTACATGAGATGTGTAAAATGGATTAGTGGGAAGTGAGGCGGCTTATTTGTAAAGCTCAGAGACAGAAAACTTCAAGAAGTGAGTGTATTTTTACACCTGCAGTATAAACTCTGTGTGTGACAGTACTGCACTAATAAACCTGCCTTCCTCAACAGTTCTAGTAGCATTAAGTGGCTATGTTTTTGCAGTGACGTTGATTGGTTCCCTGTGCTGAGCTCGTCTCGTCTGTCCCTGACTCACGACGTCCTGGCTCTGGCTCCTCAGCTCCTCCAGGCGAGCTGACTTGACAAAGTTCAAGAGGTTTCACCTCCAAGGCAAACAAACGAGGAGGGTTTCAAGGGGTCTTAACTTCCAGATCTGGCCCCGGAGGGAGAAACTAGTCGCCTGTGTGAGCGCGGTCTGGTCAGGTGAGAGCCGGCGGTCTGTTTGTGTGTCCGGGATTATTCCAGGCTAAGAATAGTGAGCTGGGAAAAGTGCGACTCCCCACGGCACAGATCAGAGGTGCTAAACTGGAGACAGACACACCACTGACCCGCAGTCCAAACACACACACACACACACACACACACACACACACACACACACACACACACACACACACACACACACACACACACACACACACACACACACAGTTCAGCTCCCTACCAGTTTCAACATAAACCAAAATCTATTAATATGTATTAAGTGCCTCTGTGAGCAGCAAGAGAGGATAAACTTCTCACTACTACTATTACTATTACTTAGTCCTCATTATACTTATTTTTATTCATCTTTATTCAACTTGTTCTGAAACAAACTGGGAAAGGTTCAGACCTCTGCTAACGGAGAAGTTTTGAGGATTTTCATCTCTTCTGTTCGGCTTCATGCAAAACGACGGGCAAACGCATAAGAATACAACAGAATTCATGATGTTTAATGGTCTATTCACCTCATTTTCCTTGTATTTTCATAAATCAATAGAAACTACTGACGCTAATGAGTTGAAAACACAAAGACCCTGGAGTATTTGCAGCTTCGGTAGGTACAGCTTCGGTCCTATTTGAGATAGATTTCACTTTGAAGTGGCGTCTGATGCTGTTAGCCAGCCACCCCCCCCCCCCCCCCCCCCATCTGTCGGAGCACCCCGTCTATCTCTCTGAGCTGTGACCCACAGGATTGAAAAGTCCCAGCTTAAAGAGCGTAAGGCAACGCTCGGCGTCCACTCGAGCTGAGGCGGCGGTGGAAATGATCCTGTTACACACGGTAACGCATATAATTATACATAATCAGGCCAGGTGGTGTTTAGCAGCTCCTCATGGCTCAGTATGACGCTGTATCTGAGCTGTGACCAGCCTTTACAAACGACTGAAGAATGAAGAACTTCCTTATTAATGTTAGCAGAGGCAGCATTCATGCTGGAGAGGAAGCTCCATGTGATAGAGCGACCCACTGCCAGGGATCTGGATGTTTCCAGGGTCTAGGAGTGTGTGTGTGGAGGGTGCGTCTGGACCCGTACCTCCTTCTGTTGTCTCTCCAGCTCCTTCATGCGGATCTCTCGAGCCTCCGCCCTGGCTGCCCTCTTCGCTGCCAGCCTGGCCTCGGCCTGACACACAGATAAAGCATGGGAAATAGGAAGAGGGGTGGGAAAACAGAAAAAAAAACAAGAAGTGAGACAGAAGCTTCTGTGACCGAGATGAAGTGCACACATCTATAAATGAACCCGCGTGAGGGTGTGTGTGTGAGCAGATGTCCAGTTCCTCGACAGAGGAGGACGTCTGAGGGCACCAAACAAACCTAAAGAAACCTAAAGAAACCTGAGAGTCCTGAGACGCTAGAACAGTAGGTGGCAGAAAATGAGAGATGAGCGAGTCTCCCCCTCAGTAGGTCTAGTAGGTTCTAGTAGTGTTAATGAACTTTAATGAACATAAAATAAAAATAAAACTCAACACATACAAGTTAAATGTTCTACCTAAATGATGTAGCTTGGAGTAATACTATACAATACTATATACAATACAATAATATACTATATGCGTGTATGTCAGACTCAGAAAATTGTGCGCACACACATATAAATATATATAAATAATTGTGTGTATTTATATTTATATATATAATATATATATATATATATTATATATATATATACACACACACACACACAGACACTTTGTGTGTGTTCTTTGTACTGTGTAAATGTATTCTTTATGTATATAGGCAGACAGACAGACAGATATATACATACATACATACATACATACATACATACATACATACATACATACATACATAGATAGACAGTTTAGATCTCTACACTACAGAGCAGTACAGTGGGCTGGATAATCCCTCTTGTGTCTTTAGACTTTAGACTGTACAGTGTGCTGTGGCATTAATACATGAATGCACAGATCAGAGGACTGCAGTTAAAAATACACAGAGTGGTGAGAAATGTTCAGACGTGCAGCGAGCAGCAGTGTGAACTGTGTCTCAGCATTTATGTTTGTGTGTGTGGAGGCCTCAGCCCGGGCTGCAGCAGGCGCTGGGCGAGAGCAGGACCTCTTCCATAAAAGGACGTCTCTCAGAGCGCGAGCTGCACCGCTGTGTGCGAGCGCTTCCTTCCTCCGAGTCTGCGGTAGACGCTGGGCGGCTGCAGAGTGCTCCTCGCCCCCTCGCCTCCTCCCTCCTCGCCTCCTCGCCGGGGGGGCGGAGTCACGCCGGCCCCTCCCATCCCATCGTGGCACTAATGCATTTCCTCAGTGTCAGTCACCGTGACCAAGTAACAGGAAAACACAGACAAAGACAAGAACTGGCTTCAAAGGAAGACACGTTCACACACTCTGTTCACAGAGATTTACTCGTGACACACTTCAAACACACACACACACACACACACACACACACACACACACACACACACACACACACACACACACACACACACACACACACAGAAATATCTACATATCCTGCTCCAGGAACTGGAGGAATCTTCTTCATCCACGGGATGAAAAGGACACAGGGAAAACGATTTGGGATGCAGGAAAAAGGGGAGAAATCTGAAGTGGCTGTTTCACACTGTCTAACAGATTGAATGAGTCCATGTTTCCATGGGTTAACATTACTGCACACACCTTTATTTACGCAAAGGAAAGTTGTTGTTTTTTTACTTTGTAGATCCTACTGGTCCACTTGTTCCACCATGACTAAGTTTTTCTCTTGCCATTGTAATCTGATAATCCATCTATCCACTCACTTATATTTTTGTAGACTCTCAATAAAGAGTCTCTAATCTGATCTCTGACCATAACGTGCATGTTTTTGGACTGTGGGAGGAAACCGGAGTACCCAGAGGAAACCCACAGAAACAGGACATAAAAACACAAGGAAAGGCTCCCGGTCGGACTGGGAGTCCAAACTGGGGCCCTTGTTGCTGTGAGGTGACATCACTCTTTAAATAACCATCTTAATAACTGATATGTTGACACCTTAGATAGTGACAAGAAGATTTTTTTAGTCACAATCTTGTTAGATGTGATTTTTCTCAGGGTTTTCTAATACAGAACAACTTCTGAAAAACTATTGAGTGACTGACCAGCTGTGTGTGTGTGTTAATGTGTTCATTCATTTATTGTTTATATCTACAATGATGGCAATTCCTTTAGCTACTTTGCAAACTGTGGTTTCCATAGTTTGCAAAGTTTGCAATAGTTTGGCTCCCTTATGAATGTTTTGAACTATTTCTCTGTTAAATGATTTTTTCTACTCAAACTTAACCTAAGCCCAAGTTTCCACCTATCTGTTCATCTTTCTCACTTTCTCAGTTTTCATGTTCTCCCTGTGTATGTTTGGGGTTTTCTCCAAATTCTTATTTCCTCCCAAAGACCAAAAACATGCATGTTGAGGTTGATTGGAGAGCCTGTCCAGAGGGTATTCCCTGCCTTCACCCTTTGTGACCTGGACACAATGCCTTTACGAAGCCAGTACTACCACATAAATACACATGAACAAACGCATGTAAACAGCTCTGTTCGCTGTTCCTGTAAAGGTTCAGCCTGGAACGGCTCCACCGATGGAGGTCAGACGTCACAGTTACTGCACAGTCTGGATGATGGTTTTACGTAACGTCCATCTGCCCGACTCCGCTCGGCTGAGCCTCGGTGGAGGAGAGCAGTGTGACTGAGGCCCCCAGCCGTACAACAGCAGGCTTATTGCTGCATCACTAGAGAAGCCTTTCAGCCGGCGGCCGGCGGCGTGCGCGCTAAGCACCTCCCGACTGTGGATGGAGACCAGGACGACGTGGTCGTCCTCATTAAACCCCGAGATAAATCAGCACAATAATAATCATGGCAAAGCTCCTCAAAATCTGAGCGATGAGGGAGCCGCTCCAGAAATAGTGCTGCTCTCCGTGGCATTTCCTCTTCGCTCCCCGTCCTTGGGATCCTCAGCGTTTACCCTTTCACACAAAAAAACAAGCTGTGTAAAACCAGTGCCGGGACGCGTCCCAGCTTCTTGTACTGGGTCCGTGCCTGAAGACAACGTCCTGCACCAGAGGAGTTGCCATGAGCTCAGCCTCTGGGCTTACACTCACACAACTTTTCATTTGTTTTCTGGCCAGCGTGAAGAACATAAAACCTCTCCTGACGTCACTGAAGCCAGAGGATGGGGAGAGGAGAGACATCGTCAGGTTTCTGTAAATCACTTTTACAGCTGCCTCCGAACGCAGGCGTCAGATGGGCGTGTACCACTGTGCCACAGCACAATGCACCGAGTGGCCGGACATGCACACAATCCTATCATACTGGATTAGACTTTCCGGGGAATGACAGCTACTTGACACTCTCTGAATTGTCCGGATGCAGAGAAAAAAAGACCGTGACCACAGTGAACAAATCAAAACAACCCCCCTAAGGAGTCGTTTCCAAGTCTGATCTGCTGCTGCACTTTGTGTTTAATAAAACAGGACTTAAGTTACGGAGGCTGGTACAAACCCACAGGACATGTGCTTAGAGCCAAGCATGGCAAATGCTGCTGCCGCTCATAAGGGGTGGGACACACACACACACACACACACACACACACACACACACACACACACACCTGGGTGAGTGTTACAGCACCAGCCAGTTGTGGAAAACTTGAACAGCCTTACAATACAGTCTATTATACTTGAGCTGACTCGCTAAACACACCTCACTCACTGGTGCATGACTGTGGTCCTGCATGACTGGTGCAAAGTGAAACCAGTGTTCAGAGTGCAGTTCGTATGGAAAGACTCTCCCCGGTTCTTAGGCCTGAACTCCAGTCATTCTGTGACAGGGCTGTTTCTGATCTGGCAGGGGGGTTTTGCCTCTAACTGTCTTCGAGAGGTGTGAATCATTTCACCAATCGTGCATCACTTCCTGCCCCTCCGGCACTGGGTGGGAGTGCTGTGTTTGCATAAAAACAGACAGTAGACAGAGGAAAGGCTGGCGGGGAAATCAACCAGTTTCTCTGGAAGAAAACAGCTTCTTCCTGTTCATTCAGAGCAGATGAAAGCTGTAGATGAGAAATGTACCAGCTCATCTGAAGGACCAGGCTTTCATTCAGTCTGAAACAAAAGTTATCTGGAGTTTGTTGTGTATCAAGATGAACTCTATGCACAGGAGGAAACTAATACTGCATCAGAATACAGAAATAAGTTGATGTCTAGGCACTGTGGCCTAAAGTCAGAAAAATGCACCTAAATAGGCCAAAAGACAGAATCATTCATCTTTTTCCCCCTCTTCTCATTTACAGCTATTTATACTGACCTACATGGTCTCTGGTTCTATCAAAACTGCTCTAATTTGGCGTTTTCAACAGGGCGACCATCCTCCTGAGAGCAGCTGAGCTAGTTAAGATGGATGCTCTGATGAGACTGAGAGAGCAGTTTAAGAACTGATAGCAGAGTATAGACAGGAGTTCACAGCAGAGTTCACCAAACATGTTGTGCAAAGGTGGATTTTGTAACATGTCGTTGAGCTGTCCTTCCTCTAAAGTCTGACTTGCAATATCTGTCGCCACATCACATCTGATCAGACATTATGAGCCTGTAAAAGCAGCCAGCTTCCTCAAAGTTACACAGGACAACACTGTCCTGCTGTAAAAGAAAGAAATGAGCTGTACAACTGATGTGAGCTTTGATCTGCAATCCTTCCAAAAGACATTTCTCCAAAAAAGTGACAACTGGGCAAAACAATTACGTATTTGTGTTCTCTCTTGATTTGGAAAAGCATCGGAAAGTGTGTAAACACACATTGGTGCCGGTATTGAAAGAAAAATGCTGGTATTGGGACAACACTAACTCTCAGCTACTGTGTTCTGGTCTGGTCTGGTCAGCTGGTGCCCAGCGTCAGCTCACATGGGTCCAAGGCAAGGACCGACACCACCAACGCTGCCCAAGTACATCAGGTTTTTAATGAAACGCCCATTCATACATTATGATTGTCCCCTAACATGGTCCTAACTGTGTAGGCATGTGTCGGGGTGATGGCAGAGGACAGACCTGGACTCTGTCAGCCTGACTGCCACTATTAAGGCATCTCTCCTTCAAGATAGATTCCCACGCCCTGAATGCCAGGGCCTGGCATCCAACATGGCAGACTATTTTAATGACGATGGCTGCTGACAGGCCGGACAAAGAGAGCAAACAGAAATAACTTTGGGGCTTTCTAAAAATGAGGTGAGATCATTAAGTGGATTCACACGCACAGATCGCTTTATTTTCCACTTTCGGGTGATGACTAGCTGCAAAGAAAAACAAAGAGAAGAAGAAGAAAAAACACACACACTTCCTCTTATAAACCTCCCAGATGCAGTGAAGAAGGGAGTGGCGGCTTTAAACACTTCACCACGGCCTGCATGAGTCAACTGAATGGACGAGTGTTTCTCACAAGGAGCAGAAATAGATGAATTGAGCGTTTTCTTTCCAAATCCTAATACATGGTTGAGAAAAAATGATGTGCTCAGAGCAAACCATGAAAGACTACAATAAAAAGTTTAATATGCACAGCTGACTTTTGAACATGGGTAAACTTTCAGCTGGTGTGGATGCTGTGAGCTCTTTAATCGCCCCCTAGCTCTTTATTCTATTTACTGCTATCTAATAAGGGGAAGTAACAGGCCGTGAGGTCTACGGAGGATCTTACCAGACTGTTATTTCCAAATCCTGCAGTAAAATGGTTCAACATGTGCTCACAGAGAAAACCACACAGCATGAAGGGCTACCAATACAAGGCAAATATCTAAAACCTGAGTGGACATCATTTTCGGTTCCCTGACCCTCAGAATTCAATGCAAAATCTCTGGAGGATTCCTGGAAGAAGGCTGATTTATAAAACGTCAAAGTCTTTTTGCTGGGGGGCAACGTGATAGCGCAGACACCTCACAACAAGGAGGACCCTGGTTTGAATCCTGGAGTTTCCTCCCAGAGTCCAGAAACAAGCATGTTTGGGTTGATTGGAGACTCTAAGTAGCGTGTATGTCTGCTGTGATGGACCTACAGTATACTGTGTGTATTCACTGCTTTCCCTATGTGCACAGTAGGCAGGCTCAATCAGACCCCCACGATGCCATAAAGATACAGAGTAGTTAACACAATGGATAAATGGTTGGATCCTCTCTCCTACGCCAAAAACTGTATGAACTCAAAACACCTGCATGGGGAGAGAAGACGGTGACTCTAAAAGTTTATAGCCTGATAAAGATCAATGCATCACCCTGCATGTTCGTTGACGCCTCGAGTCAAAGAGGAACTCCCCTCCCACACAGTCGCACTCCTACAGCAGGCAGCAGGCTGCAGGCTCCAGGCTGGAGGCACCCTGCAGGCTACAGGTTCCAGGCTCCTGCTCCAGGCTCCAGGCTGGTGGCAGCCTGCAGGCTACAGGTTCCAGGCTCCTGCTCCAGACTCCAGGCTGGAGGCTGGAGGCAGCAGGCTGCAGCCTGCCAGCTCCAGGCTCTGGGCTCCGGGCTGCAGGCTGGAGGCAGCAGACAGCAGGGTTCAGGTTGCAGGCTCAAGGCTGCAGGCTGCAGGCTGGAGGCTGCAGGTTGCAGGTTGCAGGCTGCAGGCTGCAGGCTGCAGCTCCATCATGGAGCAGCTGTGCAGCTCCCAGTTCTACAAACAAACTGGTCTGCACACAGCTATGTGAGGCTACGCCGGGCCAAGAATAAAGCAAATAGTGCTTCAGATAATTCTAAAAATAAAGCCAGGCAGGCGGCAGATGGGTTAATGGAAGAAAAAATGAGACACAACCAGAGAAACTGCATTACAATCGCAGCGAAACACTTTCTTTTACCCCTCAGACGTGATTCATCGCCTGCTCACTGACTGAATGAAAACCACAGACACGCTGCTGCGCTCTGGAAGCAGTCTAGGCTCAGACTGTGTTCGACCCACATGTTTCTCATCGGCCCTCAGCTGCGGGGCCCTGCTTGTTCTGTTCCTCCTGTGGAAGTAATTGGAAGCCTCTTGTAGCCTGACCACGCAGCTTCAGGCGGCGGCAGCTTATGTTGCAGCTTTGGCCGGCTAGCGAGGCGCGATGGGAGGCAGCGGTACCTGACAGGAAGTTACACAACGTAGCTCTGGAGGTGAGGGGACAAACAGGAGGCCGGGGCGTATGACATGTTTACTCCTGGGAGGTGATTTACGTCTTCACACTCTCAAACAAACTCTCCTTCCCTGTGGGCAGCGAGGAGTGAGCAGGGGACGTCCACGTCCAAGCTCACAGGTCCTGTCACGTCTCCTTGTTTTGATTGGTTTATTTGCAAATTAGTGAAAATAAGTGAGTTTATACAGCAATCTCACCTCCAAAACAGATAAAAAAAACAAACAATTTCCCAACAAATTCAGCATGTAATTGTTATGTACACAGAGCTTTTGTTTTCAGAACATAAAAGAACGTTTTATTTTTTAATTTGGCTCCATGGGACCTTACTTAGGAAGCATGGAGCCTTGGTGGATGGCACTGTGATCTCACTGCAAGGGTCCACGGTTCGAATCCCAGATTCCCAGACTGAGGGCCTTTCTGGTTTCCTCCCACTGTCCACAAACATGCATGTTTGGGTCAGCTGGAGCCTCTCAATCACCTGCAGGTATGAGTGAGGGAGTGAATGGTGTGTGTGTGTGTGTGCCCTGTGATGGCCTAGAGACCTGTCCAGGTGAGTATTACCAGCCTTGAGGTACAAAGCGAGTAAGATGCATAGCCTGTGGTATGTAGAGAGTATTGATTTGTCAAGTTACATATTAATATCCCTGGGAACAGCAAATAAAGGAAAGTTTTGAAGCTCTCTGCTTCGTCTGGACTGATGATGATGAGGAGGAGGAGGAGGAAGGCACTCCTGCCACTGGAAGCCTGTTTGTCACACACACACTGATGAGGGAGCGATTGTGTTCTGGCCTCAGAGAAGTGAAAGGCAACACCTCCCTCTCAGGTGTCCTGCTAACACTCTCCTTTCTTCAAAGAAGAATCTTTCATGTTCATTCCTCTCCCGCCCCCAGAGGTCTGACTTAAAGGCCTGCGGCTAGAACTGATTTGTCAAATAACCCATGAATGTACAGAAATTATAACAAATGTACTGATTATGTGTGCACAAGTCTTCTAAACCACCACAGAGAGTAGCAAGAAAGAGAGAGGAGGAATCATTTACAAGGAGTACTCAAGTTTTTCCAGGATATTTTACGTATTCCCTCAATTTCCACGTATTTTCCATGATGAATGTTTCTCCTATTATGGGATAATTTCTTTCTGTTTCCACTGGCTTTTTTTCAGCCTCTACCAGTGAAATGGTCCTGAGGGTGCATCAGTATTTTCAGCTCCATCAGGTTATAAATACTAACATAACATTCTTAGTTCATGACCTATTTGAGGACAGTTGCACATTTGAAAATCCATCTACGGCCCGTGTTTTTACACTTCCTAGTTGTAACAAATAAAGTAAGCATGGCCCTCCAGGAGCTTCTGGGATTCAGAAAACACTGGATTCCAGTGAAGAGTGGTATCATCACGGTGCCTGGACTGTGTCTAAATGCTTCCCAAATGGGCTGCCTCCCCCATGCTGAGACGCCCGAGGCCCGAGGGTCAGGAAAGTGAAATGAGGGCTAACCAAGACTACAGAAAAGAGGAGAAGTTACACAACCTAGACAAACCAAACCGGCCATCTTACACGCAAGACCTACGGGCTATAAATATAAGCAAACTGTTTGATGTTTGAGGTATTAAATCCAAGCTTAAGGAATCTGTGTTTACCCAACATGAATTAAGCCTGAGAAAAACGAAGAAGAAAAATGGACAGAGGTGGTTGAATCACTTGTTTGACCTTTACTCATCCAGTTTTTCTCCACCTTCAGTGATCCTGACTTCTGATCTGAAGTAAAACCTGCACTCCACCTCCTCGACTACCCGCCGCCACAATCACTGCTCCCCGAGCACTGTAGGAAAACTCAGCCATGGTGAATAAACAGGAAGGAGTTTGTGATAACCATCTGCAAGGGCCCATGGAGTGATGTCACCAAGAGGAAGCCAACACACACACACTTACACACAGAAAACCACTTCCTTTTATGGAGTCAGGCGAGCTAGGCCCGACTGAGGCTGGTCACTGGTGTGGACACACACACACACACGCACGCACACACACACACACACACACAACACACCAGGAAATGCAGCAGTGGTTGTTTGGACCAGCGCTTGTTTGTTTCAGTATTTCACAGCCTAATGAGCGCTCACTGGGAGATGTCAATGTGCTGCAGGCAGATGTGGGAGGCAGCTGTTTGAGCCACCTTAATGCTTTGTTTAGAAGATGAAGCTCAGTTAAAGGGGCCCCGGAATGAAAAACCACTTAGTTGAATAACAAGAGTCTGCTCTCAGCGAAAGATTTACAACAGGTACAAAATCATCATCGCATCCATGTCGATGTTTTAAATGGTGGCTAAAAAAACAGTGGAATCTGAACAGACACAGGACGTGACATAAAATACAACTGTGTTGTAAACCACAACGCTCGACCTGCCTCTGATGTGGTGCATCACACAACGCATCCCTCCACAGTTGCATCAAAGCTCCAGTTACCACTTGGTGTGGCTAAAAGTTGCTAAACTCCATTTCTCTGTTGTTTAACAAGGAAACTGAAGTCACGTGATGAGCAAGTAAAACAGATTCAATCCTGACGTGCGGTTGCCAGATTAGGATGAAAAGCTGCCAGATATGTGCAAAAAAAAAAGTAAATCCCATGCCATTAAAGGGCTATGAAACCAATGTTCCATAGCTTCTATGTTAGAGGCTATGAGACGCTCAGTTTGGGCATGGAGACAACTTCACTTCTTTACTCAGCGGGGGGGATTTTTGATGCTGTGTCAATGCGTCCTCTGCTTTACAGATTAACTTGGTGCTCCGTGTGTGTGGGACTGTGGCTGTCAGAATAAAAAAAAAGTCGGGGGTGGGGAGAGGGAGAGGGAGGGGGGGCTTCCCCTTCCCGGCCATCAAGTCTCAGACTAATCCACTCTAAATACGCTCCTGCTTCTCCTTGACGCTCCACTGAGCTTCTGACTGGCACTCCACTCAAACCCCAGCGACTTAATCCTCAGTTTAAGATCATCTCCTCAAACTGCTGCAGACAAAACAGGCGATCAACAGAAACCTGAAGCCTCGGCGCTGCTGACGGAGCACCACCGCTCATTACTGGTTTCTGGAGAGCTGCAGAGGTCGTGCAAAATGCAAGCAGACCAGTACTTAAGAACACCACATCCTCAACTATTACGGTCGGACACCGCTTATCTGCCCGTCTTTCCTCCAGCGTATTATGATTATCAATCTCCTAACGTCTGTGGGATGAATTCTGCGTGACTGCATCAGCACAAGGTGATCGCCCGATTAGAGGGAGGCCAGCTGAAAATGTCCCTCCCGTCAAATCAAAATACTTCGCTCACCAGCAGAGCTGCACACTTGAGATTAAAATACGAGTCCGATTTAAGTCAAAGCAGGACTTTAAGGGGTCTTCAGCCCCACTGATAGCTGTCTGCTCTGCTCTACTCAGGCTCTGACTCGTCTGGAAGCACATGGACTGTATATACCAGTAAGACCTAGAAAGACGTATCTCGATTACATATAAATACCTTTCACTCCACCGAATCTGTCTTCCACCCCCCTACTTGTTTGATGTTTTCATTCTGAGGTAAATCTTAAAAAAAGATTGAGTCTAAACTAAGTCAAGGCTAGTTCAAAGTCACCAAATGTCAAAGAAGAGCCCTGACAAACAGAGGTGGTGCACAATATCAAAAAGTAAAGTAAAACGCAACATTTTAACACAAAATAAACAATATTGAAACAAATAACGTTGTTCGATATCATGTTTCAAAACATATCGACCTTGATACATCACCCAGAACCTAGAGAGACACAGCGCTGGAGGTGTTTCTGTCAAACCAGCCATCTGCAATCCATACAACCACCACAACTCTTACTTTTGCATTTCCACACTGATCTACAGCTGAAAAATGTCCACTTTAAATAAAATAAAGTGTAAGAGGCAACATTTGCTGGACAGTCTGTGTGTGTGTTGGCCCTCTGGCCTTTTATCTGGAGCCACAAAACAAACATGGGAATCTTTAACCCTTCTATGGCACAGTCAGGATAGCAAAACCAGCAGTATGTAGGTACATAATGTGAGAATTAGCACATGTTTGTTTAGACTGTTTGGTCAGTTTATGGCTTTATCCGGGATGGCTACACTGATAACAGCTGTATCCTGCAAACGTTCTCCAACGACTGAGTAGCTGTACAATGCTGTTCACACTTCAATGAGGAAGACAGATAACCACTAATGTTATCAAATAGATTATTCAAAACAACACAAAAAACTGACACTGCTGCACCATTACACCCAAAACAACCACTTTTAAGGTCTTTGCACCCATTCATTAAGAGAACGAGCCTTTCATTTTTTATCAAAGTGAAACGTTTTGACTTTAACAAAGTTTATCACCGTCATTACTCCGGTCTTTGTTGTGCAAACTGACCCAGGTTATTTATGAAGATATAGCGAGGACAGGACTTCCTGGATCAGCTCTGTGCACTGACTGTGGTCCGCTCAGCCCAGACTAGACGAGCTCTAAACTAATGACCTGATGATGATGTGGTGGTGACTGTGTCTCTGAAGCTGCTCTATTCTTAACAAGAAGCGCGAGCGAGCGTCAGACTGGAACTGTGAAACTGTGATCTGCTCTTCTTCAGAGGGACGTCGACACTTTGTTGTGACTGTGCAACACGCAAGAACATCCTGTAGCTTTTACACTACTGGTCGACATTTATCAGGAGGCTGTCCAGTTCAATTTAACAACGTCTTCGAGCCAAGTGTGTGTTCACGAGGCGGCTGTGAAGTCGGTGTCGGGCTGGAACCAATTCAACCATTCATCCACGGCCGCCATGCTTCAGTTTGACACAGAAGGATCTGGAAACCTGCCGGCTTCTGGTCTACTGGATATCACTGGTTTCTGTTTTCCATTCTAGGACCTAGAATGGTTGAATGGAGTATTTACTTTGTTCTCTGGTGTTACCACAGCCACTCGATCATTTATGCGAGTGGCAGGAGAGGCAGCCAATCTGAGTAAAGCAAGACATATGGTTGCCAGATAAGCATGAAAAGGCAGCAGATCTGTGCCGAAAGAGACTGTAATATTCCCACACCTAAAAACAGGGCTTGTAAAAAAGCACCTTGAGACATTTCTGGTTAAATCTATGTCCCACTGTTTCATCAGAGAACAAGGATAAATACAATTAACAATTTCAGGTCCACTTTGACTAGAATTTCCCTAAATAATGAACCGGTTTTAGAACTGTCTCTGTTTTCTACGAGACAAACCACATTCAGATTCTCATAACATAGCATCAGGAACAGTTTCGGGTTCAGTCTCTGCAGGGGATTGTGGGATTGAACCAGCGACCCTCAGATAAGTGGACGACCTGAGCCAAAGAGAGAAGCCAAAGGTTGCTGTGCCGACTGTTTGCGTGTTAGCAGAGCTCGCTCACACGTGATTGGCTGATGCCACTTTGGCCTACAAAAGGAAACCAGAATGCTTCAGATACCGGTGGTTAGCGGCTGCACTGTTAGCACTGGCCTAACGGCTAAATTAGCTGCTAGCTGGTGGGTTTATTCATTTGTTTGTATAGGTTTAATGCCCTGTCATTACGTCTCTCTGCCACATAATTGTGGTTTACAGCAGACACACCCAGAGCGGCAGGAGCTACAGAAAACAATCTCAGCTCAATGCAAAACATCTCTCCAGACTTGGGTTTTCTTTTCTAGCAGTGATAAATGTGTCCTGAACACTCCATGTAGAAACCTGATAATAAACAACGTTTACATTACAGCCTCTCATGTTCAAAACAACCCACAGACGAGGCCGTGATGGACCCATGATGTAGCATGTGGGTGTCTGATTAATCCACTCCACTGATCTGTTCTCAGAGATTTATGATGGACTGGATGGGTAAACAACATAAAGCTTGCTGCTGGCCTGGTGGTAAACCTCAGCTAACCGGTTCAACAAACACACGCTGTTAATTCTGCGAGGAAAAACAAGCAGAGAAAGTGATGGCCTGTTCAGGAGGAATGCTGAGCACGCACTTCATGTAAACAACCTGCTGCTTCTTCTCTGGCTCCTCTGCTGGGGATGAACTGCTGCGTTTGTCCTCCACCACCTGTTTGTGCTGCTCGTCTCTTCTCTCCCATCCTGACACAAGTCACTTGTTTGTTGACGCTGCATTTTCAATGGTTCTCACTTTGTCTTTTGTCTCGACTCAGCTTATGAAGATAGATAACGAGCCTGGAGACTCTGCAGCCATACTGCCTATGCTGAGCTCTGCAGGACTGTGATTCACTCACTGCTTAAGAACACGGTGGTAATGACAGCAGTCTTTGACTGAAAATCACCGTGATAAGCTTTAGAACGACCTGCACAAGGAGACAAGGCTGTCCTTATCAGTGCCGTCCTTCAAGTTCCTTCTTAAAAATTCACTTTTGGCAGAGAGCTACCCAGAGTCTACCTGAATCTACTTGTCCATTTTCATCTGCTCTCTAATGTGTTCTTTTAACTTGCTTTTTGCTTATTTTACTGTCAGTAAACCATTTTGCAAATACGCTTTGAAGAGTGATATGTAAATAAGAGTTTATCTTTTTAACGTGCATTCCTGACATTTCCTGTCAGTAAACGGAGAGCTGCATTAACAGGTATTGTGTCATTCCTGGGGCCTGCTGTGCCTCCGGCCAACAGAGAAAGGCATGAGCGTGAAGCTGCACTGTTATTATACAAGTTTGGATAAAAACGTCAGCTAAAGGACAAAATGTGGATTTAGTTTGTAAATTGTTTCTCTTAGCATCTCCAGTTCGCCTGCCTTCCGAAGTGTAACTCAGAGGCAGGTATCCATGAATATTGTGCTAACCTCACGCTTCATGTTAATGTTTACAACATGACTGAAGCTGTTTGACAGGAAGTAGGAACCAGCAGCTGCTCTAGTGCAAAAAAACTCAGGTCTACTTAAGTCATAGCTCTCTGAACGCCTGATAGATCAATTCAACAGCAATTATGAGATGTATGATGACACTAAACATACCTTATATTATAGGTATGTACTTATATACTCATTAGTAATGTTTATTATACCACATAAAACATTACTAATGTTAGTGTACTGTTCACTAGGACAAATGATGATGGGTGTCACTGTCTTATATTTTGCTATGATGCTGCCAACACGTCACCTCACTGCTCATCCAGCTCCACTGGTCATCTGGACTGCTTGATGACTTACTGGATCTGCTTCCATTGACTGCAATGCTCTTGTCAGGGCAGACGCTACCCCCAATCTGAGGCATTCAGGACAGTTCAGACCTCTCTTAGTAGTTTTCCTCATAGTGGAGCAACTGTTGCTGCAAAGCACCATCAGGGAGTAGACGTCCATCTCCATCATCAAGAAGCTCCTGAGGAGCCAACTCTTCATAGAACATCCTATCCCCGAGTCTGACCCTTGTTCTTTCTTCTCTCTACACTTCTCACGAAGTTATCTCCTCTTAACTAGTGCTTAAACTCTGCATCTGTACTAGTACTTCAACTACTGCCCTCGAAAGTAGAGAAGTACTTTGAGGTGGGTCTCTATTGCGATGTAATGTGAGGCTCTTCTCTCCTATCTACATCACCTCTGCTAAACGACTAGATGTAGCTTCCTGAGGATTAACACTGCTAGGGTACCTTCAAATATGTTCATCCACAAAGACTGTGGACATTTATCCAGATGGTAGACTTGATAACGAATAGAAAACGAGAAGTTCTATTTGAAGAAACTCTAATTAACTTAAAGGTCATTTAAGTTCAGCAGCGATCGCACCTTGCTTGTTATCCCTGAGAAGGGTTTGACCAGATACAACAAATAGCGACACGATATTGTCATTATACATCAGCTGATATGCTCTCTAAATATCTGGCCTCTCTGAGGCCTGGAATACCAGCAGGAGTAGAGAAATGTACAGCTGCAGGACCGCGACACAAAACGGCTGTTCCCCCCAGCCAAAAGCTGCTCTGCACACACAGACTCTGGGAAACATGTTGTTTCCATGATTCCATGATGACCAGGTGGTGACACACACACACACACACACACACACACACACACACACACACACACACACACACACACTCCTCTTCGAACTCCCATCCCCCCACCCACAGAGCCACTCTAAAACTAGGGTGCAGCAACAGCTGATCTTTCAGGAGCGTCTATTTTTAAAACTCCTTTGCAGAACGGGCCAACTCATCAGCGCCGACATACCGTCCTGTCAGAGGACGGCCGGCGGGGGACGCGACCCCTCCGCTGCTTAAAGGCACAGTCGCTGCTTCTCTGCAGCTTCTCTGGGACGCAGACCTGGCCTCCACAGCTCGACCTCAGTCAGCCCTGAGCCCAGAACGACGAGTTTCAGTTCAGTTCCCTGAAAGATTTCCAGAGATCACAGATTTTATATCGTAATTCACCACACAGGGCATGACAACCCACAGCTACCCGCCCTGTGTGACATCACTTCCTGTTGCCTAGAAAAGGCATCCTAGAAAGACTCATCTCTAACTCTGACCTAAAAGTACGCCCCACCAAACATGCTACATTACCAAGCCTTACCATACCTGAGAACCTCCCACATGTGAACATTGTATAAACTTTTGGAGATTCTGTCACATTTGTAGCAAGATTCCTGTGCAATGACAATAAAGTCGATCAAATCTTGAAATGTTCCTGCCACTGAAACATTTACATTTTCATTCAATAATATAGCAGACATGACAACAAGGGTCTTCCTGTGTCTATGTCGTTCTCCAGTTTCCTCCCACAGTCCAAAAACATCCAATAAGAATGATAGCATCAAGGTAAGAGGGTAAAACAATGGATGGATGGATTTACTTTGGAGAAAGCTGCATTAAGTCACAACAAAACGACACACGAGGTTGAAGGTTCAGTAGTGCAAGCACTAGCTTAAAGGCGGCGTTAAGGCACTGGTTGGGAGGAGATCAGACACCAGTGAACAGTAAGGACCATGTAGGCAAGTGCAAGTAAGGGGAGGAGGTGCTCTCAGAGGAGTCGGGCCTTCAGGTTGGGGCTTTGGTAGCGCTGACTAACTGTGCTCCAGCTCTGTCAAACATTCCTGTCCCTGCAACACGAAGCCATTGGCCGCTGCAGGAATGTGCAACCTCAGATGCACTACAAGCAGCGTAAATAGTCCGCTGCGCAGTCGAGAGAAGATAACACTGAAATCTGCCAAACCTCTGCACGCTCGCTGGCAGCGGGTCTACAGGGGGGTCTCACACAGACAGAAAGAGTGTGTGAGTGTGTGTGTGAGTGAGTGAGTTTTGTCAAGAGTCACAGGAGTGACATGCAAATCTGCTGAAACATCCGGGTTTGGGGTTAGCACAGACGTGACTTCCTCCCAGCCAGCGGATCTGAACCAGGCCCAGGATGCTCTGCAGCTCAGCGTAGGAGAGGCTGCAGCACCCAGACAAACGCTGACTGAGTTAGGGAACGTTCCAGGCAAGAAGAAAAAAAAGCACCTCCGTTTTTTTCAAGAAAAGACAAAAAAGAAGATGAAAAGCTGGCTTCACGCTTCCCTTTACTTGCTTTCGGTCACACCTTAAAAGCATCACTGATGTCTCACTTCAAACAGGGTGACACAGGCCATTGCTAAACACTTATTCACTGGGCGTCACAAAACGATTAGAGGCCTTAGAAAACAGAGGAAACTTGTCACAACAAGACTCAAGCAGCTGGAAGAAGAAACGTCATGCAACCCACCTACAGAGTGGAGCACAACAGCCCATCGCCTCCTGGGGGTTTGCACATAAGAGGTCTATTCTTTATGTGCAATAAAACACTTAAACCAACTTTAATAAGACGTTAATAAAGTGTGTTCCCACCTCAGTTTAGCAGCCAGTCGTGACCCCTTCAGAGTAAAATACATGCTGCTGTTGGGGAAACAAAACTCCCTGATGTAAACTGAAGAAGTTTGTTTATTTTGCATATTCTAGCACGTCCATCAGCATATACTTGCACATGCTGCACAGATGTGTATATACAGGCATGTGCACTGTGTATATCCTAAGCAGTTACGTTCCTGTGCTTATTAATGCCATTTCACATCAGCACAAATTCCTCATAGCTGAATAAATACATGGTAATACATGCAATATTGAGTACAGGTTGCCAGCTGTCATATTAAGTCATATTCAAGAGGTAAAAAGTCTGAATTATCTGATTTGAGCATCTAAATGTGACTATTGTCTAGTGTCTTCTCTACAACACTCAGCCTGGAGACCACCCAGGCACCTCCCGAAACGACAGTCACCGAATCAATGATTCAATTATATACAAAATCCCTGACAGATTAGATTAAGCATAAACTGCAGCTCAGGTTTAGAATTTAAGACACCTGCTGGTGATTGTTGAGTCCTGTCCACATACACAGGATGTGTATTTTTAATCAACCTTTTATCGTGTTTATTGAGTTTTCTGACCGTATTTAACCACGTGCCGGCGTGTCTCTGAAAATGATAATCAATTACAGGCTGACAGAGCTCTCTTAATTGTGATCTCTACTGAAAAACGTAGTTATTATGCGGATATTGTAAATTTAGTTAGACATTAGACATAAAAATAGAAGACAGAGACAGATAGATAGATAGATAGATAGATAGATAGATAGATAGATAGATAGATAGATAGATAGATAGATAGATAGATAGATAGATAGATAGATTCCTCAGGAAATTAAACTTGTGGATCCTTGGAAGGTGTACAGAGCAGCACACACGTCCATCTGTCCAGTCTGGATGTTTCTAGGGTCTTACGTTAACCATGTGTGTGTCAGAGTCCAGATCCGAGCCTCCTGGACCTGAGAGTGAAGCTCACCTCTCTCGCTATGAGGTTCAGGGCATCGTCCTCCGCCGTGGATCTCTCCTTCTTGGTGGATCTCTTGCGCCCGGTGCCCTGGGTCCCCATGTTTCTCCTCGGGTTCCTCCAAAAGTTCCTCCTAAGTTCCTCCTGAGGCTGCGCTCCTGCCCCTAGTCCCCACGCTGAGGAAATTAAAGTTTAGAGTCGAGGAGGTGAAGACGGAGCTCCGCTCATGGTCTCGTATCCGTGTGTGTTCTCACACTTCCTCCCGTGGAACCGCGCGCGCACACACTACTCACACTCACGCGCCGCTGCCGCTGCTACAATGAAGCGGAGACTGGAAACAGCTGACACACGTGTGCTGCGTTCACGGACACTCCGAGAGACCTCCCCTCTGTGACCGTACGGAAGTATTAAGAGTTAATAAATAAATTAATAAATTAACCCCCGTAGATAAAAAGTGTTTTTTACAACGGTGTGGAGTTGATGTGGCGCTGGTCCGACTGCTCTGACGACGAGTCACAGCGGTGCACTTGAACCTGTGACAGTGACGAGGTACGTATCCGTGTTCCCTTCAGGGACGTCCAGAATTTAAACAGATTATGATAAAAAAAAAAATTCGGGTAAGTAACTACTACCTAACGAAAACAAAGACGCAAAACACACATGAGATTGGCTTGACATTGGTAAGAGGAATAAGAGGCCCATTAAAGTATCATCATGACGTAAATCTTATCTTTAATAGACGGAAATTGCTTCTATTACTACTGCTGCTGCTGCTGCTAATACTACTACCAATGCATCTAGTATGCCTCTTCACTGATACCGTTATAGCAACCTGTGTCAGTACATTTTATACATAATACTTAATACATGCATACATACATCCAATACATCCAATACAATACATACAATAATCGATAAATACATCAAATATCTACTACAACAAATAATGATAATAATCTGTTGTGTCCAGTGTAAACTCCTAAAATCCCTTGGAACATATTGAAGAAAACATCTAGTACTCCTCTGATTATATTACCCAAGCAAGTGTAATTATTTAAAGTTTAACACTGTCACTAAATTACATTATCTTTAACAATAGATAAATAAATAAATCTATTCGTTTTTTTCTATGTCACTTTGCAGGATTCCAGTTGGAGCAGTTGGAGGTTTTACGCTAAGTACTTGAATGCAGCATCAGCTCCTGGGAGGGGGGACTCCATACATGTTCAGAGGTTCAGTTTCAGCCAGAAACCACAGCTCCTGCACAGGCTGTCACACTCTCTCTCACACCCCCTCTGCTATTTTTAATGTGGAGCAGCAGGCTCTAAATACAGTCTGGAGTCTCTTAAAGAGGTAGAGGAGACCTTGGTCTGAGTCTGGATCCCACAACTTCTTCTCTGTGTAGAACAACTGGGACACTTTTTCCACAAACTTCTGTCAACGCTGTCATATCAGTTAGACTTTTAATGTATTGGTTTAGATCAATTTAGATAGATGGATTTAGGTGCACACTGACATTTTGAAGGAGTCAGTGATTCAAAAGTGGATTAACACGCAATCTCATTAACTTCTACTGTGTTGTAGGTTGTATTGTCTCATTTGATTATGTTATTGACTTTCTACAGTAATCAAACTTTTAGTATTTTATTGAGAGTCCCTCCTACTTTTTCATATTTAAGGCTGAATTATACATGATGATTTGTTGCTTTCTGGATACAATTTTGTGTTTATTATATTGTGAAAGGCTAATGTTCCAGCCTTTGCTTGTGTTTATTTATTTACTTATTTATTTAGAAAATACCTTAATTTAGGGTTAGGGTTAGCCCTAGAAAAATGTGGCTACTAAAGCTGTAACACCGGTAGAAACAAGATAAAACAAAACTATCTGTGTTGATTAATGGCAACTAGTGTGCATACGTGTGTGTGTGTGTGTGTGTGTGTGTGTGTGTGTGCTGGAAATGTGTGTCCCATCAGACCCCTGCAACACTGTTAAGATACAAAGCGAGTAAGACGATGGATCAACTGATCAATGATAGCTGGTTATTGGTCTTGATGCCCACCGACTGTGAGGCCTGAAACTTCAGTGTCGCCAAAGGTTGGTAATCAAAGCAATTGCGCCCCCATGTGTTTGTGTAGTGTCAATGTAGGTGGGACACAGGCCTGGAGCAGCCTGAATGACAGACTGTCACAAACAAAGAGGACATCTCTGTGTTGCAGTTATGAAGTAAGATGATTCGTTCTTATGAATGAATATTATTGAAGTTATTCTGACTTGTAGTGTCTCATTGTGGTCAAACATCTGATTGTGTATGCAGAGAGGAAGTATAGGAATAACGGGTCTGAATTTATTCTTGTTTGAGCTGATGAGGTGTCTGACGGAAAGTGACACAGCCTCTGATTGTATCTGACGTGTTGCAGCTGAAGCAGACAACCAAACCCTGACCTGCGCCTGGAATTTTTTATGGCTCATCTGTGGCTGTGTACAAGGAAGTGAAATCGTGGAGTTGTCTTTGTGCAGGTTGAGACTGGTTTTGCTTTTACTTTTCTTTCCTGTAAATCAAGGTTGAAGCGAGCACATATGCAGACAGAGAGGAGCTATTTATTCCTCTGTGCAGCTGGGCACAACTGATGAGACTGGTTGACGGCTTGATCGGGACTTTCAGACCTTGTCGGACCTTTCCTGCCTTATCTGTGTGTCTCCTCACCTCACGCTCCACTGGATTTAGGTGAATCTGTAATGGAGGATAACGTCCCAGTGGAGCCGGACCGAGCATCTCTCCACAGTCCCACGATGCGTAGACCAGTCCGGACCCTCAGGGTCAAGATGGTTCTACTGGGAGGATCTGGAGTGGGGAAGTCCAGTCTGGCACTACGATTTACCAAGGACGAGTTCAGGAGTACAAGTCCCACTGTAGGCTGTGAGTTTGTCAGCTGTGTTTGTCATCTGAACTTTATGAAGATTTATTGTGAAAGAATAGTTGCTGAGAGTGAGGTTAAAATGTCATCTCTCACATCTGCATAGTGTAAATAAAGCTGCAAAGAGGAGGCTATTTCCCTTTTTCTCACTTCAGTCTACGTTAGTTTAGTTCATCTTATTTTACTTTAGCTTGGTTAAGTTGTTTTGCTCTAGTTTAACTTAGGTTATTCAAAGTCAGTTCAGGCTATGTCTACTTCTGTTGCCTTATATGGCCTTAGTTCAACTTAGTTTATCTAATCTTGGTGTGGTTTATCAGATCAAAACAGCTTTTATTGATGCCACCAAGGGTTAATGTTCATCAACAGCAAATAACAGGAATAGATTATTATAGGTTATAAAAATAGGTAAAGAATAAATATGCCTGTGGCTACGTGGGCATTGTCAGGAGAGACAGATTTATTTTTCTTAACTTTAATTTACCTTTTTTTACCTTTTTATTTTTACTTAAGTTAAGATACATTAATTTGTTTTGGTTTCAGCATAATTGTTTTAGCTTCTTTTGTTGAACCTTTAACTAAGTTTATCTAAGCTTGACTTAGTTTATTATCAGTGTATTTCTTCTTCTTGCAGCAGTTTATCATAATTAAACTTGTCCTGTCTGAGTCTAGTTTGCTGCACTTTTTCTTACCTTAGTTTATCCTTAGTTTATCCTCTCTAACATTGTTCATGTCTGTTTCACATCAGGTCTTTTTTGTCCTCACCTCAACAACATTTCATTTGTTGTCATAGCGACTAACAAAAACCAGACAATACTCGGAATTATGAAACTGAGATCAGAGAATTTTGCTTTAATTTCTTAAAAACGATTATTATAATAGTAGTTGATTATTTCATCAGTCGGTCAGTAGTGGCTGATTTCGAGCTTTGGACAGACCTCTACAGATGTGTACAGATGTGTTACCCCTCTGCTGGCCCTTCAGGTGCCTACCTGACCCGCGTGGTGCACCTGAGCAACGTGACGCTCCGTTTTGAGATCTGGGACACGGCCGGGCAGGAGAAGTACCACAGTGTGACCCCGCTGTACTACAGAGGAGCGCAGGCCGCCCTGCTGGTCTACGACATCACTAAACGGGTGAGAGCGTCGGCCCGGTGGCTCCTCCAGCCTGTCGACCACCGGGTCAGCGCGTCACCGAGTGTCTCTGTGTGACAGGAAACGTTCGGCAGAGTCCAGCTGTGGCTCAGGGAGCTGGAGAGCCAGCTGAGCCCGGGGTCGGCCGTCCTGTGGCTGGTGGGGAACAAGGGCGATCTGGCCGGCCGCCGACAGGTCTCAGTGCAGGTGCAGGCACAGGAAATCACCTTCTGTGGCAGCGATCGGTTTGTCAGTGGCTGCTGAGTGTTTCCGTCCTGTTTTCACCCAGGAGGGACAGACTCTGGCCAGGGACAGGGGGTTGTTGTTCATAGAGACGTCAGCGCTGTCAGGAGACCAGGTCAGCGAGCTGCTGCTGGACGTAGGTAGGTAGATGCAGAGACCAGTACTGAGATACTGGCACTATGTGGATGATGTGTGTGTGTGTGTGTGTGTGTGTGCACATGGTAATGAAAAAAGTAATGATATAAATAAACACTAGTGACTGAAAAACCCCAAAAATGAGCTGCTGAGAGACTAAGACTGTTTGTCTGATGCATTACATAAAATAAATTTACTGCAAAATTGATCTTAATTGACCTTTCAGTTATTCTCAATGAGAGATTGATGTCATGAAAAAATGTTTTGCCTGCTTAAGACTAAAGCTCTTGAAGTCAGTATTGGTATCATATCAGTATTGTATTGGTATCATTGTTGCAGCCGTCTTGTCAGAATCCTATTGAAATCATATTGATTTTGTGTCAGCATCACATCAGAAACATGTCGATATCATATCAACACTGTACCAGCATCATATCAGTATCATACTGGTATGGCATTGGTATCGTAGTGGTATTATAAAAGGATCACATCAACATTAGAACAATATGGTACCAGTATTGTTTTGGGATCACACCGATATCATTTCATCAGAAACGCATAACTTTGTGGGTTTTTTGTACCTGGGTTCAGTCTTCCAGGTTTGTGCATGGGCCCGGCTCTCACTCCTGGCCTCTGAACTCTCTGCATGCCACTGTGTGACTCTGCTGGTGTGTGTGTGTGTGTGCGTGTGTGTGTGTGTGTGTGTGTGTGTCAGCCCACAGAGTGTACCAGTATGTGGGGCCGCAGCAGGGAGGCCTGTCGGAGTGGCAGGACCCGACGCCTGTGGAGCTGAGCAGCAGGAGTGCCTTCAGATTGCCTTCCTCCTGCTGCAGAGTCGGACCCTGACCTCCGCGCTCTTCGTTTCCTTGTCTGCCTCCTTCCTCTCTGAAGCTGCTTCAGGTAACAAGGGACTAAATACCCAGCTCCCACTGTAAGCTCTGGGTCATGGATCACAGACTATCCTGCAGTATGAATCCAGCAAATTCAGATCTTATTCTGGATCTTATTCAGATCCCCTCCTACTCTAGCATCCACGAGTAACTTAATCTTAAAGTTGTTCATTTATTTCCAGATGTAGTATGTAGTTTTACGATGAATCGTGTGTTCGAACTCCACATAAAACGTAAAACGTCTAGTATATATAACTCTCTGAATCAGAAATTACAATTTATTTCTCCATTTCTGCTTTGGACAGATTACAGAGGAAAACTACATTTAATTGTTAAACATTCGTAGAATTTTTGTTGCTTTCTCATTCCAGTAAAGCTTCGAACAACATTTGATATTACTGCAGAATTTCCACATATGTGTTTGATAAAGCGAGACTCCGGACTGTATTTTAAGTATTTATCTTTTTTTTTATTGTGGCAATAATTAGAAAATTTATGATAAAAAGGATATGTTGTGTTGTGTTTTGTTTTGAATTAAACACATATGACAACAAGACCATAATATTGTCCCAGGCCTTCAATAAGAGAACGATTTATTCCTTTCTGTTTGACTCTTTGATGATAGCTCTGTGAACAATCAGCCATTGGCTCTCTACCACACACACACACACACACACACACACACACACACACACACACACACACACACACACACAGAGAGCTTTTGACGGGCTGGCTGCCAGTGTGAGTATTTTCTGCTTTGTGATTAAGAACAAGCAGCTGAGATGGAAGTCGTCAGTGAAACGAGTCTTTCTTGTGCTGATTGGAACTGAGCGGCTGCGGCCCCCGAGGGGCCACAGAGACGCCTCCAGCTGAGGAGGTGAACTGTTGTATAAGTGAAAAGACAAAGATTTCCATCTGTCTTGACCAGTGTATAAATCTTGCAAATGCAAACCATTAACCGTTGCTGCTAATCTGCGTCAAACTAAGTAATAGATACAGGTTGATGGAGGACAAAACGGAGGAAGGAGTTGTTGTCTGAGATGCAGAGTGAGGTTGAAGGACTTAACTAAACTGACAGGCTCTTTAAAGGGACACTTGATGTCAGCATTTACATACGTTATCACGTTATTGGTGTATTATGACCTCCACTAATAATCTGACACATTCTCGTAAACAAAGGATTTTAGAGTTATACGTTTTTTTATAGCTTTAAATGCAGGTTTTATTAGTAGTGATACAGTCGAGGTAATGAAATAGTGGTAGAGATCATTCAGTTAAGTAGCAAGCAAGACGGCCAATCAGACTGAAGTCCACATTTGGTTGCCAGATAAGCGTGAAAGGGCGCCAGATCTGTGAGCAAGAGACTGGAATACATAAATAAAGGATAGTAGAATGGCTGTAGAATAGCATCTGAGGCATTTCTGGTATGACTGATGTTCCATGACTTCTATGCCATCTAACTTTTGATGTAAACGCTCAACAAAGAATTTTTACATCATACGTTTATTACGTTTTGTTGATCGCACATTAATTTGCAGGCCCTGTTTTTATTTCATCACTTGGCTCATCTGCATCTTCATGAAGGATGAAAATTTCCATCACTGTCTCAACTAGTGTACATGGACATCTCGGACACTTTTTGCATTTTCCTTATTTTGAGTGCACATTCACATTGTTGGAGTTCAGCAATAGAATTAAATTAAACAGGATCAAAATGTGCCACAGCTGAAACTACAGACATTATTCTGACCTGGTGATGAATTACAGGAAAATAGGTGAACTGTTCTGTGGGTCTAGGAACTCATGTAAAAGATTATCTGCTGACATTTTTCTTTGTCTAATGACATATTAAAAAAAATGACAGTAAGTTTTTGGAAACACGTATTTACATTATGCTTACAGAAAATAAGTAACGTGTTATAAATCCTGAAAAATAAAAAGGAAATCATCATGAAGCTCGTCATAGGCAGACCCTACTACATGTCTACTGTGGGATCCAGACGCTGTCTTTGCTGTCCTCTGCCGGCCTGAAAGCTCTGGCTCTGGTCAAAGACTGATGATCGTCTCTCCTCAGCACCTTTCTTCCAAACCTGCCCACAGGTCTGATGCCCCGGCCTGTGTACCAGGACGCATCGATGTCTGGGTCTGCACAGCACCAGAGTTTAAACCATAGAGTTTAACAAACATGACCAGAACAATAAACTTCACCCTAACAATGATGTAGCTCTTATAATATGCTCCTCAGGTCAGAAATAAACAAGGGGGACTAGTGAATAGCTCTATGCAGTTTATAACTATATATATAACTATAGAGATAGAAGGAAGGAGAGCAAAATGTTAATGAAATGGATGTGACTCACTCCTGGCGATGACGGAGCTGTCTCGGTGGGCTCCACTCAGAGCTGGACTCAGCAGCAGCAACACACAGCAGAGAGTCGCACACAGCCTCATCGCAGCGCCACCTGCTGCAGCAAACATGCACAAAACTCTGAATGTGTTTAGAGCTTATTCCTCGACTGTATCATTCACCGGCAAAGCAGCTGCGTTATGGGAAATGTGCCTCATTTGTTGAGGACTAGATGAATAAAGTCCAGGTAAATGTGGACATTTCTCCTTGTTTTCCAGGTGATACCCAGGTCCACCACGTCTTGCCTTGTTCATTATTGTCATTTCATCCTCCTCTTTGAGGCGGATCCAGTGGCAGTTCCTGTTCCTGTGCATTGCATTACATTCCAAATATTTTTCTCCTTTCCTTCTTTCATGTTTTGTATGGACACCAACATTAATACAATTCAATTCAGCAATGACAATAATTTACAAAGGAAATAATATTATTATTTGGTGTAAAAATGAGCACTAAACAGACACTATTCAATACTATACAATGAACTGCACCCTTGAGACAAATAAAGTACTTTGTCTAAATCTGTAAAGTGCAAAACAAAATCTGTAAATAACCTGTAGCACTATTGCACAAGTTACAACAGAGAGTATTTGGAAGAGAGTATTTTTGGAAACTAGTGTAAAGAAGAAGGAGAAGAGGCTGAGAAAACGCTGCGTTGTGGATGCCTCCTACTCCTGCTCTGAACCGACCTCTGACTCCGACTCAGCTTCTACATTTCTGGCGTTGCTTTCCCCGCTTTGATTGCGCAACTTACTGTCTGGACGGCTTCCTGTCAGATAGTTGAGCTGCAGAAACCGACACCGCTTGGCCGCCTCTCCCCTGAGCAGGTGCTGCACCTCGTGAACCCTCGGCTGCTGGAAATCCAGGAGCTGCGCGTGGAAGGAGATCGAGGAGCGTGCGGTCTGAGGGGGAGCGCTCACCTGCTGGTCGAGGAGGAGGAAGAGGAGGAGGAGGAGGAGGAGGACGCTGGAGTCGCTCATCAGCTGCCTCGGCATCACTTTATATCTCAGCAGGGGCGGTGGAGCCGATGTCACACACAGATCCAGAACAATATGCCGTAAAATACCAATAATTACAAGTGTGTGTGTGTGTGTGTGTGTGTGTGTGTGTGTGTGTGTGTGTGTGTGTGTGTGTGCAAATGTGAGGCCCGGCTTGCGAAGAAATATGACGACAGTTCAGCAGCAGCTCGATAAAACACAAAGGATTCCCAATTAGCCGAGGTAAGGGTCTGGATTTCCATTGGCTGTAAATCTATCTTTCATGAGTTTCTTGCTTTCTCTTTATGTCTGTCTATCTATCTATCTATCTATCTATCTATCTATCTATCTATCTATCTATCTATCTATCTATCTATCTATCTATCTATCTATCTATCTATCTATCTATCTATCTATCTATCTATCTATCTATCTATCTATCTATCTATCTATCTATCTATCTATCTATCTATCTATCTATCTATCTATCTAGCTATCTATCTATCTATCTATCTATCTATCTATCTATCTATCTATCTATCTATCTATCTATCTATCTATCTATCTATCTATCTATCATAAGAACATCCTCAGGCCTCCTCACAGTAAGAATGATCTGGTCTTTGAGTGCCTTTCTTTCATTTGTTTCTACACTCTCTGCAAAGACGATTACAACTAAGCAAAAACAAACAAAAACAAACAACAAAATTGAGAGTGAAAAAAGTGCATCATTGCACAGTTAAATCTAAATGGGATAACGAGGTGTGACTTCATAGTTTAGGGCCAGGTAACATATTCACATACTTTATGACTGTAATGGGTTCCAGGTTCAGAAAGTGTTCCTAATGGAGTCGTTGAGGCTGCACTTCATGGGTTTACTCCAGTTACCTCCCACAGTCTGAAAACAAGCTCGGCTCTAGTCTGGGTCGACTGGAGACTCATAACTGCCCCAGAGCCTGAGAGTGAAGTGTGTGTGTGTGTGTGTGTGTGTGTGTCCAGGCTGTGTTTCCCGCCTCATGCCCCACAAGCACTGTGATAGGTCCCAGTCAGGTACCCACAACACCACTTAGGTTCAATAAAATGGATGTTTTTATGGATGGATGGATGGATGAATGGATGATTTTAAAGTGTAGCGTCACTCGACGGGACTGACTGAGGCTCAGGGGCAGAGCGGCCACCCATCGAAGTGTCCTTGGGCAAGATCCTAGACCCCCAAATGTCCCCGTCAGTCTGAGAGGTCAAGAAGACTAGAAACATAGGAACCGTTAACCATCAAACTATTTCTGGGTAGGGCAATAGGTGGCGCTCTGTTCACTGCTTAGTAACAGTAACTGACGCTTGTTACACTAACTTATCCTCTTCAGTCAAACCAAATTAAGATACTGTCTCACTAACTGTCTGTCTCTATCTTTATAAATCTCTTATCTGCACACAAGATAAAGAATATTAACAGATGGGACTTTAGGGCTCCAGAAAAGTAATTTTCTTGATTGAAGATTTAAGGAAAGAGATGCATGAATGGCAGTGTGCCTTTCTGATTGATCTCTTGAGGTTTCAGTGCCATAGGAAGAGATGCCAAAAATGCAGAAAATGTATAAAAAGAAAAAAAGTTTTATTATTGTTAATATTAACAGTTATGGTCACAAACTACAGTCTTGGTTAAAATATGAGATAAGGATAACAGGAACAATGCAACCTGCAAATAATTTACTAAAACTGTAATGATACAAATATGTGACTTTTCATGAATCATAAAAATACAAGTAATTAACTGTGATAACATTGTCTAAGCATTAATATCTCTGCAGTGGATACAAACTGTGATAAAATCAAAGGGAAATCAATTTAGAAAGCTGCAGACGGCAAATTATATAAAAAAAAACTGTAAACAAAGAATGTATGTGCATGCACTTAATGGACCCACTCTCAGATCAGAAAACCTTACAAAAGAGGGAAACAAAAAACAACTAAATTGCAACAAAAATTACATTCCAGTTTCAGGAGTTAAATTATAAATATGATGCTACTGTTTAAAGTGAAGCTTCTGACTGAGTCTTTTAAGCTCTTATGTGGAATATTTCCAAGTTTATCATAAACATTCTGCAGAAACTGTCGTAGCACACACTCCATAGCGCTGTAAACATGCTTTAACCTCCATGTGTCCTTCTTCAGAATTCATCAAGCTTGTTATCTAAAATATGAAGATGTTAAGATGATTGCTGTTTTAATAGTTCTTTCTCTTTTGTTTTGCAAAAACATTTTACTTCCATCTTTTCATTTCAGCTGAAACATTCTGTCACAGATCATAAAATATTTCATCGTCTCATCCTGCACAAATCATATCACATCGCCGCTCCGTCAAAGTGCATTACACGTTGTAGCTCCAAAAACACACAATAAAAGATGTTGCTTATATATATATATATATATATATATATATATATATATATATATATATATAAATATGATGTGAATCCAGCCCAGGGGAAACCAGCGAGAACAGATACTGTGAGCGCTCCCGTCCCAGCCTTCAGAGGGAAGCTCCTTCCTTCCTTCTGAAGCTCAGCTGAGACTCTGGTGGCTCACATGATGCTCAGCCTCCTCCTTACGAGCCCTGTGTCATTACTGGTTTCTGCAAGAAGACAGAGACGCACCGTGATTGGCCGCTGTCACCACTGTCACCTGGTCTGTGCGTTTTCGCCGGGCCTAATGAACCCATCGCGGCTCAAACGAGACGACTGTGCTGCGAGGGAGTGTGAGACGTGAGAGATGTGAGCGATTACCGCGGCTGAGGAGAAGAAACAGACAGGAAATTGACAACAGATCCGCAGCACATTCGAGTGTAAAAATAATCAAAGTGGAACAATTTGTGCTCATTGCGTTGTTTAAAGATATCAATCATGTGTGGAGGGGAATGTGCAGAGTGGATCTCAGAGATAGCAGGAGGCTGGTGTTTAATGCTGAGCACAGCTCTGCTGCCATGCTCCACATGTCCGATCATAGAGCTGAGAACATTTCTCGTTAAACGCCATTAACTTTGCTATTAACGAGGACCTAGAACGAAAAAAAACATGTCGAGGATGTAAAGCAGATCCATCGTCACATCCTACTAAATGTATAAATTGCATACCATATATAGATGAAATGCACCTAAAGAACAAGTGAATCTGAACAGAATGCGAACCATACCGCCTCTCATTTCCAACATAATTTGCAAAAATCTGGTTCAGTTTCAGGTAGGTCAGTACAAGGAAACACAGGCCTCTGAGTCTAGTTAGGTTTTCAGTTTCTGGTGAAACGTCAGTGTCTCTACTCCTGGTTCCTCCTCAGCCTCTGGTTCCTCTGATTCTGGCTCCAACACATCAGGCTGGACGTGGATGCATCGCTCCATAGCTGCAGCAGAGCTCCAGTACCATTCAGTGGAGGAAACAGTTATTCAGGAACTTAAAGTCACGTGATCATTCAGGTGCTGGACAGGGAAGACCACCCAATCAGTGCAAAGCCTACTGCACTTGTGGTTGACAGGTGAGCATGAAAGGATCTGTGCAGAGATGAGTTCTGATATTTCCACACCTACAAACACAGCGGAGCTGTACAATAGCATCTGACACACTTCTGATGAAACCAGTGCTTCATAGCTTCTATTAACAGCTGAGAGCAAACACTCTATTCAGCCACCCTAGGTCCTCCTTGCCATTGTTATTTTTTTGTTAAACACTAATAACTTCACCATTGATCCTCAAACAGATCTATGTAAAGCACATTTTCATCACAAAATCATGGTTAATAAGATCACACACATTTTCCCACCTGCAATCACTTGAATGCAGCCTCTAATGATTTGCATCTCACACATGAATGTAAAACATATAATCAATAAATACTGATTTGGTCTCATTTTATGAAGAAATGTAAACAAATGTAATTATTTATAAAGTTGGGGAATGGATGATCATCATTAATGCAGACGATTAGACCACACAGGATTTGTTGTTGATTTGATTGAAACAGGAGAAGGAAGAAGTGAAGGTATAAAATCAAAGTCTGATTGGACACCAACCTACAGCTAATCCACCAGTGAATGAAGAGTCCGATTCCAACAAAAAAACGTTCATTTGGGAACAGAAAAACAACAAAATTCATCATGTGTCTGTGAAGAAGCCTGCTAACCACTCTCATGTCGGTCTGTTTAACACGAGTCTATAGCTGCAGATTCACAGTCACATACGCACTGATACAGACAGGGCATGTCATGCTGCTCCTCAGACAACCATGACTCTTGTTCAATTTTACGCCTTAACATAATTATAATAGATGTTTATCATTGTGAGTTGAACCTATAATGATTATCATCACATCAGAGTGATGTTATTCTCTGGCGCAGGCGCTGCTTCAGGCCTGATTTAAATGCACAGCTTTACTTTAAAATCAGTACTGGCCTGTATTTCATCAATGTTCTCAGTGTTTTTCCTTTTCATTCATTTTTATCTCAATAAATTTCATCTCTCAAGTTTGTCTCCTAGCCTTCCTGCACTCTATGGTGTGTAGTAGCAACAGACTCTCCAGTCGTTCCGAATGACACAATATAACACAGAACATGACATATCTGAAATAAATCTGTAATTATATCCGCAAAATGATATGTTTTTAGTCAAAAAAATGTTGAATTAAGAGGGAAGGTTTGTCAGAGTTATGTCAGAATTATATATTTATATATTACAGATGTCATAAGAGGAACATTAGCTACAGCTGCTGGAGAGTTTGACATTTTAACACTTTTGGATCCAGCTTCAAACCCTTTTTTTATCACTTCCATGTTGTTTTTTTTCCAGCACAATCCACTGAGTTGAGCCTGAAGTTCTGGCATACAGACAGACCACAGGATGAGAGTGGCAGCTATCTTCTCATCTACGCTTCAACTCTCTTCAGATTTCAGACTTTAGTAACTCAAAGCGTTTTTGTTCTAGACTTTCCCAAATGTTTTGCGTTGGAAGCAAACTCCTCCCTGCACCCGGCCGCCCTGCGGGAGGCGCTCCTACCGCCGAGGTGGCCCTGGTCTTGGGCTTGGCCACCGGGTTCCTCTGAGTCAGGGAGCCCCTGTAGAGGGAGTTCCTCGCAAACCTGTCCACCTGGTCTGCAAACACACAGCAGCTGCTTTGTGCATCATCGGCTGCAGTACAGTTAAAAAGCCAGACGGCGGTTTCCTTTCAACGCTGATGGGAAAGTGAATTAGAAGCTCTGTGTCATCACGTAACAGCTGAGCTCAAGCTTTGGGACACACACAAAAAAACTTAATGCCCTGAAAATGTTTCGTATGACTACTTTTCTCCCCCCAAAATCCTCCTATTTATAGTCGAGTGCGCCTGTGGGAATTCTGCTCGTGGAGACTTTGAGCATCTTGTGTACAGATTGGGAAAGTGAAGCTGCAGCACAATAGCATGCAGTGTTCACCAGCTCACAAAACAGATCATCATGTTCTCTGAGTTTAACAAGGTTAAGATGTTTTGAGTCAGTCGAGAGAGAGAAAAAAAAAAGGGCCCGGCAGGATCACGCTTCAGGGCAGCACAGTCGGTTCTTACTTGTGGGGAAGTTGTGGGAAAGTCTTCTGGTTTGGACCGGGATCGCAGACTGGGAACAGACAGAGAGGGAAAAGCATGAGAATGTGGTGGGAATATACAACTTACCAAGCTCCCTGGCACCTTGTAAAGTAGCGGCTATCGATCCAAGAGCAAACGGCTTCCGATCGGCTGGTTGGACTGTAAGAGGTCAAGAGACAGACATTCAACCTGCCCTCAGCTCAGCTCTGCATCCAGTACATGTCTGTAGGCACTTCTACCCAAACAGGAGCAGGAACCTTCCTCAGCTCTTAGAACTCCTGGAAAGCGTTTCCCTCTGTGCATGTTCGCATGGAAGAGTTTGCAGAACTAAATACTTAATTGGACACAGTTTTTTCAGCTCCTACAGTACTTTGCAGGATGGACTCTCCTAAGTCAAACAGTTTGAAGGTCGTTACCCTCCTCCGTCTGTCCACTGTGATGCCGGCGGCATTCAGGGCAGCGATCCTGTTCTCGATGTAGGAGACCTGGTGGAGATTAAAAGGAGAGGAAATAAGATTAGATTTAATTGTCACTGCATATAGTACAGGTTCTCAGGGGAATGAAGAACTCTGGCTGTGGCTATTAACTCTGGCTGTGGTAACAAGTTTTTTTGTCGTAGCACTGATAAGTGTCATCAGCATTGCAGTCTGCATGCATCTCCATCACCACCTGATGATGTACAGAATGGATGAAATGAGCCGCAGCTTGGTCTTCGGGTTTAGCTCACCTCACTCTGGGCGTTCTGCACGTTGGCGGCCGCCTGCGCCACCTTGTCCTCCAGCTCCACCAGCAGAGCGGTCGAGCCCCTGAAGCCGCCCTTTGAGCCCTCCTCCAGAGGAGGCCACTTCCTCTCCAGGCTCTCCATGGAGGTGTAAGTCTGCACGGAAATCATGAGGGGGGAAACAACAATAAAGAGTTAAACAACATCAGGATCATTTGTAGCTCGTTTTAGCAATTTTGCTCCAAACAAGTTTCCACAGGTGTACAGGTGAGAAGGTCACACCAGTCTGTTTCTGTTGTATGCATGTAGTTTTGGATTTTGCAGAGTGGAACGAGTTCTTCATAATTATGACATGAACAGCTGTGCGGTGCTGCGCTGGCAGCGTGTCACTCATAGCTCCCAGTGATTAGCAGGACAGGAAAATTTGCCTGATTTGACAATAAACAGAGCAGAAAAACACATGGACCTCTGCCCCCTTCAGTCCTAATGAAGACAAGGCAGTGACGGGGAGCTGCATATGTGTTACGTGACTCTTTAATGGGGGCCTGGAGGTCTTGGAGCAAAGAGCTGTAAGAGAACCCAACATCGTTCCTGCCGCTCTGTTACTGTAAAGTCAAAGAAACGCCAGAGTAAACAGCTGAGTCTGAGGAGGAGCTCGTCTCCTCGCTGGCTCTGCGTGTCAGAAGGTCCAGGAGAGACGTTTGCAAAGGAAAAATAAACGCTACGGGCTGAGTGACTTGATTTATGACTATGGTGCATGCTGGATGCCAGCAGGGCTGGTGTGAGATTTCATGATCTCATGTGCCATGCTGGCTCACTGTGCAACTGTCCAGATGTGCCGAATCCGATCAATAAATCAATCAATTAAACTGTATTAAGGTAGGACCTTTCATCCAAAAAATCATTTGGAATACTCATAAAATATGTATGCAAATGCATTTTATATTTGTATGTTTACAAACCCTTATAAGTTAGAGTCAGAATCAGATACTTCCACCTCGTATTTCACCAAACTGCTGCCTCACACGTGCATACAGACACATATTACTTTGGAGGCTAGGGGAATGGTAAGGCAGTAACACACTAATATTAAGTATCAAATTCCATCTTGTCTGTTATTCAACTCCAATTAAATACATGAATGAGGCTGTGATGATGTTTTTGGACCTGCTGTTCGTCTCTGGCCAGGAGCAGTCTGTCATAATTCACATTTTTCCTCTCTAAGTATCCTTCAAATGTCGTTCCTGCTCCAGTCCCAGCTCTGTTGCGTGAGTGGCTGTCGGGTCTGGTCTCTCTACCTTCTGTAAGGGCTGCCTCTCCTCCAGCCTGGACACGGTGATGCTGTTCCGGGATGCAGCCCTGGTGGGCAGCCTGGACGGCTTGGCCTCCGCCTCGGAGCTCCTCCACGCCGGGATGTCTTGGGAGGAGTGAGGCCGGGCGGGCTCCTCCTCGTCCGAGCTCAGGCTGTGGTCGCTGATGTTGTCGGTCATCTCGTGCAGCTTCCGTCTGAGCTGCAGCTCCTCCAGGTCCACCTCCTCCCACTGAGGGAGAGGAGAGGTGCTGTTGGGAGTCGGAGGAGCCTGGATGGTGGGGATAAAGAAAATAAGACATGATGAAGAGAATGAGCCAGCACCTGAAGGTTTTAATTTCATTTTCTGCTGTAAAGCAATAGTGTTAACAAGCTGAAGACCAGATGACTAATGCCCATATGGTATCATCTTACACTCATATGGTTCATCATCACCTCATTCACTTTATGGAAATAAAAGTAGAAGGAGCGCTGCCACTCTGCTTTCACAATGCTTTTCACAGTCTTCAAGTGGCTGCCAACTTATACAGTATCCTGCCTCTTTCATGGGTTCAGACACTTGCTCCCAAACATCCCCATCTCCAAGTCTGCAGCATCCAAACATTCATTCTGTTCATCTTCCTCAACATTTATAGCATCACAAGACAGTTTCAGCCTCATCCCAAACACTCAACACCTCATCTTATTCAGATTATTCACTTATTGTAGTTAAAATTAGACTATAATCTCCATTTATTTATAGTTCAGCATTGTTAAGAAAACGGCCACACAAATAAACTCAAGCATCAGCATCAATCAAATTTTAGTTACCATGGTTACCGCGCATCAGCGGCTGAACTCTGCCTCTTTTCAAAAAAAGTTATTTTTCAAATTATATTTAAAAAAATATTAAATAAATAAATAAAATTTCAAAAAGTCCAAAGTCAGATCATTTGTTTTTTTTCAACCAGCCACCTATGACCCATTCAGAATGAGTCCACGACCAATTTTGGGGTGAGAAGGTGATTTTTGATCAGTGAAAGCTCCGTTATTATAACTTCAAACTGTGGGTTTAGAGAAGCTGCAGAGCAGCAAAGCCCTGCAGCCGTCTGTGATGAAACTGCTGATCTGCTCCAGGACGAACAGACGGATCAGTCGGGATGGTGAAGCGTGAAAGGAAAAGAGCTTTCCTGTTACAGCAGCAGAATATCAGATGAACATGAACACAGACATGTGTGCAGAGTTGAGCTGCTGCAGCCTGTATGGAAAACTCACAGTCACCCAGGGGTCACACCACTATAGAGTGTGAGTATAAGGGCAGTATATACTGGGCACCCCCCCCCCTCGTCTGTTCCCCCTCTGGAAACACACACTGTGATCAACCTCAGCTGTGTGAGCGAGAAAGCCAGACTGCAGGAGGAAGTGCAGCGTATTACATCACATAGTCTGGAGCCCGGCTTCATGCACCACGTCCAACTTCTACATTTTAATGGTGGAAAGTGACAGTTAGTGAACTTCAAACCCAGAGAAGGCAGTAGAGTCCTTGTTGGTGCTAAGATACAGCCAAGAAAGAGATTAGAAGAAAATGCAAAGGAAAAGCGACACAAAATATCTTTTCTCTGCAGAGAAGAGAGAGAATTTGGACAAAAACAAGCACAAAAACCTTTCAAACAAAGTCATTTCTTAGGAAACCTATGAACAAAAAAGGTGTGAAGTGTCTGGTGAAAAGTCAGTGTCTCTGCTCCTGGTTCTTCCTCAGTTTCTGGTTCCTCCTCTGGTTCTGGCTCCGACATATCAGCCTGGATGTGTGGACATATCGCTCCACAGCTGAAGCAAAGCTTTATCTACCATTAAGTGAAGGAGAACAAGCTGCTAAGCTCTGTTCAAGGAACTTAAAGTCACATGGCACGAGAGCCATACTGGGGAAAGATCATCACAGGTCCCCCTTAAACCTAGAGATCACTACAGATGAGTGGAGGTGTACATCCTTCAGAGACTTCTCAGTGACAGGTGTGTATGGGCTGAGGTGTGTGTGACGGGTTTACCTGGTCGTATGTGGAGGTGACCTTCTGCTCCAGGTGGTTCAGCAGGTGCTCGATGGCTGACATGCGTCTGTTGAGCTCATTGATCTGGAGACAGACGAGGAGAGCGAAGGAAGGATAGGGCATTAAACAGTATGTCAGCAGTGTGGAGCTTTATTTCAACAAAGATGTGAAACATTTGTTTTTACCGCCTGAGTCACTGTGTTTCGCACTAAGCCAGCCTCACTCAGACAAATCAAACAACAAATTGGAGCAGAAATAGCTCCTTCAAACACAGATGGCCTTCAATTTCTGAGCCGCGTGATGAAGTCCATGTCGCACTTTCACATGCTCTCATCAGCGTCTGCGCTCGGAGCCAAATCACCTCATCCCCAAATCTGATTTGACGCTTGTAATTGAGACGCTGGTCTCATAACTGACCTGGTTTCAATCTGCTGCAAGTTTTGGAAAATATAGACAAGAAGTAAAATCTCAGATATATTATATATCTGATATATTATAATGCAATGTTTCTTCCAAACAACAGAATAATATAAAAGTAATTTACAGAATTTCGTAGTCCTTGTTTGATGTAACAAGGATTCGGTTCAAGCCGAGGTCAGGGAGAAACCGTCTCAAAACAGGAAGTGAAGAAGACTCTGATCAGGCAAATCCTTTACATGAGGGACTTTCCTGCCCCTGGTCTCACCTCTCACACAATAGCCCCTCTTTTCCTCAGCACCAGGATTCCCAGCCTGAACACGTGACCCTGCCACTGACCTGATCCACCTTTAACCTGAACCAGGTTTATTAGGCAGACTGAGCGGGAGAAAGGTCCAGACGTATAAAAACAGCAACGTTCAGATCATTCAGAATGGGAGATTTCAGTTTTCAGTCCTCTGCAAACTTTAGCTTTAACTCTAACCAGATCTTCCCATGCCACCTGCCATTTAATCCATGATTTAATCAGTGTAAGGTAGTTCGGGAGCATAAGCACCAACCAGAGTGAGTTGTTCCACTCCTCCACCAGCGCTGCAGCCTTGTGTGCAGTGCAGCTGGCAACAAGTGGAGGAAACAAAATCAGAGACTAAAATTAGGAAAATGAAAATATGGAAAAACTATCAGGAAAACTATTCCATCTCAAATAGTTAGAGGGAATAAAACACACGAGATGCATCATGTGATCTAAGAAGGATCCAATAAGAAATTGCATATACATACACCCTAACAACAGGCTCTACAGAGGCAGTCCATTAGATCAAATACATCATTTAACTTAAAGCAGTGTTTGAATTCGAGCTTTAAAAACATGGCTTAATGAACTTAAAGATCTCTGCTGGTTCCTGAGTCCAAACTGGAGGAGAGGTGAAAACAAAAGACAAAGACAAACAGAGGACACGTAGAGTATCAGCTCAAGATGTGCAGACCCAAGACACGCTGCGGTTGCCCAAATGGTTTCTGTTCCATTTATTCCAAGATTTCTTCTTGAACGGCAACATTTGATCTTAAATCAAATCCATTTTTGCTCTATGCACAATTGATCGCCGCTCGATTGATACCTGATGTGAGCGCGTATTGTATTTATTTTTGTTTATTTATTTTTTTCACATTATTGTGCCTCCCTGTAATAACAGATGTCAGACACGACTGCGTTGTGAAACATGTTCTGATGTTACTGTATTAACCTGTCTGAAAGAGTAAAATCACATGTTTGGTGATGAGATGTCTCCTCGGGCATCGGCCACTCGGTCCTCATCTCTGCAGGTTCAACCTGCCTGGAGCAGCGAGACGGTGACGCGTCACTCAGAGCGTTTTCCAGATCACAATCACACAACCAGAGAGCGACAGCGCTTCGCCCCCGCTGCGTCACTGCTGTCTGGCTGCAGCCGTGGAGAATCGCCGTCGCTGCGTCTGCTTTGTGATGTGAAGTCTCCTCTGCCTCCGTGGAGCCCCGCTGAGAGACCGAGTCCAGAGATATCGGAAAGAATGAGACCGATAACATCACACCGTCCTCCACAAAGCCCCATCACTTCTTGTTTTTTTCATTTTCCTTATCTTTTAAGGCCACAAAGTCACCCTTTTGATTCAGATAACATGCACCGAGGAAAAGGATAAGGTGAGACACACACACACACACACACACACACACATGTTTACTGAACTAACAGTGAACATGTGTGTTTGTGCTCTGAGCCGCGTGAACACTTGTTGTGAATCTCTCCAGGGAACGACTTGTATGCAAACACGTAAATAGACACTGAGGTAATGTATGTGGCCTCCCTGCTGCAGCTGACACCCAGACGTCTGTCAGGCCTGACCAACATGTGTCTGTGTGTGTGTGTGTGAGTGTGTGTGTGTGTGTGTGTTGCCAGAGAGAACTGGAAAAACAACCGTTATCTTTCAGAAATGTGAAAAACAATTAATTACTGCAATCATTTACGGGTCTGATGCCAACAAACTTTTCCTTTTTTTCTTCACCAGTGTTCACCAGAAACTGCACTGAGTGGTTAATAAACTCTGAAGTTTGAGATCTCAGAACAATAAATTGTTCTATTTTGCCTTTAAATTTCCCACTGTTGAATTTGTCTAATCACATAAGTCAATTAAGAGACGAGTCTGACGCCACTGGATCAGTTCTAATGGAATGTGTTTCATCCAACCATAAAACTGCTTTATATTGTAGTAATGTTCACACTGGATTTAACGTTTAATAAGCCATTACAGCGGTCATTTTGATCCTTTCCTTCTTTTGTAAAAATACAATAGTTTTCAACATTTTGCTTGAGTGATATCAAGCAGAAATGAGTGTGTCCAGCTTGGTGGATCAGTGGGCAGCACTGTCGCCCCAAAACAAGTACGCTAGGTCCCAGGTTTGAGTCCTGGGTTGGATAGAGGCCCTTTCTGAGGTCAGTGTAATAGTAGTAGTAGTATTGGTAGTAGTAGTAGTAGTACTAGTAGTAGTAATTAGTTGTAGTTGTAGTGAAAACTAATCCAGTTTAATGCAATAGGGTTCCACATGAGCTTCTGGTAATGTTATCCACACATTTGAAATAAATTTCATTGAGTTGAAACTTTCCTGTTGTGGGATACAAAAAGGCGTACTCTATTCTATTTGATCTTATTCTATTGAGTTGGGTTAAGAGGGTTAAACTGTAGAGTTAGGAGACAATGAGTCAAACCTCTTACTAACAAAACTGGAAAATTAAAACCGGGCTCCTGAGGGTCCTGGGGATCCAGCTTTAGTGTTTATTTTGTTTTCATTTATCCATTATCTCAATCATTGGTGTCACAGGAATGTCCGGCTCATGTAGGATAAAGACAGGGAACACACCTTGGACAGGAGTCCAGTCCATCACAACACACACACACACACACACACACACACACACACACACACGCACACACACACACACCATCCACTCTCACACTCATAACTAGGGGCAGTCCAGAGTCTCTAGGCATGCATGCTTTTGGACTGACACAGGAAACTTGAGTACCCAGAGAAAACCCACACGCACACACACACACACACACACACACACACACTGGGAGAACTAACTCTTTACTGGGACCAAGACCCAAACCAACAGCCCTCTTACTGTGAGGCAACATTGCTAATCGCTGCACTGCTGTGCGGCGTCTCGCAGACCCACCAGACAAAAGTCATTCTCTCTCATCTGCTTGGCGCTAAGTGAGGCTGATTTCACGGACCTGCGGTGGAGGGTGTGCTGCGTTCAGGCTCTCCTGTGAGGTGTGTCTGAAGTGGCCCAGGTGGGACTGGTACAAGGGGAAGTGCTGCTCGTCCTCCCCCTCGGAGTCCTCGGGGCCGGGCAGGTAGCTGCTGCTGCTGCCTCGAGGGCCCCCGGCGCTGCCGCTGCCACACGACGAGTAGCTGAGCCGGGAGACGGAGCGGGACGGGGCCGTCCGGTTTTCCCGGTAGACAAGTTCATCTGAGGGACAGAAAGAGACAAAAACCAGACGGGACATATTGTTTTTTGTTTTATTACTCACAGCCCAACAGTATGCCTGTACTATTTTTTTGTCCAGCAGATGAGAAGTGTACACAGGCTTGGTATATTTCACAGGTTTATGAAAGTCTCCTCCTCCTTCCCTCACCTGGCTGTGGAGCCATTCCCAGCTCCATGTCCTCTCGTCTCTCCTCCAGCATGTGGTGGAAGACAGAGGCCATGTCCGCCTCGGCCAGCATCGACTCCCTCACGCCCGCGTCCATGTCCATGATGTCCTGAGGGACGGCCGCCTGAGGACCGGGGACGAGGGTGGAGAGCGATTGATGAACAGCAACAGCAACACCATGACTAATGTGTGGTCATTACTCGCTGGTCATTACTGGTCGTTAGTGGTTGGTCATTTCTTTCAGAGTCTCATTACTGAAACATAATAGTTGTCATCCTTCATTAGATGATTAGAAGTTATAGCCTCGGTACAAACTAGAACATTTCCCCGCAGGATGTTTTGAGAGTGATGCTGTGCTGTGCTGTTACCATCTACCATCTACTGTTACCACTCTAGCTGTATGGGGCCACTAATCTGAGTTGCCATGGTGATGAAGTTAGAGTCAAATGGCTGCGATAGCGATCATTAGATAGGGTTTGATCAAACCTATTAAAAAGTTGTGTCCAAAAAAGTTTGGATGGCATCTCTAGGTGGTGGCCGGCCTGAGCTGTAGATGTTTGAACAAGTCCAACAATTTGTCAGTTTTCACCTTGACCCATCCATGGGAAATTTTCTGTAGTTTTCCTCACTTTGTGGAACATTTACATTAGTAGCCAGATTGAGTTGAATTTGGTGTATATTTGCCTTGTGTTGTGTAGTGAATACATCACTAACTAAAGCAGTCGAAGGAGGCAAGTTTCAGATACTGTATAGAGAACTTTGAGAATCACTGCCTTCACATCCATCCATTCATTACTGGGTGGTGAGAGCTTTAAACCACCAGAACATTTCTGTTTATGCTCATTCTTAAGCACAAATTCATAGTGGAAAACATGGGCTTAAGTGAAGACAACCGTGAGCAACACAGCATTGAATTGTGCAACAGCTCAATTTATATGGTTGCATTTCTCTGATACAGAAACAAAGAAAGGTCTATTTTCCATCTCATGCTACTCAAGTCTTCTTGTGTTCTGTAAAGCACCGTCTTGTCTGGTCGTGAGCTGACAGGATGCGTTAGTGTCACTGCTCGCCATGAGAGGAGTATTGTGGAGATGAGAGCAAGAAATGGCAGAGCTCAGCACTAATGTGATATCATCTTGGCAAATCAGAAGAGAGAGAGAGAGAGACAGAGAGAGAGAAAGAGAGAGAGAGAGGAAGAGAGAGTCTGCTCCAGTCCTGCCATTACCTGGTTCGAGTGCCCTGTCGGCTCGATAAAGTAGTCGCAGCCCATCTCAAAATCAAAGGGGTCAACTGTGAGTCTCCGTTTGGCCTTCTTCATCTTTGGGCAGCAGACAGGGAAAGACCATCACCACCAGAAAGAGGAGAGAGAGCGGGGGCAAGATGAAGGATGTAAACCAAAAGTCAGAGGTGTAGAGAAGCGGAAGTGGATCGAAACTGAAGTTTTCAGGTTCATGCAAATCAGCTCTCCTAGAGAACAACACCACCACCAGGTTTTAGTCAAACAACAAACAAAACTGGAAACAAAACTGACTATTGGGCCATCACAAAAAAGATGCTTTATCACAAAACGAACAATAGTTTATCTTAATCGTCCCACTACACCCTACTACACTCAATATCCCAGATTGTATGGGTTGAAGTAGAAGATATTTAACATATTTCCACAGAAATGTAAATATTGTAGTTGGAGAAGGCTTCTCCAGGACCCCGAGGCGGCCTGACCCCTCCCTGCCCTCCACTGCAGACCCCCCCCCCCCCCCCCCCCCCCCCCCCCCCCATCTGCAGGCTGCAGTCCATCAGGACCAGAACCTCACAGCTCACTAACACTTTCAACAAGACCTTGGACCCAAATCCCCCTAAAGACCCCACATCACTCACCTCAAATCTGTCATCACGCACACTCACAGCCTCTAGAGACCTCACACATCCTCACATTTGAACTGTGAACAGTCTGCAGAGACTTTTACATGGATTAAACTCTTTTATGGTTTCCGACTTTATCTGATGACTTGCAGCTTTCTTCACTCTTCCTTCTCCTCCATGTGCAGCCTTGCTTGGCAGTAAACATGATTCTGGTACGAGACATAGGCTCAAAACTGTTGATGTACAGAGGATCCAGAGGACAATAGATGCAGGCTACAAAGACTTTTTGATAATTTCTTACTCAAAATTTTTAGATATTTGGTCTATTATATTATTATTATTTACAGTGTCATGACAGTGTGACATTATAATTTATTCATTTATTCATATTTTTGTGACTTGTATAGTGATTGTGGAACCTGAATTTCCCAAAGGGGTGAATAGGGATGAGTCTGTCTGTCTATCTGTCCATCCATATCTTTATCTATCAAGGTGAGGTTTCAAGGTTTTATAGCACACATGCACAATGTATTTCACCTTCTTCATTTCAGATTTCTATGTTTTCAAACCAATGTCTCTGCGCTGGTGAAAACTAAAATGTCTCGCAGTGATCTATGGCGTTTAAAGAGGCAGTGCTTCATTCTGAACAGTAGAGGGCGATATGCCTGAGAGAATCTCAACCAGGAGCTGCAGGAGGCCCTGCTTCAACTTGTTCACATCCATCTCTTTATAACATGCGTCAGAAGTCCAATCGTGGGCTGTAAGTAAAGACCCTGGGAGTCACACAGAGCGCAGGGACCCCGGGAGTGTTTTCCGCTGTTGGGCTCCTCGGCAGCCGCAGCGCTGATTGAAAATAAACAAAGCTCAGCTCCCACATTACACACAGGCGGAGCTGTAAACAGTAGTAGTTTGGACTTTTTATGATGGATTCCAGTGCTTTCCGTGGTCCCCCTTTTCTTTTACAGTCTCAGGACTCAAACCGTAGGCTCATTCGGCTCAGTTCGGACCCTTTTATGTGCTCTGTTATATACGACCGCCTGGTATTTACCCACAATACATTGCAGCCGGAGCCGCCTTGGCCCTGTCTAACCTCAGTCGTCACAAGCGGTTGAAGCATTCCAGTTGTTCGTGAGACCTCAGAGATAACACAAAACACTTCTGAACATCAGCTCACACATGCACACACGCTGAACATGATGTGAACATGATGTGTTTCTCCAGATGTAAGACCCTGTCTCACCTTCATTAATCCAGCTGTTTAGTATCTTGCCTGCTTTGTCTGCTGGAGTTTATCTCCAGCTCACATAGGGTGAGGGCAGGTAACACACTCTGGAAAGGTCTACAGGCCATCTCAGGGCACACACACACACACACACACCATTAACTGTCACACTCAGATTTGTCAACACATTTTAGACTGTGGGTACATGCACAGAAACCTGAGTCAGCACCCTTTAGTAATCAGTTGTGGTCAATTAAGAGACAGGATATGCTTTTGTCATGTGCAGCAAATTGGCAGTCTTGAATCAAATCAAATGTGGTCAACATATGTCAGTAATGCTGCTAAGAATAAACTGAAATCTGCATTGCATTGAGTGATGCACTGCATCTTCTCTGCAGGACACATAATTCAAGTCATAATTCAAGTCATAATTCAACTCTAACAGACAATAATTCAAACAAACTAAAGCAGTTACCTCTTTGTAGTGCTGCGATTCGGACGCGTCCATACCGTGCTCCTCGTATCCATCTGCTGATGAAGAACACAGATGTGTTGGAGATCAGGCGCCTTCGGAATCGACTGAATGTTAAATAATAGAGCACATGATTTCCAGCTGCTGCTGCGCACAAATAATATCATCTGTTGCCCCTCTATGAACATCCTGCACGCACGTTATGTAAACATCTCCATCCCGACTGCAGAGTTTACACCTCGTTCAGCCCGTGGGCCACATCCAGACCCGGTGACCGCGCTCTGTTCTGCAGGATGCACGCTGTGTGTCCTGCAGCTCATCAGATATAGAGTTTCTATAGTTTACAGCTCACAGAGGCAAGAAGTAAAAGGAACATTGTGTGATTTCGACACCTCTTTATGAGAGGCTTTATAAGTGAGAATAAGGAGGGGGAGACCGGGAACGAAACAAGCTTCAGGGAGAAGCAAAAGTTCAAGCGCGAGGTTCCCAGATCAGCAGACAAAGTATTTAATTTAAGAGTTCACGCACACTGCAGTAAACAACTGTGAACACTTACTGCAGAGCAGAAAAAAACTGTGCAGATGGGATGTAAAACAACCTAAAAATGCACCATTAGTACAACCATTTAAGCTGCACCTAATGATAATGATGTAATGACAGCAATAATGACCACCAATAAGGTTTTTGTTGTTTGTTTTAAACTTCTCTGACTCTGGATCTGCTCTTCTGCTGCACATGTGCCAGAGTGAACAAAGGCCAGGACTGTTCCCAAACCACAAGACTGCAACATACAAACAAACCATTTTCATTATATAATGACGTATATTCAATAGCAAGACTACAATACAAATTTCCATGGCTTGCAGTAACACTCTGTTTATGGTACATTCAATATTCTGGATGCATTTTATTATAAGTAAACTCGTACTAGTCGACGTACTCGCCATCGAACGTTGATGTGGCTCCAGATGGACCGGAGGATGACCACACACAGGCCCGGACTGAACCTGAACCTCCCTCCTGTTTATTTGAACAGTAAAACTTCATTTATTACTATTACTTATTTATTAATTTAGGGACATAAAAGGCACTGCAGCTGTAAAACAGGCAGTAAAACAGCTTTTAAATGCATATTTCCAAAAACAACAGCAATTAATCAAATTACAGCAAACTAATAAACACATGCTGGCTTCCTACGCTTTTCTTGAAATTATTTTTCAGAAATTTTCCAGGACTTTTTCAGCTGCTACAATATGACAGACTAATATAACAGTCTAATATGTCCTTTAGATATGTGTCATTTGTGGATTGCTTTTGTATTTATTCCTCTCTCTCCCTCTCATCTCTCTGCAGCTTTTGCTTATGATTCAATAAGAAATAATCTCCGACATGTTGAGGAATTATGACTAATTTACAGACCATACATGACCTGCCTGCATTTACTCACAGAGTACAGAAGAGAGAGGAGGAATTCCAGGACAACTATATTCCACTGATTGAAAACTGATTCTCAAGGTTTTCCAGGATGTTTGGAAGGCCTGGCATGGAGCCACCAACCACTGCTCCTAACCTCTAAAATCTCTCCTCCTTCACACAGCAGCTTATAAGAAGACTGACTGCAAACATCTCTGGGTCCCCTGATCCAAACGGTCAAAGGCTAATAATAAAACTAATAAATCAATAAATCTCATTTCTCCTGACGTGGTATCATGACGTGAAACGGTTAAATATTGGCAGCAGAACAGACAGTTTACACAAGCCTTGTTCTTGTGTGAAGGATGTTATGTGGTGACAGTCGTACGTGAAACTCAACAGATTGGATCTAAACCCAAAACGACAGGTCAGTGATTCAATGGCAGCAAAGCTCCAAGAGGCACAGAAACCTTGAAGGTCACCCAGACAAGAAAACAGATCCTCCAGGAACAAGATCCAACTACACACATGCAGCATAAACACCCAAAAACTCCTGAGGAAACATCTGGAACACACACACACACACAAATGGAGACAAACGAGCAAACACTGAAGAAAAACACACAGCTTGAGCACTCCGGGGCCTGGAGGAGACAGGTGAAGTCAGTCACTAATTACAAAAGGCGATGAGAAGACTCACCTGGGCTGAGTAACTATCAATCAAAATATAAAAATCTCTTAAAAGTTCAAATAAACCGAACACGTAAACTCTCCCCAGGCCTAAAAACTCTCCCCTAACTATCTAATTAATCCAAAGCAAACCATTTATAATTCTGTTCAGTTTAAAGATGAGCCAACCCTGTATACTTCATACTTGGCTTCATAACCTTAAGCATCAGCCCAATAGAAAGGTTAGTAATAAACAACGACATGTTGAATTGAAGGCAGAGACATCAAATAAGACGGCTAAAAATACCTCTCCTCTGTTTATCACGTTAATCACTTAGTTTACTTATTCAGCATTAAGTTCAGAGACGCTGGAAAAGATGAGGCAAGACTTTGTGTCTCATAATCCCGCTGTCTCTCATCCCCTGTACTGGAAATGGACGAGGCGAGGTTTATAATTTCAGCTTTTACACACACCCAAAATAAAGGACTGCGATAAGTCAGGTAGTCTTTACTTTCCACGTAAAATAATAATCCGAAGCAGCAGACTCGCCATTAAACCAAGGAGCCAGAGCTGGTGATTGAGTTAAACTCTCCTTTATACGCAACATATGTCAACCGAGTCGCTGATGTAATAGGGAGTGTTACATCGTCTCCTTATGCACACACACACACACACACACACACACACACACACACACACACACACACACACACACACACACACGCTGGATGACATGACACCCTCTGAGCTTTGGGGGCCCGACGGACCACAGTCGAAACATACAGTAAAAAAGACAGAGAGCAGAGGAATGTGTGTGCGTGTATGTGTGTGTGTGTGCGTGTGTGTGTGTGAGGGAGAGCAGAGTGCGCGGTCATGCATGTTGAATTTAATCCACGTGGTCACATAATGCAACAAGCTGCTGATGCGTCTGTCCACATGCATATTTATGACTGTGTTTCATAACGCTGAATACAAAAAAGACAAACAGGAGGAGTTTTGAGCTTCTTTTTTTTTCCTTTCTTCTCTGCTCTCCCACCATCTTTTCCGTTTCTCCTCTCCGTGCCTCTGGTTGGTGGAGGTCTGCAGGACTCCGGGCCCAGAACAGGAGACATGTGACTGGATGATCACAAGGCCCTGCTGGGCCGAGCCAGCCAACCACTTCGCTCCGTTCTCTCCTTCCCAAAAAGCCTCCAGGGTGACTCAGCGTAAGCAGCACCAGCAGGCGCGGGCTGTCTCCTCATAACTCACCCATCTCCCGATGCTATGATCTCACTCGGAGACCTGCTGTGGGTAATAACGCTCCGAGCTGGGACGCAGTTGTCCAGAGGACACTGGCACCGAGCGAAGAGGAGCTGGAGAGAGGGTTCAGTGGAGCCCGGACTTTAATCACAGGCAGGAAGCAGAAACGTGAAGGCTCTGGCAGGCCAGTCTCACGAGGTACAGTAGTGTGGTGTAACTGTCCCACAGGGCCGAGCGTCCAGCTCCAGAGAGGGGACCTGGCTCCCAGGCCGCTGTGTGACACTGCTCGGCACAGCTGTGAGGAGCCGGAGCCGGAAAAACAGGAAAGATGGAAGAGATTAAATCCCTGTGACAGATCTGGCAGCCGGCTGACGACTGCTTTGCGATCTGCAGAAGGAGGCATTTTCACGGACAGCAGTGCTCTGACCACTGCCTTCATTCCAAATGAGACAATAACGTGATTATGGTGATTACGCGAGTCATGTAGAAAGTAGTTCATTTATTCATGTCCCTGTTTCCATGCTGCAGAGCATAGCAGGATTAGTGCCTAACGAGATGCTAATATTTCATTCCTTACTTCATCATCTTTCTATGTGGGAACATAGAAGCACTGTAGAAGTGTGTTCTCATTTTTAGAAGCAGAACAGCTGCTTGTCACAGTCTTCCAGTGGTTTCCAATCTGTCTGGACATGTGTACGTATCCTGCCTCCTTCAGACCCCTGCTTCCAAATATTCCCATTCCCATGTTTGCAGCATCCAAATCTTCATTCTGTTCGTCTCCCTCAACATTAACAGTGTAACTAACAGCCCAAGTTTCATCCTTATCCCCATATCTTCCTTTTACTTATCCTTCCAGGGGATGTAGATGAAAAATCCCTGTTTACATGGGACGGTCTCATTCAGACTATCCTCTGATTCCAGATCAGATCAGAACACTCCCATGTCTGTAAACGGAGCAAAGCTGTGTCATAGAAATAAATGGTAGAAGGAAGGCTGAGATTACTTTCCTCTGCATTAGAGGCTCTTTATGATGATGGGAGCTGAGGTTTGGTAAAAGCCATGAAAGCCTGCCCAATAACGTCTGAGCTGCTTGGTCGGACGTAGCGACTTTGCATTGCGCTGCTTGCCAGCTGCCTCCTCTTCGTGTTCCCAGTAACTGCAGCATTAGCAGCTTCAGTTCCTGTGCTCTAGACCTGAAAATTGATACGACGCAAACACGCTCTGAACCCTTCACGCTGATGTGTGCAGACGCTGATACGTATTTTCCATGCAGATGTGGAGCAGCATGCAGCTGCTGAGACTCCTCCGAGCTTTTCATTTACTGAGGATTTCTCATGGTAAGCTCACAGCGCTTTCCTGCAGCGAGTGGCAGAGCCGACCCCTGACCTGCAGCACGTCCCCGGGGCTCGCCAAGGAACCAGTGCGGCAGATGGAAATCGGTCAAGGTCGTCTCTTCAAAGCGTCCCCGAACATTCAGCCGTGTTTGTAACCTTCGGTGGGCGCTGCTTCATGTTCGTGTGGACATTCCTGCCTGGCAGCCGCCCAGAAAAGTCTCCAGCTTTGCACTGTTGACCACCTGGGTCAGCTGCTGCAGGGCTAATCTCTGCCCTCGCTCACTCAGAGTCTGAGAAGTACAGAAGTTATTAGACATTCACTCACCACGTGCCGAGTCAACAACACATTAAATTGTTCCAGACAAAACCATTAAAAGAACCTCTCACAGCTCCAATCTTTAAAACTAGAACATAGCGACAAGTCTTAGCACTTCCTCTACTCATAGCAAACCTGTGTAAAAGGCAGATTTTTAGAAGTGACTTTCATTCAGTTCATGAGCAGTAACTTTAATAGGACATAGGATAATGGTCTGGAATATTCTGGAGTAACAGCTACAGGAACTACGTTCATTGCAATTTCAGTTCCACAAAATTAAATGTGAAATAGATCATCGTTATATGTTCAGTGGATGGTACTATAAATATTCATTGTTGAAAGGTGGAGGGGACAATTGATTTTCAATAAATGTTTATAAGCAACTAATTGTCTGTATATTCAATATCAATATCAAGACAAAGTCAAACGGAAATGTAAAGCTGCTCAAAGTGCCGAGTCATAATAACGTTGGTGAAGAGTCAAGCTGGTGACGACAGCGAGGGGAAACTTAGAACAGACAGAAACTTCGACAGAACATCTGCCTCAGTCAGTACTGCAGGCACGACTGGAATGAAAATCTGAAAAATTAAAAACTACAATGAGTAAACACTTCAACGGAAACTGAAAAACAAAACCCATCTGCAGTCTGGAGGGAAATGGAGGGATGAACATCTTGAAAGTTCCCTACTCTGCGATGAAACTGTTCTATTCTATTCAGTTCTATCTCCTGCTATGCCTGGCCTGTGAGTGCTCTGTTAAGAAGCATGAGAATGATGTATAGTTTCTAGATTTGTTTCTGGCCACTTTTTTGAAAATAGATCTGCTAAAAGATTCGGGACACTCTTCAAGACACGGTCACTAAGTTGGTCACACTGCCGGGCAGACGCGTTCTGGTGCCAGGTTTGGTCGGTTGTTTCAGTCTGAAAAGTCTGTCATGAAAAACTCAAAATGAAAGCTTACGCAGCTACTCACTGGTGAGATCGTTCTGAGAGGCGCTGTGTTCTCCGCTCAGCCTCTTGAAGAGAGACCTCATCACCTTCGCGCTGCCGAAACGCTTGAAACGGGCGCGGACGTTTTCGTAGTACCACTCCAACGTGCCGATCTTGAAGACCCTGTGGCAGGAGAAGGAAACGACCTCGGTGAAGATGAGGAGGAGCAGGGACTCTAAGATAAACAGACTTCAGAGTGCAAACAATTATTATATATACAGAGCAGAGCTGGAACGGGATCCCTGCATTCAACATGCATTTGCTGCTAATAAATAAAATCAGTAAGGGAGACCTTATCTGTGTCTGTTGAAAATACATTTCAATTCTGTTTGTGCAGTTGAACCCTGAGAATCACCAAACCTCCAGCTGCTCTGGTCCAGATGGCTCCTCCGGGACCCGGAGAGCAGAGGAAATTCATTATCAGTTGTCTCTGGCTAATATTTGTCCTCCATTGCCTCCAAACCAAAGCATGTTTGGGCTATTTCAGACGTGCATGAGTCACATTCTGCTCTCAAACAAGCACTCAGAGGTCGGCTGAGCTGCCAAACCAAGGAACTCGTCCTCTGGCTGTTGAAAAACTCACAGAAGTTGTGATTATGTGTTTTCAGAGTTTGTGCCACGACCGTAAGGAACCAACAGCTCTGCACTCAAAAAGCTCTCAAATGAAATCCTCTGACCTTTTGACCAGGACTTTACTCCTCACTTTATTTTTACAACCTGCTTTGGTTGCATGCTTACAGGCTTTCAAACGGCACGATTTTATGGTTTGTTTAATACCTTCAGATTACAGTAAAAGGTTAAAGAAGCAACTTGGGAAGTTCCAATTTCAGAGCGATCTTTGGTTTTTAAAGCTTCTCTATATCTGTGCACCAGAGGAACTGCCCTCTTAGATGTAATTCTGAAGTGGCCGTTGCCTACCGGGCCATGTGACAGGGATCACACAGCCAGCCGTGCTCCTTCATGTTGTAGCGGCTGCAGGCCTTGCAGATGTAGAGCTGGCAGTCCAGGCACTGGCGCTTGCTGTTGACCAGGAACTTGAAAGGCTGGAGACAGCGGATGCAGTGCGACTCCGTCAGGCTGGTTTGGCTCCCCAGCAGCTCTCGCTTGGTGTCTTCTCTTTCAATCTTGGTCTTGAGCTCCCTACGAACAGATAAATATAGAGGAATATGGTACTACACGGGGGCAAAAAGGCAGGAAAGCTTAAATAAAGGGAAAAAAATGGACAAGAGTGAGAATCTATTTCACATTTTCCATCACAACAATAAAAGCTACATAGATGTCCTGTCAGAGATCTTTCATCTCCTCCATTCTTTATAATTCAGCCAAAAGCACGTCATCATTTATTGTTTCTCTCTTCCTGAGAGGAGACTGACCATATGTTAAGAAGCAGACGTGCCCGTGAGGAATGAGAGGGAATCCAGCTGCTCACCACAAATGGAGAGATTCATGTGTCTCACAGAGGTAAATGATGTGAAAGACAATTTTTCCTTTATGTTTGACAGGTGCATTGACAGCCACTATCACTATTCGATTCATCAAAAATCCACCAAACTAATGTTTACAGCTATTCCTGGCATCAAGCTAAAGTTCATAGCTTACATTTCCAGCAGCTTTAGAATTGCTCTGCGTACAACTTCTAGTAGCGTTCATGCTATGCTACACAAACACTTTCTAACCCTCTCAGAGACAAAGCAAATGAACACATTTTTCCCCAAAAATGCCAAACTGAGATGTTTGACAAGCGCTTTGCGGCTTGATAAACAGGAAGCGCAGCATTTTACGGGGCATGTGTTTTACAAGTCATGACTCCAGTCGGCAAGTAAGAGCAAGGAAGAGATTGTTCACACACAGATGTTCACGCAAAACTCCATTCTGGCAACTCGCTCATATTAGATCAGCAAGAGCAGAAAAGAAAAGCTGTCCAGGACACGCTTTGTTCTACGGCTGTAAACAATGGGAAGTTAAGATGACTCCGTCACTCTATGTTAAACAATCTCATGAAATAATGTTCAGTGACATTTGAGAGTCTGGGTGTGTTTATGTCTATGAATATAAATAAATACTGGTACTTACAATTGGTATCTATCTGTGCTTGAATCTCTTTTCTGGCGGTTTGGTGGTTTTATTGCATCAGTCCCTAAAGGCTCTTCTAAAACTCTTTCTCTGCTTTTGTTTGTTCCTCTGTCCCGGGATGAACAGCAGACTTTAAAACTAAATAAATACTGGCTTTGTTGAAGCCTCATGTATGAAAAAAGACAACGTTGTCCTGGTTTCAATCGAGAAAAGAATAGGAACACTTTCTTCTTACTAAGCAGCTTCTGGTATTGTTATAACTTTTAGACTCAATCTGCAATTAGCGGCACAAAAAGTTGTTTTCCTCCACATCATTGAACACTTTTGTTGATCTCTCAGGGAAACTGAGTCATCTCACTTCATTAATCTGAGCAACATCTGAGTCCAAGGCAGACATCACATCTGAAAATACTCAGTCCTCAGCTAATAACTGGAGGCAAATTGAACCTGAACGATGCAGTAAGTGCTCCAATAACTTCACTCAAGGAAAGGTTTTACTCAACGAGTCACAAACGTGAATCCAAGTCAAACAAACGCCTTCAACGAGGTCTGAGGGAAACTCTCCGCTGAAACCTAGAGACGTGAGATGCTGACAGTAGCGGAAAAGACAGAAATTCAGATAACAAATCCCAAATGTCGCGCACGGCGGCTCGGGGGTGGAGTCTGGCAAAACACCCAGGGAGGATGAGCGGATGCTTATTGTTTATTGAAGCTTGTTTTTTCAGGGCCATGCCTTTCAAATCATAGCCCAGATCATTGGGATAAATGGGATACTTTGTGAGCATCCCATAACCCTTTGCAGATTCAGCTGCCGGCCATTAGCGGTGCGATTTAAAAGTAATATCTGTTCAATCGGCCTCTGAAACATCAAATCCCACAGATTGGGTGGACAAGATGCCCCTCGGTGATTCAAATAAGATGTGCACTGTAGGCACCATCCCAGCGCCAAAGCATGATGGGTCAGGATAAATATGATATTAAAGTGCAATGACTGTGACTGTGTATGTGTGTGTGTGTGTGTGTGTGTGTGTGTGTGTGAGGGAGAGACAGTGGTGCCCTCTACAGGGTCATCAGCATTAGGTTAGATTGGAATTGCAGTGCAGTGAACTATTAGTATTAGAATTTGTTTATTTATTTATTTTTCAGAAATTGGTTTCAATCCTACTTTTTGTGAAGGACAATTAAGATCCATTTCTGCACAGATCTGGCGCCCTGTCAGACTTTTCTGGCAACCACACAATCAGCTTTACTCTGATTGGCCGTCTCACCTGCAACTCAGGTGAATCGGCATGTGACTTAATGTTCTTTGCTAAACAACATAGCTCATTAATGTTCTCCAGTGAAGGAGAACATCAATAGGCTACTGCAACTTTGCAGCAGTTATAGAACGACACGTCCACATGCAATCTGATATGTTGGAGCCAGAACCAGAGGAGGAACCAGAGACTGAGGAGGAACCTGAGGAGGAACCAGAGACTGAGGAGGAACCTGAGGAGAAACCAGAGACTGAGGAGGAACCAGGAGGAGAGATACTGATATTTCACCACAAACTGCTACAAACTCATAGTTGTGCTCCTTTGCTCATTCTAATACTGTACCTGAACTATCAAGAGGAGCGGAAACTGCTATATTTCACAGGTTGCATCTATTTTGATAATGTCATGATAAAATCTGTGTTGTCATCCAGAGGTTTTATTCATTTCTGGTAGACATCTGTCAGTTCAGGGCTCAGAAACTCACTGTCTCTTTAGCTCTGTCATGGTCTTGGCTTGGGCCATTTCTGAAGGGAGAAACCAAGATGATAAAATCATGCACCCTGAGGAACCACCTCTTCAGGCTGGGAGCGAGAGTCAGACTTCAACATCTGGTTTGCTGATCACACTGGGTTTGACCTTGATCTGCATCAGTGGATGGAGCATCCGGCTAGGAATTACACACTGACTTTCAAGGGATCTCTGTTTTCCGTTGTCCACCACGATTCCTCAAGTTACATCATGGAATTACAGAAGCATAAAAATCCACCAAAAGTAAACAGAGCTAGAGCCCAGGCCTCACAAACACACAGCTCAACACCTCACTCCAGGATTCTTAATTTAGGGAAGCAGCAGCCACACTGACATGATACAGAGGATGGACTCTCCTGGGATCCACAGCCTCTCAAGCAACAGACAGGTGCATGTGGTCTTAAAAGTCCCTACCTTCACCCTGTGGGAGCTGGGGACTCCACAACAAAGTGGGTCAGTGATTATAGAATAGAATAGAATAGAATAGAACAGAACAGAATAGAATAGGATCAGCCTTTATTTGTCCACTGGGAAATTTCAAGCAACATAGCAAGAAAAAGAAATTTGTCTCATCATTAGAAAGATGATGTCTCTTTTAAAGACAAGAAGATTGACTTATGTTTAAGACTGTGGAGAGAAAGTAAACACTTTTGTTTTCTTCTGACTGTAAAAAGGTGAATGTCATAGAAGTTGTGGGAGAACTGAGAGGTAGGAGGAGTGAATGTGTGCCCTTCATCCTCACCCTGGGGTCCGCCCTCGCTTCGCCTCTGCATTTCATTAAAAGCAGGTATTGCAGAGTATTTGCTTGACTGGCAAAGCTCAGGAATCCGAGGGTGCGGCAGCCTCTCAGACACAGAGGCAGCGAGGACCATACATGGAGAGCTTCTCACGGTGTCCACACCAGCTCAGCCAACTCTTCTAATCCACCTCCCATCTCCGACGTTCTCAGCTCAATACGAGCTGCTTTTAACTTCGCAGAATAATCTAATTTTCTCAACATTTTGTTTCCCTCTTAAAATCAGCTCAGGGATCTGACAAGTAACCAGAGACCATGTACAGAGCTGCTAAATGTGACAAAACGCCAGCGATTCTGCCAGAGTTTCTCTCTAAGTACTAAATTAGATTTTCTCTGTTTTCTCTGGGTACCCCAGTGTCCACCCACAGTCTAAAAACATGAATCAAAGTCTAAAAACTCATTATGATCCCAGAGTGTGAGGTGTGACAGAGAGATAGATAGATAGATAGATAGATAGATAGATAGATAGATAGATAGATAGATAGATAGATAGATAGATAGATAGATAGATAGATAGATAGATAGATAGATAGATAGATAGATAGGCCTATTTATAGGTTGCACAGAACTGGGATGAAAACAACAAAACAACATTTGCCCGAGCTGCAAACAGCAGCTCACTTCAACGCAAAGCAAACGGCAGAAGAAGAAGAAGAAGAAGAAGAAGAAGAAGAAGAAGCCTTGGCAGGAAGCACAGCTGTAGAGGATGAAATTAAAGGAGGACAGAGCTGTCTTGTGTTTGTGATGGAAAAAACACAGAAAAAAAACAGCACGACTCGACACAGAAAAGGCCAAAATCTCAACAAACAAACAGCAAGTATGAAGCTGCGTGAGTCGGACTCCAAAGCCAGCCTCTCTAAAGGCCGTAGAGACGAATGATCCGGTGGGAACGCAGGAAAATCAGCGTTGAAGGACCTGGTTGTTATCAAGAGAAAAGGAAGGATCTGCAGGATCTACGCAGATGTATTTTAAAAAGAACTGAACTGCGTCTGGAACATTTTAAAGCAAGCTTTACGGTTGAGACTCGGCCTACGAGTAGAATAATCATGTTTTTATTCTTCACAATGTCGTGCGAACAAGCGGGAAATCGATTAGTTCAACACAGAGGTCGTAGGAAAAAAAAGCGTGTTTAAAGTCTGTGTAGCCACACGCAGGTGTTTCCAATCCCTCTGGCGGACTCTACCTCCACTTAGATGCAGGCTGGGTGGAGCTTTTTTTTCTGGAAACTTCTGGATCTCTGCACAAACCAGATTCCAAACAAAACTGGGACAGGGCGTAAAACAGAACCGTCTCTCCACCGTGCTCCCTCCACAGTCCCATCGTGAGCCTGTTCACCTGTGGAACGATCCAGACAGGTGTTTCCAGGGGAGTTATACAATGTCCCTGGCCCGGGCTGCTGCTGCCGCTACCGTCATGGCTGACCTGAAACAATTTGCTTCCACGAACTCGATGGTGCAGTAAGTGTGAGGAGAATCACTGTGGATCAAGCTGATGCCTCCAGACCTGAAATGTTTTGTCTTTGTGCTGTTTCCAATTGAGGAGATGTCAGAAAGGATCAGCAAATTATCACAGCGTGGTTTGTTTTACAAAAAAAGCCTGGCTCGGGCTTTCAAGGGTAGTAAGACACACACGCACACACACACACACACACAAATGCACACACACACAGACACAGTCCTCCAGTGGAAACATTTGTGTGGGTGGACTCTGAGGGTGTAGTCACATGAAAGGTTACAACTTGGAAGATCTGAGGTGAGCTCAGATTACAAACTGCCTCCTCACTCATACACACCTACACACCTACACACACACACACACACACACACAGACAACAAGGCTCCAGAGCATCATTTGATTTGATCACTTGCAAATGTTTGCTGGTTTGACCCTGTTTAACCGCTTTAAAATGATTCCATCTTTATGACCAAACGTTCACCTGATCTGTGCCACGTGTCCATATCCAACCTTTGTGATTTCACATTATATTTTGTGATTTCACTTTATGTTACAAAGTGAAACATCCCAGCTGTCATACTGCGTATCGTGGAAGGTAGGTAGGGTTTGCTTACAGAGCCACAGGTGTAAACAATGCTCTGAATCTGAATGTTTTTTCTATCCCCAGACGTCATCCCTCATCCAGAGCTGAGGGGAAATTCCCTGTCGTCCGTTCCTCCCACATACTGATATCTGTTCCGTCCCTCGGCCACAGGTGCCAAGCAGACATGTGAGCCGCAGCTCATTGAGTTAGCAGCGGATGACTGAATCATCCGCCTGCGATGCACAGCTCCACAACATGACTGCAGCCTGCGGGAAAACGACGTTTAATCCTGGCTACGTTTGAATAAATCTGATCCAGACGAGACGCGGCGTCTCCTCCTAATAAAAACCCTGCTGATCACTAATAATGCATCGCCAAGAGGCTTTGAAGTCCGGATACGTAATTACCGGCAAAAAGGTGACGTGTGTGTGTGTTGTTTACACAGACACGGTAATATGATGATAGGAGCAGTGAACAAACATGTGAAACAAATACTGTCCAAGTGTTTTTCTCTTTCTGCCGACTCCAACACCATGATCGCTAAACTAGTTTTGAGGAGTCTGTTGAGGTCTGTAGACCAGAATTGTCATAATTTTCTGGAAATGTCAGACTCACACTCCTGATTTCACTGAAACACACTGAATTATCTGACTTTTTCCATCTACGTGAAACAGTGTAAACAGTCATACATGTGTGATGAAATCATCTACTCTGTTTTTGTCTCCTAACTCACCCGAGCCTGTCCTCCTCCTTCTTCCTCAGGTCGAAGTCTCTCTGGACCACGGCCCAGACGTGCTGCGCCTCCTCGTCCGTCAGCTTGGACAGGTCCAGCTTCTTGCCGGCTGCCGCGGCCTGCATGCTGCTGTGTTTGATGCCTGAGATCTGCCGGGCGGGTGAAAAATCAAAAGGGATCAAATCAGACGACTTCTCTGCGAATGAGGCAGAGTAATCCTTATAGATCTGAACACTACTGTTTATGAGATGGAGGAGGCAGAGGGCCTCCCACCATCAGCCTGGTTCTACTCCAGCTTTCTGTCTGTTAAAAGAGAGTTTAACATCCTGAAGTTTTGCTCTGATATTGGATTTGTTTGACTATGTTTGTTCATTCATGTTTAATGAAGAGTTTGGTGGAGACCAGCTCTAAATATATGAATGTGTCTTGAAATAACAGTGTTATAGATTGGTACTTTAGATCTAGTGAAAGTACTGCACATTTTAAAATGTTGGTCACTTGGATTAACTTCTCGAGGATCCAATCAACAGCGATTCTGTGCAGAGTCAGGAGTTGAACTCGGTCAATGTCATGTCCTGTTCACGGTCCAGATTCATGCGGCATTAGAAAGGTGGGAAAAAGATCAACCGTGGGAAATCTGCACGTGAGAGTCCACGCAGATTAGGAAATGAATTCAACACGCAGGTTTCTGAGCTGAGATGTTTCACTGACCTTCAGGCTCATGAGTGCTGCAGAACACATAATCCAACTCTGACAGTCGCAAAAAGTCTTGTTTACTGTAAATCCACTCGTTTCTTCTTTGCTACATGCAACTACAAGACAACAGAAGAAACACAAATAAATAAATCTCAGTGCAGAATATAAAGGGTTGTTTTTATAAAGTCATTTAGAGACCAAAAATTAGTGTCTGAAAAGTCTGTTTGACTTGTCTCGGGCTAAATACATTGTGCGTCTTAATCTTAATCTTGAAGTAGGGATTTAGTCTGAACAGCTCTAACTTGCAGCGTTTGTTAAACCTGCTTGAACTGATTTCTGGCCACATGAAACTGGGTCAAACTGACGTTTTATCATCTTTTACATTGATGCTGCAAACTTCAAACATCCATTTGTTAGTGTGGACCTGATATAAATCCAACATCCTCTCTCTTTTTGTCGTGTTCCAGGTTTCTGTCCACAGCTGAGGTAAATATTTGACTCTTAAGATGCTCGTCTAAGTTCACCCACTGCTCCAAACGGAGAACCATAACAACAGTATTGATTATGGCTCAGTGAGTTTCCCAGTTCTACAGAAAGTTCTCCATCACATGCGTCTGTCCTGTGATCTGGCCAAGGTCGGCACAGTTCAGCCGTCACTTTTCTGGCAGACTTTCATCGTCTGTCTGTTAAATCGAGCCTGTCCCGACGCTTCACATGGTCCAGTTTCATGATTCAGTTCTCAGCAAAACTCATGGCTTCAAACCTTCACACGCACAGGCAATATCCGCAAATTGAACACTCTCATACAATCAGAGGGGAGGAAAGGAATGCTGAGGAACATCACATAATTGTGTTTTCCACTGGCCTCGCAAAAAAGCCTTATTTAGCCCTAATCTAATTTCTGCTTCTGCAAGTGGGCACTAATGTTAAAAACAAGCATGCAAAGTTAGACAACAAGTCGCATCCAAATGTTTGAGCCTGACTAGAACATTGTGCCCACTCCGCCTTGATAAACACTGTTGAAAACTTTCCCACAGTAAAGCATGAGGAGTCTGGATAAAACCTCTACATATATTTGCTTTGCAGGTGTGAGCCGGTTGGTTTCTTACTCTTGCTCAAACATGCACCTTGAGATCCTGCGAGGATGTTCCACACCGTGTTTCAGCCTCTAGTCCTGGAATCTGAAAACATGAGGACTTTCTGTGTTGGATGCATGGTTGCACTAACTCAACAGGTGCACAGCTAAAGCGCTACTTGTGTTTGCAAAGGGAAAGGTTCAATAGTAGGTGTGGACACACACACATCTGTGGACTCTGCTCAAGAAATCAGGACAAAGTTTCTAATTGCTCTCACACTCACAGAGTTTTGAATGCGACCGTAGTTAACCAAAGCCCCTTTTTGGGGCTTTTGTTTCCACCTCTATAAAACACATCAAAGTCATCCTGATAACAAGCTCACAGACCTGACGTCAGTCCAATGAAAGGAGTCGCGGATGGTTTAAGTAGCACCAATATCACCAAAGAAGCAACATGAGGATTAAAATGACAGAGATGCACCTCCATGTGTGAGTGTCAGACATTGTCTCAGGCTTTAGAGGAGATGAGCAAACGTGCAACCTACCTTGGAGCAGACAGAGTGAGAGAGCCGCAGGCAGTATTTCCTCTGAAGGCAGCGCAGGCTGACTGCAGGGCAAACTAAGCAGCAGACAGCAATGCTAATCACATGTCTAGTTAACCAGGAGGAAGTCAGGCAGGGACAGCAGCCTCCTCTCTGCCACCCCTCCCCTGCCTTCAAATGGTCCGGCTGTGTATTCCCCCCCCCCCCCCCCCCCCACACACACACACACACACACCCTTCACCACATTAAATACATATTTACTGCTTTATGAGGGGAAACACGTCCACTAATCGTGAGTCCGGGAGTTTGGAAGCAGCCCTGGTGGATGTCTGGACATGCCAGGCATTGTTCTGATGGGCAGTGGTCATGGGGTCATGCAGGCGAGGCCAGTGGGGCTTAACTCCCCCTGTCACATGACCTGGACCCTCAATGAGAGGAGAGGGTGGTGAGGGCTCAGATGATCTCAGAGCTTTCAACGGACAAGTCAGGTCTGGTGATTAATTAACATCCACCAGGCTGCAGAGACCCTCTGAAAAAGTCGGATGCATAGAAGATAAGAATCCACTAGGGACACAGGACTTACCAACAGTTTTGCATGTACTGTATATCTGTTGTGTTGTTTTACATGCTGTGTTGATTTTCATGCCATGTTAGGTTATGACATGTTATGATATGTTATGTGTGCTTGGCACGTCATCTCGGCGTAGCACTGGTCTTTCTTTTTCATGTAAGCTGCTGCTGCTTATTGTCTTTAACTTGCTCTGGTGGGTTTCTGAGGAATGTTTTACTGGACTTGTCCGAGCAACTTTCTCCTGCACTTTCATCCTGACAAAACACATTTTTGCTCTGCTGTTTGAAGTGATGCCGCACACGCTGCACTGATCCAGGGAATAACTCGGAGAAATCTGAAGGTATCAACCCGTCTGGGGGTTGTTTGACAGCAGCAGCAGGGGAAAAATAAAATAAAAATGAATGATTAGATTCGATTTATATAATTCACAACATAATATATTTACAAGACAGGTGCAGTGACATAGCAGCATTATACACATATAAGGACATATGAACACATATGAACGTGTATATACACAAAAACAGAACTGTTTTCGCTGTTTTCACATATCCTCACATTTTTTACCTCACTATTTGAGATGATTTTGTCTGAAATAATTTTGGCACAACACTAGCATTTAGCACTGTAATTTCTGCTGCTAATTGTCTTTTAACAGTTGTAACTGTGTCTGTGTTCTGTGTGTTTCTTGGTAAAGGTGAGTTAGTCATCTCTAGCACATTGATTATTGAGAAAGAAATGCAGTTGCGTTCCCGTGTGTGGATATTAGCACAAATGTTAGAAGTCCTTAGCTCGTAATTGATGCAGTGTTGGCTCAAGGAAGGGTATACTTGTAAGACTTGTATTTACATAGTGGGTTGGTCAATCATTCCCCTCTCAGAGAGGATCCACATTACACTCATGAGGTCAAACATTTACACGCTAAATGAGAAAATTGAAAAGTTCAGCGTCAGCGTTGATGCTGTTACGCTTCTATTTAGTCTGGAGGATAACAACAGCGTTTGTGATAAGTGTTTGCACATGCCTGTCAGAGCACAAAAGGGAAGGGGCAGTTTGTTTTCCTGCACTTCACACATTGTTCTAACACACTGTGACAACAGAGCTGGACCGAGTGAGGAGGAGCATCACGGAGGAAAACCCTCATCGACTGCAACAGATGTGGACACTGCAATCGCAGCCGAAACGAGCAGATATGGTAATCGATGCATCTCATTTGCCTCCATAAACACCAGGGTTAGTTCGCACTGGCTGCGTCAGTGCTTCAGCTTCTCTGTGAGTCTGAGCTCAGCCTGTGTCCCGTCCAGCCCGCCGCCTCCTTGTTTGCTCCATCACCAGGCCGGTAAACACCAACCAGAGGCTTCAGGAGAGCTCGGTCACACACAGAGAGGGTTTCTTCCTCAGTTTCAATTCACTTAATTTGAAGTTAATTAAATTCTGTTGAGTGAATAATTTACTGCACAGGAGGTATTCTGGGCAGTAACGAAGCAAAGCTCCAATTTAATAATTCACTCCACAGCTGAGACACAAGTTTACAGTCTGAGAGGAGGGACTTTTTTTTAAGTCTCGTACAGTAACTCTAATGAACAATGACAGTTTGACCACTAGTGGCGCTGTTGAGCAAAGATGGGTTCAGATCCTGCTGACTGACAGTAGATTGTAGAGGATGTGCTGCAATTTAACAGCTAATGTAACCAAAGAGCAGCTTTTTTCCCCAAGTAAACTATTCTGTTCAGTAGACAATCTATGAAGATGTAAATACATCTCAGATCTCAAAATTTCACTGGTTGTGAAAGAATCTGCTCAGTTCATTGTATCTGTACACTGAACTGACAGGTGTCAAGTACATCAAATCTTAAACTTTGCTAAAAGGTGCTTTTGAAAATAAATCACACACATAAGATATTTAAACTCTCTACACATTTAATATTAGAGGCCACAAATACTAAAATGTATTGCTATCGAAGTGTGAAATGAAAATAGGAAGATAAAGAAAGTTCACATACCTACTGCATATTGATCCTGCTTTTGTGTTTGCACAGCTCAGAAGGATCCTGTTGATATTCTGACTATCACTATCTGAGCCAAGGAGCCAATCTTTGGTGGTCCTCTCCAAGTCTGAAAAACTATGTTTACCTCCAAAATGAATGCAGGTCAAGAGGCTGCGTGACACACACCTTTCTGTAGGCATCTCAATTCTGACAATTGTAAATGTTTGGAAGTTGCCAGATGACTAAATGAACCTCAAAAAGTCTTTGAATGAGATGAAAAAAAAACAAACAACCTCCAACAAAGGTTTGGCTGCAGTTCAGTCAGCTCCTGCAGTCATCTTCCTCTGTGATTCCCTTAAATTCCTCCCATTTTTATCTTGGCTCACATCCAGCACAAGCAGGCCGAGCGTGCGTGGATAAATATCCCTCACAGCGCGTGATCAACAGGTTTGATTCTCAGCCTGTCTGTGCTGGCTTTCAGAACACCCACCAGGCCTGTTTAAGGCGGTATGAGACTGTGGTTGCAGGCAGATTGATTTGATTTGAGTGGCAGCTGTGATAAAGTGGACCGGTCCTTAATCGATAGCACGGGACGCCACTGTCTGCCTGCCTTTCATTGTATGTGGTCAGGCTGCTGGTCTTCTTCTTCCTGCTCTGCTGTAATTGGCCTAAAGTAATCACTGGAAAGCTGAGAGACGAGTTGTCACTACGACATGGATGAAGCCACAACAGCAGGAAACTATCACATTCTTGCCGGACTGTAAAACCTGCGCTGGATGCCTGGAAAGCTTTTGGTTTTGTCATAAATCCGTCGTCTTCCATTACACGCTCAGTGGAGACTGGTCTCATCATTAATCGAAGGTGATGTTGGAACGGCTTCGTTAAGCCTGCGGACTGGAACAGAGAGATTAAGTTTACATTCAGTGGTTCTTTGTGTGTTCTCCGATGGAGGATTACAGAGCCAACGGTTTTCATGGGAATCCCCCACATTTTAAAACCAAGAAGGCTTTATGCTGGAAAATTCCTTTTCACACATCCAGCTGGGCAGAGCTGGCAGGCTGTGCAGTTTCTTTTTTTCTTTTTTTCTTTCTTGATGTGAAAGCTGTTTGGACCAAATGACAAAGGATCATTACAGAGACAGTTCTAGTGCTGCAGCACACACTTCTCCTACAGTCACATGTTCCTCCCTGAAGAGAGTGTCACTCCATTGTTTCGGGCACTAACAATCCCCCGCATGGTTAACACAGAGACACTCACTGGCAGAGGAAGTGGGAATCTCCTGCAGCCTCAGTCTACTTGGGCTGTTATTGTTTGACACGATCCGTTTATTAGCCCACATAACCTACGAGTGTCCTTCCAGGAAACACGACTGCATTGGTTGTTCCAGCAAAGCTGCCAACAACAACAACACACTGTTGATGCTCATATCACAGGCTGGCTGCACAGACGCATCCATCCACCTCCAGCTGAACCACTGGACCTCTGCACATACTGCAGGCGAGTCTCTGATTGCTGTTCCTACCAACAGTCTGCGTTAGCGTCTTCAGCCACAACCAGAACTGTTTCCTTGCCCTCTCTTAGTGCTTCTTCTGCTGAATAAAATGAACCCAACGCTTGACCATGTATCAGAGCAGAAAACCTTTCAACTTTAAAGACGAATGGCTAAAAAAGAACTTACTCCATCGTGCAAACTGGGACATTCATATAGAAATAATACTTAACTGAGCCAAACATGACATACTCAGACCCATACACCTCTGACACTGAAACAATAAGAATATATAAAAGGGGGCATTTCTGCTCATTAGTTTTCAGCAAATAATGTATGCATGGATGATTTGTATAATCTGTAGTTTTAGGATCAGGTGTAGGATTATTCAGGTGTAATGAAACATCTTATTTGTATAGAATACAAAAAATGCTGCTCATACAAAAGTTTTCTACTCAGAGCATGAGATAAACATGAAATGCACACAAAGACAAAGATGGATAACAAATGGGAAAGCTGGAAACACTTTTTAAAAAATGCAAGAACAAACAAGAATTTGCAATCTCCTATGTACCAGAGAGAAGGGCAAAGAAAAAAATCCCTTCGAGTTCCAAGAAAATGAACACATTCACATGGTTATCTTTGAATTTGTCCCAACTTTTCTGGGAATGGGATTCATATACACGAACACAAGCCATAAGAACACAAGTCATAAACATGTCACATGTGTGTTAAACCAACGCTGTGTTGAGAATGACAGCTTGTAAAATACAAACATCATCTGAGTAGCGTTTAATGGGAGGATAATTCATTATATACTGTGGGTCATCAGCCGTCCTCGGGGTCTGCGGTTCCCACCAAAGCGTTCTCCAAAAGCTTCGGGTTATCGGGGGCAACAGCTGCGTGCATCATGGCGTTCCTTCCAAGCCGTCTGGCCACTGCGCTAGGGCCAGGAGAGATCTTGCAGCGATTAGCCTGCGTGTGTTCTTAAAGTCAATTCCAAAGCCTGGCAAACAACCAGTGATGGGTAGGAATAAGAATAGTAATGAGATCTTCCAGGATTGTGGATCTGCGAGACAGTGGTGGTGTGCACGGGGTGTAAATGGGATATATCAGTCTGGCCGAGTCATGAAGTGAGTGAGTTAAACCATTTGAGCGTGGAGAAGCAGGAAGCGAAAGATCTCCTCATCTTAATGACACGACTTAGCTGAAAAAAAACATGCTAAACCCCACTGTGACCTCTCTCTATCAGCCACGATCTCACTGGGTTGATTGCTGAGATACCGGAATGTAACAAGACTGAAACAGGCAAGAATGTGGGAAAAATATTTGTTGTGCGATGTCAACAGGTTTCCCGAATCACTTCGATGCTCATGAAATGCTCAAACTAACAGCTTCCATGCTCTGGAAGTCTTCAAGGTAGGAATTCTGCCTTGGCAATGAACCTCTCTGATGACCATTCAGTAAATTTACCTTGAAAGCCACTTTAAGCTCCTACTGCCCGCCCACAGGCAGAGAGGCTGCAAACTAAGCTCTCAGTGATGAGTCTCCATATCTGTCTGTTATGAGTTAGCAAACAGCCAAATCCTTTAAGAGTCTAATTTTCATAGTCTCCTACATCTTCGGTGTCCCACACAGCCGCACAACCAAAGTAATGAGCTGAAAAGTTAACGTGTGAAGCTGCAAAGTCAAGTGTTGATCCTAAGTTGGATTGACGGCATCATCATACTGAGAGGTATATAACCAGAGGTCCTGGGTTATTCTAGTAAAAAAAAAAAAATGTGCAACTTCAAAGTATGAGCAAAGTGGAATTGATGTGGCCTATGTGTGAAACAGCATTCCATTAGAAAGTATTGGATTTCTGTGAGAGATGATGGGAGCTGCTTCATTGATTCCCTGTTGGGCCACTTGGAAAACTGTCAATGTTTCCAGCTCACACAAGAGAGGAGATGACAAAACAAGAGTAAAGAAGTATTTTAGTTTTAACAGAGCACATCTGGAATTGGGGAAATAGCGGAAGCATGAAGTCCAGAACACAAACATAATTTGCTCTGGGACTGAGTGTTCGATAGATGTGTAGTGACACGCTGAAGTGCTGCCACAATTAGGAAAAAATTATTATTATACAAAACAACTTTGCTTCAAATTGCACGGTGACCTTGCAAACCAGCAGTGGGAGCAGTCCCGGAATGGCTGCTCTTCCGTCTCTGAGTGTTAAGGAGGAAGTAGCCCTGGAATGAGGCAGCTCGATCCTCTCTGTGTGGACTTTGCTTTACTCCCATGCTGAAACCTTTTTTTGAGCCTTTGCTGTTATGTAACAGCTGCTTCCCCCCAGTGAATCTGCAGAGCAGAATATCCACAGACTTAAACATTGTTCCACTGTCAGATTCTTGGCCACATCCCCTCTAGCACTGCTACACGATCCCAGCCCTTTCACAATTATGACATACAGTACAGTATGTGGTGCCGATTGCAAGGTACCTTTCGCATCATGACAACGAGTTGGACGCGCCTTTAATGTGAGTCATGTTTGGCTGCAAACCTGCTGCAGTTGTGAACAGCTGGAGCTCAACCTTAGCTTGATTTACAGCAGGAATTGAAAACATGCGGTGCATCTCACATGGGGGGGTTAAGCCATGTAATGCATCACATTTGCATAAGTATCAATTCTAACCATGTCGACTTGTTCCTCGTCAGATCTGGCTTCCTCTCAGCCTCTGTGGTGTAAAACTCAGCACGGTACTCGGCATTAACAGAGATGGGAGAACAACACTGTAAATCTGACGAGAAAGAAATTATTCCCAGATGTCAAGAAAGCCTCTCATTTGTCCAAATCATGGAAATTGTAACTCCTTAAGGTAAATACCACTCAAGGACCAGGGGTGGAAAAGGCGATGGTTTTGTGAGTCAGCCTCAAAACATCTGCAGCTCTGAACGGCCTTTTCACTAAAGCAAGGACTATGACACAGACTTTGACCATGTTTCCATCCTGAATCCGACTGAAAATGTATTTTCATTCATGAATATGTACATATGTGATTTATTGTGGAGTAGCCATGACTACTGGCTACAGCATTAATAGATTCCAGCTGTCAATTAAAGACACCCATAGAGAGTTCAATGGTGGGCATTGTTCAGCGGGATCAGTGAGTCAGAGCAGCACTGGAGGCGGGGGACTGTGCGGCTGCACTTGGCAGCGCAGCAGGGAGATGTGATCCACCAGAAGCAGGCTACAGCAACGGTTAAGTGTTGGAAAGACATCCAGTCCTGCCTCTTTTGTGGGGATAAGTGGGAGCCAAAGAAACTGCAGCTACTTTTTTTTGTAATTTACTACACTGACATTTGCAGAGAGCTCATATGAGGAACGAGGTATGCGCCAGAGAAATCAGAAACACATGTTACAATCGCCTGGACGTCACAATAGAAATCGATCGATCGAAGACAAATTTTCAGAAAACCCAGATAACACGGAGGGATTTGCTCTCGATTATGTAATTGCAGTATCTGGCCTTGTTCTTGGGCCTACCTCCCAGTGAGATGGAGTGGGAGTTGTGGGGAGAAGGTGTGGTCACTTACTCCACCGTTGTCATGTAAGGAGAGGTGCAACAGTGGCCTGAGGTTGGCCATGGGAAAACTAAGAGAGGAATATTCCAGAATGACTTTCCAAACCCAAAATGGGGATGGAAATATGTGTGCATCACGTGACCGACCATGTCAGTGGGCTCTTTTGCTCAGAGCGGTTTGTTAAAAAAAACAGTTTGGAGCCATGTGAATGCGTTTCAAAGAGAAATAATTGAGTAATGGCACTTGGATGGAGATGACTTGCGTTTCGTGCAGCATTAGTAACGTTCCCATCCAAACCCCAGACAAGAGACGCATAAATGTGAGGTCTTGTATTTGAGTAAATGGCCTCTCTTTCAGCGAGGATGCTGCTCTGGTTTGCATAGATGCTAATAAAACGTCTGCTTGTGATGTGAGAGTCATAAATTCTCAATATTCTCAATTAAAACTGTTGACATCTCATCAGCCTTAGCTGTGTGTGTTTGGCTGCCAGCACGTTAATGGAACAATCCTGTTGAATTTTACCATCATTGTGAGCATTGACATATGCTGATGTTAGCATGTAGCTAACACCAGGCTATGCTTAGTTACCCACTTTATACCCAACTGCAGCACTCACATAGAGTGAAGGCAGGAAATGCTAACTGGATTGGCTGTCAGTCTGTTAAAGACCACACACACCATTCACTAACATCTGGGAGAGATTGAGATTTTTTGATATGAACTTTTTTTATACCCAAGGCCGAATTTTTGATTTTTGAATCAACCTTAACCCACACAGACAAATTAAGAATACGCTGATGCTTCTCTGACTTCCATATAGCTTGTGAGAGTTTTAGATATCACAATTCATTGCTAAATGTTGGGTTGCCAAAGCTACTGGGTCAAACTGCCAGACTGTTGCGTTAGCTGCAAAGATTAGCATGCTTAATGTTGACATGGTAACATGCTAAAATGAGAAATTGGCCACGTCTAATACACAGCAGCACTTTTGCATTGTCACTGTGAGCACTGTGAGGGCTTAGGTGTGCGCTGGCAGCTTCTGACAGGACTGTGACCGACCACAGTTCCCATAATGCCGAGAGGCTAGAGGCGCGGCGTCAGCACAAATCCAGGACGAGAACAAAAAGGCCACGTCACTGTGATGTCCACCAGCGTGGATCATCTGGACTGCTTGGTGTCACTCCAGGATCTCAGTGTTTAATGCCGATAAGAGTGAGGGAAATCAAAGGAAATGGGATCACGGAGGGATGAAGCGCAGCTGTGCTCCTCATGTGTGCAGCACATTTCCATTTTATAACTCCTCGTGGGCCTAAAACATTTTTGCTTTTGCTCTTTTCTCTCTTGGCCAGCTGTTGGGCCTGTCTGCTTCCTATTTAGCTTTTGTCTTTCAGAATTCTTACATTTCTTTGTCACTGTGTCAAAAATAGCCTCGGTTGCATGTAGTATGTTGTTGGATATATTCTTGACTCCAAGGACAATAAGCTTTTGTTCCTCAGCCACACCTGATAAATGTGTTGCATTTGGAGTATTTTTAGGTCTGGAATAGGATACATTGAGTTTTATTGTCTTCACGACTGAAACTAAATCTGTGATTTCATCATTTAGAGCTACTCAGTGATGGATTACTCCCATCTGCCCCAAAACTTCCATGTTTTTCCAATTATGGTTGCCAATGTTTATTTCACAAACAAAACAACATGTCTGAATAAAAGCCCAAATGCAGAGGTTGGTGGGAGCCTCCCAC